>CM060383.1:160910550-161510550 GCA_030545235.1 Helianthus tuberosus
AAGCTCCAGACATTTTTTTTTTTTTTTGAAAAAAATAGCACATGTAATATACATGTTTTTAAGGACATTTTGGGCCAAAAAAAACAAAAAAGCGCCGAATGGATTTTTTTTAAAAAAATAAACAAATTTCAGCATTTTTTGTGTAACACGTGTTACATAGCAAAGTTGCTGAAATTTGTTTATTTTTTTAAAAAAAATCCCTTCGGCGTTTTTTTTGTTTTTTTTTTTGCCCAAAAAGTCTTAAAACATTTATATTACATATGTTATTTTTTTCAAAAAAAATGTCGGGAGCTTAGAGTTTCCCGGGTTTTCTAGCTAAAAGTGGTTTTCTATTTATTTTTAGCCTATATATATATATATATATATATATATAGGGGATGGTTCAAATGAAAACCACTTTTATTGTGAAAACTCGAAAACTAACTAAAAAAGCCTAAAAAACACACAAAAAAAATTTTTTTCAATTTTTTTTAATAAATTTCGCTGGTTTTTATATATGAAAAAAAAATTTCAAAAAAAAAAATATTTTTTTTTTGTTGTACTGCACATGTGTAGTACACTAATACGGAAAGCCTAAACCACTTAACCCACCCCCCAAAAACCTAAACCCCCCACCCCCCAAAAACCTAAATTCACCCTCCCACCAAAAGCCTAACCCCCCACCCCCCAAAAAACCTAAACCCCCCCACCCCCCACCCTCCCGAAAACCTAAAACTAAACCCTAAACATAAACCCGAAAAAACCTAAACCCCCCACCCCCACCCCCCAAAAACCTAACCCCCCCCCCCCCCCCCCACACACACACACACACACACACCCAAAAAGCTAATCCTAATCCTAAACCTCCAAAAAACTAACCCTAAAAGCTAAACTAGACTCAGAAGCTAATTTTAAGCATGTAATGCAATTGTAGTACATGTTATATTGCACATGTGCACTACTATAATAATAGTATTGAAAACAAGACGACACCA
The DNA here is from genome assembly GCA_030545235.1 of Helianthus tuberosus. Taxonomy (NCBI): domain Eukaryota; kingdom Viridiplantae; phylum Streptophyta; class Magnoliopsida; order Asterales; family Asteraceae; genus Helianthus; species Helianthus tuberosus. The sequence continues at coordinate 160,911,525 of CM060383.1, forward strand.
TAAATTTTTTTTTTTTATGTCATAAAAAATATGCTCGAATATACTTGAATGAAAGATACAAAAAATTTGTGATCTTATGGTGCCATTTTTGTTTTAAAATGATAACGTATGGAGAAATGGGAAATGTTGAAAAGTTATATATTTTTTTTCAATGTTACCCCTCCTTCATTAAAAGTCTCCCCCCCCCCTCCTTTTTAGTGGTTTTTAATTAGTTTTCGAGTTTTCACAATAACTAGTGGTTTTCATTTGAACCTTATATATATATATATATATATATATATATAGGAATAAGTTAAAATGAGAACCACCTCGAGTTGTAAGAACCAGCGAGAACCACCCCCCGCGGGGGGGCGTTGACCACGATTTTTTTTTACAACTAGATGTGTATATTTTAACACCCTACGTAAAGTTTGGGTTTAAACGGCGCGCCCGAGGGGGGTAGTTTTTTACGCCCAAAGTTTGGTTTAAAAAAAAAGAAAAATTAAAAAAACCCAAACTTTGGGCGTAAAAAACTACCCCCTCGGGCGCGCCGTTTAAACCCAAACTTTACGTAGGGTGTTAAAATATACACATCTAGTTGTAATAAAAAATCGTGGTCAACGCCCCCCCGCGGGGGTGGTTCTCGCTGGTTCTTACAACTCGAGGTGGTTCTCATTTTAACTTCCCCTATATATATATATATATATATATATAGGGTAGGGTTATATAGAAAACTCTAAAAATTTTAAAAAAAACCCTAGAAAACCCAACCTCCCGACATTTTTTTTTTTTTTGAAAAAAATAACACATGTAATATATATGTTTTTAAGATTTTTGGTCCAAAAAAAAAACAAAAAAGCGCTGAAGGATTATTTTAAAAAAAACAAATTTTGAATTGATTTTCTTAATCTGAATTTGACCAGTCAAATACATGATAATCCTCAATTAAATTTCAGCAACTTTTGTGGCTAACATGTGTTAGACAAAAAATGCTGAAACTTGTTTTTCTTTTTTTTAAATTCCTTCGGCGCTTTTTTGTTTTTTGCCCAAAACTCTTAAAAACATGTATATTACATGTGTTATTTTTTTCAAAAAAAAAAATGTTGGGAGATTGGGTTTTCTAAAAATGGAGGGTTTTCTCCCTAGCTTTAGCCTCTATATATATATATATATAGGGGGAAGATCATGCGAGAACCACCTCTTATTGCGAGAACCAATGTGAACAAAACAAAAAAATGCCTAAAAATAGCTAAAAATCACACAAAAAAAAATTTTTAATATTTTTTATATAAAAATCGCTACTTTTCGAAGCAAAAAAAAAATTAAATTTTTTTTTTGCCACTAAAAGTAGCGATTTGAGCATAAAAAATATTTAAAAAAATTAGATTTTTTTACGTTTAGGGGGGGTTAGGTTTTTTGGGGGTTTAGTTTTTAGCATCTAGCTTGGGGGGGGGGGGGTTAGGTTTTTTTTTTTTTTTTTTTTTGGGGGGGGGGGGGGTGGGGGTTAGGTTTTTTAAGGTTTTTTAGCTATTTTAGGTTGTGTTCATATTGGTTCTCGCGGTTCTCGCAATAAGGGTGGTTCTCGCATGATCTCCTCCCTATATATATATAGGGGAAGGTTCTATGCAGAACACTAAATATTGCGAGAACACGCAGAACAAAATGAATCACTCATTTTTTCAATCCTAAAAACTTAAAAAGTAAATTAAAATGATATAAATGTAAGATTTATTGTTTCTTACACTAGAATTTAAAACAAAATATAAAAGATCTTCAGTTTCCTACAAACATGTAGGTTATGTGTAGCCTAAATTACCTACATGTATGTAGACTATGTGTAGGGAAAATATATGATTTTTATATGTATATATAATACACATATGAATGTAAGAAACATAAAATTTAAGAAATATGAACCTTAAATCCCAAAATTTAGTGATTTAGAGTTGTTCTTTTTGTTCTCGCAATAATTGGTGTTCTGTAATGATCCTTATCCTATATATATATATATATATATATATATATATATATATAGGGTAAGGTTCATGCGAGAACCACCTTTATGCGAGAACCGCGAGAACCAATGTAAACACAACCTAAAATAGCTAAAAAAACCTAACCCCCCCCCCCCCCAAGTTAAATGCTAAAAACAAAAACCCTCCAAAAAACCTAACCCCTCCCCCCCCCCCCCCCCCAATCCCCTAAAAACCTAAACCCCCACCCCCAACCCCCCCCCCCCCCCCTCATCCCCAAACTAAAATGCTAAAAACTAAACCCCCAAAAAATCTAAAAAATCTTTAAAAAATAAAAAAAAATGTAAAATAATCTAAAAATCTTTTTATATTTTTTATGTTAAAATCGCTACTTTTAGTAGCCAAAAAATAAAATAAAATAATTTTTTTTTAAATTTTTTATCGTTTTTTTTATAAAAAATATTAAAAAAAATTATGTGTTTTTTAGCTATTTTTAGGCATTTTTTATTGTGTTCACATTGCTTCTCGCGGTTCTCGCAATAAAGGGTGGTTCCTAACGGATCTTTGTCCTATATATATATATAGAGTGGGGATCCTACAGAAAGTGTGTTTTTCCTAAAAAGTGTAAAAAGTCATAAAACACAATAATTTCAGGCATAAAACACACCTAAAACTCACAAATAATAGAATGAATATTACTAAAACACCATATGCAAACTCTAATAGTCCATAAAAACTTCAAACGCACCATCGTAGAAACTATGAATATAAAACACAAAAATGCAAAACAATATAAAACACAATAATATTTGTCATTCCATAATCAGAGCCTTAACAACTAAAACACAACACAAAACCCTCATACATGATGTTTTAGTAATCTTCATCATATTATTTGTGTGTTTTTTTTGTGTTTTATGGTTGACATTATGGTGTTTTATGACTTTTTACACTTTTTAGGAAATTTAGACTTTCCGGCCAACTCCTATATATATATATATATATATATATATATATATATATATATATATATATATATATATATATATATATATATAGGGGAAAGATCTATTAAAAAGTGGATTTTGCCTAAGTAACCTAAGAAGTATTGTGATGATGACATGTGGCACTCTTAATAAGTAGAAATGAACGGCATTTTGGTCCTTATAAATAGGAGTGAAAATGACATGTGGCACCCCTTTTGTTTTTTAAAAATACAACAAAAAAATCTAGTACAAAAAAATTTAGCACAAAAAAATCTAGTACAAAAAAATATAGCACAAAAATTATAGTACAAAAAAAATATAGCACAAAAAAAATATAGTATAAAAAAATCTAGTACAAAAAAATATAGCGCGAAAAAAATAAGCAAAAAAAATGTAGTACAAAAAATCCAACACAAAAAATTGAGAAAAAAAATTAAGACAAAAAACTCCAACACAAAAATATAATACAAAAATACAGCACAAAAAAATGTTATACAACATAGAAATACAATACATTTTAGTGGGTTTTTCTAGTCTTCATATTTTATATAGCAATATTGTACTCAAATTAAAGATAAAAAGACGTTCGATTTTATGGTTAAATTTTTATGAAAAAATAATGTTGTATAAAAAAGTTATGAACGTTTAAAAAATGGGGGTGGAATATGCATGTGTCTTGCATGTGGAGAGAGAAAGTACATAAATAGGATTTTCCCAAGATACTCTTAACACTCCTCTTTCTCCCACACTTTTATCTTAGCCATTGATTTGAAAAATGAATGGTTAAGATTTCTTCTCATCCTACTTAGGCAAAATAAACTTTTTATTTGATCTTAACCCTATATATAATATATATATATATATATATATATACTCTCCATTAAAGGAGCTTAGATGATGACCTCACTTTGCTTACGTGTCGACTTCTTAGTTATGCCACGTAGTCCTCGCTGATGTCATAATTACGATTTATTTATTATATATTAATACTAGGTTATAACCCGTGAATACTCACGGGTTGTCAATCTATCTTTCTAACCAAATAAATATATACATAAATATTAATAAACGTAAAATTCTATGATGAATAAGGTGTATGAATAAAAAATTTTTTAACCATAACAAAGTAAATGTATATCATACGAAAACCAAATATCCAAAACGTAAATGTAAAACAATTAATGACTACTTTTCTTTTGGTGAGGTACAACCAACTCAACATTCAACACTTGATGAGTTTCATCAAAAGAAAAGTGAACCGTATCACACTCATTAATGCGGGCACGTTTCATGAATCTGGACCATTTGCATAACGCATAACGCCAACTTTCTCCTCTCTTTTCACGTCTGGTAGGGTTGGTAAACTCTTCTTGCTCAGGCAGATGCAAAAGTCTGACGGTCATAGGTTTTAAATCAGCACCAAGTTTAGCCATACTTGAAACCTTATCAGGCAGTCGCTGTATTGTTTTTAAAATAAAAATAAGAAGAAGAAGAAGAATATAAAAATAATAATGTATTTGAATGTGAATAAAAAAATATGTAATTTTTAATATATAGTACTTCCTAAAATAATATTAAAACTTACAAAATCTTTAGAAGCCATACGCCTAAACTTATAAACACGAACATTTTGTTCATCAATATATGGCTCTTCAACTACATCAATAGGTGCAACTACAGTCTAAAAAATAACATACAACATTTATTAGAATAACAATATAGTAATTAAATATATAAACAACCAAGCAAATGTATACTTACCTCATCAAGTTGTACATCAGCATAATTAATTTCAACACCATCTTTTCCAAGAATTCTTAAATGGAAATAATTTACAAAACCTCTTGTGAATATTAAATAACAACCGGCCTCCAATTGAAACAAATTAACAATAACATCAAAACCAATGGAGAAACCAACTTTACCAAAAAGCGTTTCAATCTTGACGTGAAAGATTTTGTTGCCTACATCTATAATGGAAATTATATCATCTGAAGTATAATCATAGAAATTGGGCAGTATAGACTCAGGAATGACCTGTATAAATAATTAAAAAAATATAAAAAAATATAACTTTTGTAATCAGTTCATAAGAGCTAAATATATTAAAATAATTAAAATGAAAGAAAAACTAATCTTACAATAAAGTTAGATGTTGTAGGTAACAACGATGTCCAGAAAGAACTTTGAAACACACCATCAATGAAATGTGTTAGTTTGAATATAGATAAATCGACAGGATTGAAGAGCACCAAACATCCTTTTTTGAGTTTTAAATGTTTCACAACTTTTGACCAACCATCAAAAAAGAAATGTTTTCCTTTGGCTTCGCTTAAAGAAACATTAAATTTTCTGCCATCATGACTTTGTATCATAACATTTTTGGGTACTTTATCTTTACCCCACAATTTGGATGCAGCGTCTGAAGGAATCGCCTGATAAAGCAAGGAATCCAAAATAACTTATAAATATAATTATAATTTATAAACCATAAGATAATTTTAAATTGTATTTCATGATAAGAATAAAAAAAAGTATAATAAATGTCTAAATTTAGAAAATACCAGTAAAAGTTCGTCCGCTACATTCATGTGTCTACAAAAGAAAGGTTCTCTAATATTGATTGAAAAACATAAGATATTAATAAAATATAACTTGTTAATGGGTATTATGCGCAACAAAGTCTAACATTAAAAAGAAAAAAAATGCCTGGAAGAACTTTCAGCCATATTTAAAATCTACAAACACATGTAACATAGACAAAACAATTAAGAATATATATTTTAAAATATCAAATTAATTAAATTAAATTTTATTTTCAGTGATAATATATGCTGATTACTTCAAAAACATATATGAAATAAAATGAATTGTGATAATATATTAGGAAAATTGGTTTTTAATAAACCAACCTTTGCCCCATTGGTAAATAATAATCCTACCTACGTAATTGGTATACAATAATCCTACCTATCAACATGTTGGTACTCAATGAACTTTCATTATTTTTTTTAACTGAAGTTAGTTTTTAAGTTTAATTTACTACACAAACAGTCCCTGTATTTGTAAAATATATAACTTTGAAGTTCATAAATAAATTTAATTACACCCCCCTCTTGATAACAGATCGGCAGCCGCATGGGAGCCGGCACCGGTTAACAGGCCGGCGGCGGTTGTCCAGCCGACGACACCCCCTTCCCTCCTTCTCGGTTCTCGGTAACCCACACTCCGGTGCCATCTATCTCCGGTAACCACAACATCCACAGCCAAACACCCCTTCGACTCCCTCGATTTCCGGCGGCGATATCACATAAAAGAGAGAGAGAGCTGAGAAGATATGGGAGAGAGAGAGACAGAAGGAGAGAGAGAGCGCAGAGATGCCGTTTTCCAGCGACAAATCCGCCGTCGGCGACGGTGGTTCTTGCTCACCGACGACGTATGGCGGCGGCGACGGTGGTTCTTGCTCCCCGACAAGTTTATGGTAAACCCCTCTCACTGTTCTTTACTTTCAGCTGTTGATGGAGATTGTTGTTGTTGATTATGATGAGGATTTGTCAAGGTTGAAGATGATGAACGATTATGGTTCTGGAGAGTGACAGCAGGAGCAGTGGCCGTCGGAGATGTTGGCCGATGACAGCGACGCAGGACCCGGGTTCACGTAAGCGGGTGGTCAGATTTCAGTTTCAGTTTCATCTCAGATGCCAGTTCGAGTTCCGGGTCAGATTCAACGGGTATCGAGTCAAGACAAGTCGACGGGTCAGCTTGGTTCGAGTTTTTCAGTGGGTTTTCGGGTTTAGTTCGAGTTTTACAACTACAGGGACTGTTTGTGAAATAAATACAACTACAGGGACTATTTGTGTAATAAGTAAAACTTAAAAACTAACTTCAATTAAAAAAATTAACAGAAATTCATTGAGTACCAACATGTTGATAGGTAGGATTATTGTATACCAATTACGTAGGTAGGATTATTATTTACCAATGGGGCAAACGTTGGTTTATTAAAAACCAATTTTCCTAATATATTATTATCAACCATGTGATAATATATGATTACTTCAAAAACATAAAGTAAAACACATACCCAAACGTTATGAAGCATGTGATAATATATGCTTATTAGTTTAAAAACATGTTAAATAATCCATGGTGATTAGTTACATAAAGAACAATGTGATAAAGATGTAAAAATAAAAGTTTCTTATACATTAATTGGTTTAACAAACATAGACAATTTAATTATCTTACCTTGTAGATCTAATTCACGATCAACAGCAGCTGAATTGATTTTGATTCGGACAACTTAGATATATAAACAAACTCTTTTGTTATTATACACAAAACCGAATTCCAGAATATCTATATATATAGGAGACATATATTAAGATATAAAAATTCATTGTTATTACAAATCTTTTGAAATTTTATATTACAACTGAAGATACATATTTCCAAATATGTATTGATAGAAATCAATTGTAATTATTCCCTTATAATTTGTTACAATTAGATGGAACTTTCTAAAAATGAAATATCATTACGAAAATAAATCCATTCTTGAAGAACAATGATAAAAGTCAAATGTATTGAATTAAAAAAACATATTTCTTCATAATCATCAATATATTTACGTTTAATTTATTAATTTTTTATTATTTAGGTTATATGCTAACATAACCTGAATTTCACAAAACCACATCATAAGGATATTAACAACATATACATATTACCAAAAGACTTGTCTAACAAACCATAAGTACTATCCCAAAGTATCAAAACAAACCAACCATAAAACGACATTTAATATTCATACGAAACCCTAACATAACATAATAACCAACATTCAAGAACGACCACTTTTCTTTGTGATCTTTGGTAAGACTTTGGTCAACATCAAACGCTGAGAAGACTTGACGTACGTAAAGAAAAGAGTAGAGCCAAAGTCGATGTAATTCAATTTCAAGAAAGCTGGCCACTTTTTAAAACCATACCTGAAAGACTTCCCAGACTTCTCACCTCTTGTGCCCAACTTAAGTAGTTCACATTTCTCGTTCTGAACTGTAACATGGTGCAAGTTGTCAAGAGAAAGACACAGATGGCTTGAAACATCAGTCGGTAAACGCTGAGAAAAAAATAAAAGGATTAATTATCTGGTTTACTAATAAGTTACACTTATTGTATTATGTAATATTTGAAGGAAAAAAAGAATATTATAAAGTTTACCAGTCTGCTTTCGGCTTTCTTGGTGAATTTAATTAAATCATTTTTTTTAAGTTTTTTGATGTACAACGTTTACGGCCAACATGAACGCCGGTAGATATCGTGGATCTGAATGACTTACACCTTGGTTTTGCCTACATAATTGAATAAGACACAATAAGTGTAAAAATAATATATATAAAAGTGTACAACAATAACATACAGGATTCTTTATATAATCAAAGATAATTTGATGTTTATGGTATCTTACTTGAGAGACAACGTGAGAAGATATATTTTGCTCAGAAAGAAAATCAGTTGATTTTCTTTTTCGTTCAACCTAAAAAGAATAAAACAATTAACATATTAATAGAGAATGATATAATTAAAATAATTATATAATAATTAACCATGTTTTTATACATGTAATGTATTATTTGGTATGAAAAAAGTATTGAAAACAACATAAAACTGGGTTTTGACATTAACAAAAACGAAACTTTAAATTATTAATTATAAGCATTATATAATACATAAGGGACATTGTGAAACACTTACATGAGACTGATAGGCATGAGAGGAACATGAAAGGAGATTAGATTCAGCAACTATATGACCACAAAGATCGTCATCTACATCACTTTCGTTGGTAATCACCTTCTCTTTGTGTTCCGACTACAAAAAAATAATATTCAAAAACACAAACAATGTTAACTTCAATATTAACTAATTACCTCGTATTATGAATTAAATATATTGTAAGCATAATAACACTAACTGCAAGCAGTAAATCAAATCCATCATCTCCGTAAATAGGATCATCCAACACAACAATGTCAACCTTCTTGAAATACATTTGAGTACCAGTTTCATGATTAAAAACGGACAACTCAAAAGTCTCATATCCAACCATTGTAAAAATAAAAGTAGTCCGGGAATATAATTCAAGATCCCTAATCAGATTAGACCATCCATCAGTGAAAGCACATTTGCCGGACAACGCCTCCATCTTCACATTCCAAAACCTATCACCGAGATAAAGAGTTGCTGGTCCACCTTTATAACTGATGCCGTAAAACTGTCCCCAGAATTTGTCCGCCATGACCTGTAAATTTGTTAACAATTATGTTAAACAAAATATTTACAAAACAAAACTGACTTAAAAAAGTAATTATTTTATATACAATACTTACAATGAAATCATCATCAACCCTAATGGAAGTGATAAAAGAGTTATCCAAAACACATGACTTAAAGACATCGAGATACCATGTAGATGGTCCAAGACTGTTGAACAACAGATAATCATTTTTTTGTAAACCAGTGTCCGTAACGACTTTACCAAACCCATAACCTAAAACAGGACCCAAACCATATTTTTCAATTTCAACAATCCATAAGTTGTCAGCAGCAAAAATTTTAATACGATCACCATATGGGAATTGTTCTCCCCACAGTAATGTAGCAAAATCATTCGGTATTTCCTATAATTTGAAACAAAACACATATTAGTATCAACATATTTTTTTTTAACATAATAACCAAAAATACATACCACTTTTGTAGGATGATGAACATCGACTAACTTCAAGAAAGAACAACTACTTCTTTTTGGATCCATATCTGTAAAATTATTATCAACATATTTTTAGAGCAAGAAATAAAATAATAACATCACAAAATAAACACATTCAAAACAAAGAAAATATTTTATTCTTCCAATTAACAATGACTAAAGATGGAAAATTATCACTGATAAAGAAAGAAAGTATACAAACAATAACCAAATTTCACTAACCTATTATATAATATATTAAAAATGGTAAGTTATTAATACAAACAATTTAAAATAAAAAGATAGTGTTAATTTAATGCTAAATATAGTAATGGTAAAAGTAAATTAGAATTTTTAATAATGGTTTTGATCTACATGATATCAGTAGATTATAATTTTTAAAAGTAAATGTAATCTAATTCAATAAGAAACATAACGAAACCTAATTTAAAACCAAACGACATATAAATGTTTTAAAAGAAACATATCAATAGATAACTAAAGATGTCATATTACATAAGCAAACCATATAAATGTTTTAAATCACAACCAACCAAAAAATTCAAAACAAACTGTCAAACATCAAACCAAATGTTTCTTATTGTAATAATAGATTAGTTGGTTATTAGTTCTTGGCATGATCCTCATCAGAAGAAATTTTATCACCACTTATGCGAGGTTTACTTGCTGATGATCCCACTACGTCTTCACTCACATAAACATCACCAAGGTTACGCTTCAAATCAGTTGATGATTGATTCAAGTCAGAAGCACAATCCTTTGAAAGAGGTGTAGAGTTATCACCAGTGTAAGAAATACCATCCTTTATTAAAAAAGAAATATCAGAACCTAAGAATTTTTAATTTTATATTATAATAGTTGTTAAAAGCTCAAACCTTTGCACTTTCACCGCCAACATCTTGGAAATCAGACTGACTCATAGCAAACAAATCAGATGCATCAAGCTGTAAAAAATGAGAATCAAAATATAATTTCTATAAGGATCATTTAAAGGAAAAAAAATAAAAGATATTTAATATAACAATCACTTACTTGATCAATTTTCCATTTTTTGTTTAGCTGATCCAAAATATCAGCATCATTGGTCACAACTGATATACCATAATTCTCAACAGCATTCATAATATTAAAATCTGTTACTCGAATAACGAAAGCACACTTGAGGTTAACCAATGTCTCAAACTCAACAGGATATGATCTGGGCACTTCATTGGTATTAAGTATCTATATTGAAAATATGTGATGTGTGATCAGGATATATATGAAAAAAATAATTTAAATAAATCAGACAGAAGTATTATATTTACATCGTCCTGAATTTGTATAAGTTCCTTTGCAGTTTTACCAACAAACTTCAACGCCTCATGATCAAACAATGTAAGTGTCACCGTACCGGTTGAATCTTGAACTCGAATTGATATTTTAAACCTTAAAAGCGCATTTATATAGTTAACAAAGAAACACAAAACATGTAATAAAATAAATGTTAGTTGTTGATTAAAAAAACAGAAGTATGAATAACAGTTATTTACCTCGACATTGGGAAAACATCTTTTCCTTGACAATCCTTGTTGGAACATTGGTATACCTTCTCATCTCTAACATCACTTGTACCATCCTCCTTATCGTAAGTTTCAAACTTTTGCTCAACTTTGGATTTGCAATAGTTACATCCATCATAATACCACATCTTATCAGAAACAATTGCTACAATAGTTCCCATAATAACAACTTTTTTTGGCTGTTTAAATAGTTAAATAAATGAAAGCGTATTAAGAAATCATTGATAGTAGTTAAAAAATTAAATATAAGTTGTTTGAAATAACCTGTATGATTGAACCAAGATAAGCAATTGGTGAGAAAACATCATTGTTCATAAATTCATCTTCAACAGAACATACCACATACGACCCAACATGGCTACTTGATTCGGATGAAGCAGAAAGTTTTGCAATAAATCTAATAAAAATAAATTTTAGAAACCATAATCTAAAATAAACAAAAAGAATAGAATTAAAAGTTTAATTGATACAATTAGATAAATTAAATTAATTAACTTTTGCTCACTTTTCCTTGAATGTTAGCATCTGATCAAAATTATCGTTAATGAAAAGCCGTGTACCATCAAAATTATTAGATATCCCCCATTTACATGTTATTAATTAACATAAATAAACGTCACTTCTATATATATATTGTTTAAATTAAATGTAAGACTTAATAATATACCTTTGTAGGTTTTAACAGCACCAAAATGAACAGCAATGACAACATGGGCTTCACGATCTTGACTAAGCATGTACGAACACATGTCCTTCGCATAATCATCCCAAAGAGTTAAATCAACCTCAACATCTCTAAAAACAATATAGGAAATTAATTTCAGATAAACAAAATTACTTAAAATTTATAAAATATAAAGGAAATAAATGTAGTCAATCTAAAATTTATAAATGTAAATTGTATTACTCGAGATCTTGAAGCTTAAGATTGGGGCGTTTTCCTTTAGTACCATCTTTTTTGTTGGTGTCCTCAATCTTATAGCAACCAACAACGTAACCGATGAAATCTAAGATTAAAACATGTCACATGTTAATATAAAGTAAACACAATATAATAAGTTAAATGTGAAACAAAATGTTGTAATACAAAGATTTGTAACAATTAACAATAATACCTATTGTTGTACCCTCCTTGTATCTCTGTGACACAACATCCTTGAAATCAACAAAATCAAAAACAAACTGTGGCCCATCCCATTTACTACACTTTTCGACAAATGTATGGTAATAAAAAGATAGCTTTTGATTGTTAGGAACAATTTTGAAAGATGCAGTGTTCGCAGCAAGAGATGCCCTTTTTATTATAAAGCATTCATCAACATTAAGATGTCTCTCAAATTTTGAAAACAGCCTATCTAAGCAAGAAGCTTGAATCTTGGTACCCTGTACACAAATACAAAATACATGAAAAACCAATGTTAATATGACCTTTAAAACATATAAAAACAACAAAGATGAACAAATAATTAGTTAAATAATTTACCAACTCATCCATTAGTATCATATCGATACGATATGTCTCTCTTTCGTTACCTTTCATCTTCTTTCTCCACAAACTAATAATCTTCACTTTGATAGTGTAGTTTGTACTAAGAGCGTCAATGTCATTCAAAAAAGTAATTTCACCTTGGTCTTCCATACCTTAGCTCTCAAACAGTTACTCAAGAAAAAGAAAAGTTATTTGTTTGGAATAAATTTATGAATGAAGAACAAAGTAACATGACTTTATATGAAAACTTCTAAGATGATATTTTTAGAAACAATTTTTCCGAAAAAAAATAAAAAAAATAAATTCTTTAAACATTTAATGAATAAGGAAAGTGTATAATTAACTAACATAAATTTACATGGATACATATTTATAAAAACAATTATAATCGTGTAAATCTATATATAAATATACTGCAAATAAAGAAATATTCCTTGTAATATGAACATGAGAAGTGAAACTTACCTGCATAACACAACTTTGAACAAAAAAAACCTCACTTTGAAATAGAAAACTGTGACAATAAAAAAATGATTTTTTTTATTAGTACTCAACAAATGATCATTATATATATTATGTGTATTATGATCAAAATAAAAAAAATTACATCACAAATATTCAGTAATGTATATTGTAGTTTCCATTTTAGTTATATATGATTGTCAATTAATAATGAAAGAAATATATCTAAAATAACTTTTACATGATATTGCATTATAAATGGAAGAATTAGTTCACAAAACTATTGAAAATATGAATATAAAAAATCGTCAACATAAGTTAACATAAATAAATGGTCATTTTTTTGTCAATTTTGACTATAAATATGTTTAAACTTCCTAAAATACATCTACCTAATAAGTTAGTAAAAATATAAGATATGCTTCTATATAAAAAGTGAACAAAAATCTTAAAACATCAACTTATTGCGTAATCTCAATTCTACATTTCTCCAAAAATATAACAAACTAATTATAATATGTTTTAACATCAATAACATATTTAATTGGGACTGTTATGTTTTAAAATCTATAAGATATTAAAAATTCCTTTTTTATAAAAATATATATAACTAACATTCTGATTGAAAAGAAATTTATGTTGGTATTAAATTAATAAATTTAGAGGTTTGGATGTTTGTGTTGGATGCATGGATATTAACAGAGTAATATAATTCCTTGTGCAAACATAATAATAAAATTGACAAAAAAGAGTAGTACGAAAATTTTGTTGTAATTTAAAACATAAAACAGCTTGTTAACTTTCGTACAAAAGAGACGTCTGTAAGTACTAATTGTCCAAACAAAAACATAACTAACATCATACTTGGACCATACTAACATCAACCAGAAAATATGCAAAATATTGTCAACCTACTATTAACCAATAACCACAATATCACCAAAAGATCTACACAACCAACTAACAACCACAAATGCAAACATCTACGCACGGCCTCTTTTCTTTGTCATCTTGTGAACAACTTTAGTCAAAATCAAAAGCTGCGAAGACTTGATATATTTAAAGAAAAGAGTAGCGCCGATGTGGATTTGATTTGATTTCAAGAAAGCCGACCACTTGGAAAAACCATACCTGTATCCATAACCATTCTTTTCCGCTATCGTCTTCATGTTTGTTACCTCACATCTAAGGTTTTGGATCGAAACATCACGGAGGTTGTGAACAGAAAGAGACAACTCATCGGAAACAGCAGACGGTAAACGCTGAAAGACACAAAAAAATTATTGTCAAAGTAATCTATAACATATCCATATTACTTTATTATAAAATCTATAAAATATAATAATATGAAAACACATACCAATCTGTTTTCTGCGACTTTGGTGAACTCAATGATTGAAACTGTTTTCGACCTTTTCAATTTAGAACATTTACGGCTAACAGATGCGGTTTCAGCAGGCGTGATCGTATCAACAACAACACATTCATTTTTGTTTCTAAACTTTGAACGTGTACGATGAGCGATAAGAGACTCATCGGACACAATAATAACTGTCTTACATTTCCAAGTGGTCTAATAAGTTCAAATAAATAATAATTACTTGTTTTTATAATATATTAATTTAAAAGTAAAAAATGAATATATGATACTATACCTTCCTCTTTTTCGGCAAAACAGTTTGACCAACATCAACTGTATCTTTCGGAACGGCCTAAACAGGTAAAAAAATACATAAGTAACTACCATTATTGGAAAACATATAGAATAAGCATAACTCACATCAGAAGAAACTGTGGAGCACAGAGTCGGTTCAGAAGTTAGAAAATTAGTTTCAACTGTATCTTTCGGAATGGCCTAAACAGGTAAAAAAATACATAAGTAACTACCATTATTGGAAAACATATAGAATAAGCATAACTCACATCAGAAGAAACTGTGGAGCACAGAGTCGGTTCAGAACTTAGAAAATTAGTTTTTCCTGTAGGATCAACCTAAATAACAAAAAAGAATAAAAAAATTAATATACAATGAATTAATAAATTGTATTATATAATACTTAAGTATGTAGATATACATGAAACTTATTCTTGGGTATCAAAAATTTGTCAAGATCCGTCTCAAACTTGCTTTTGTCCTGAACACAAACCTTTATAGTTAAATCTTCATCACAAACAACACATGCTTTGTCTGGCGGTTCAGTTTTTGTATCCCAATCATCTTTGAACTATGTATAAGAAAAATAATTGTTTAACAATATAGTAAGAATAATAATTAAATTTACTAAAAAAAAAAAACAACATAACAATGACAAAAAATACCTTCTTCTTAAGGTCTTCCATTTCAAGTTGAGATGAAAAAAAAGTTATCAAACTTGGAATCATCAATATCCTTGACAATTCACAATAAACAAATAAAATGTATAAATAAAAAAATAACTTTATAATAAGTTTTAATAAATTTAATTAAAATATATAGAATTACATTGAAGACAGATTCAAAACTTGCCAACTGAAATTTGTCGTCTTCACATTCCACAACAACACCTTCTTGAAAGACAGTTCCAGCACTACTACACTTCTCCTTATGTTCGGACTAAAAAACATATCAAAAATAACAATGTGTTAAATTCAATATCATCTTGTAAGCTGCCATTAATAACTAAATAATAGTGTAGATGTATAATTCTAACCGAAATAAGAAAATCATCAACATAGATTGAGTCATCCAAAACAACTAACTCAACACTGTTGTTCTGAATTTGAGTACCGGTTTGATGATTAAAGACTGAAAGCTCGAAAATTTTATTTCCATGCAGTGAAAAGACAAAGGTAGATCGCCTGTCTAAGGCAAGATCGTTTATCATCTCAGAACATCCATGAGTAAAAACACAGCTGTCACTTAATCCCTCCATCTTAACGTTCCAAAACCTATCTCCCAAATAAAGAGTTGATTGACCACCTTTGAAATTTTTCCCATAAAATTCCATCCAAAATTCATCAGCCATGACCTGCAAAAGAAGTGATAATTAGTAATAAGAATTAATTGAAAAAACAATATAAAGAAATAAAAAATTATTCATCATACTGATTTTATAAGATACTACTTACAATAACGTCTTCGTGAGGTGTCATTTTGGATATAAAGTAGCTTTTGTGAACAAAGGATTTAAACACCATTAGAAAGAATGATGATGGTCCATATGACTGAAACATAAGGTAATCATCTTTTCTTATACAACTATCCCGAACAACTTTCATGAAGCCATCAGCAAGAACAGGGCCCGCATCTGTTTTTTTCACTCTTACAAACCATAACTTGTTCCCATCAAAAATCTTAACTGAATCTTGGTAGGGTGGTTGGTCTCCCCAAATCATTGAAGCAAAGTCATTAGGTATTTGCTATGAGTTTAATAAAAAAAACAAAAAAAAGACAAATATCAGTTTACTTAAAATATGATTAGTAATTAGAATACACATAAACATACCAAAAATATCGGCTCATCTTCATCAATAAGCTTTAAAAATGAAGGACTGTTATGCAAGGGATCCATATCTGAAAAATATATATGAAGGTTTTTAAAAAAAATTAAACGGTAAAGTATTTATAGAAAAACAATCAATATTCCTAAATAAACAATCAATAAGCTTTAAAAGATAATTTAGTCAATGGACAAACTTCCAAAAGCAAAAATAAAAAGAAACGGTTTAAAAAAAATTAAAAAATATTTATCTTTTAGATACAAAATCAATATTCCAAAGACAAAAACATTAAACAGGATGAAAAATTATCAGATCAGTGTAAATAATTCTTCATCAACACAATCAAAACACATCAGACAAAAAAAAAATGCATAATCTTTAATGGATTGAGGATTAATACAAAACAAATTTATTACAAAAAAAATTATGAAACTAACAAATAACAGAGCATAGACGATGAAACATAACATGATAATTTAAAAAAAATTAGCCAAAAAATCAAACAAAAATACCAAATTACCTTTAACATGTTCGACAAAGATTGATAGTCCGGCAATGGCAGAAAATTTAGGGTTTTTCATGAAAAAAAAACAAAAGATTCAGTAACAACATCAATCAATAAGTACATCAAAAACAAATAACCCACTAATAAGATTGAAATCGGATAAAGTCAAAAATTTGATATTAATCACTTACAACACATAACATCTAAAATACTTTACATACCTTCTGAATATGTGTAAGGATCTACAAAAAAAAATAGCAAAACAACAAAGATAAGCATATGCGGATACGGAGATCAACACCAAAATTTAACTTTTTGGTTATTAAAATGATGATCGAACAACTTACATCCGGAAGTATTTAAGTTTTATTATGTAGTTTTACCTGAGATTTCTTTGAAAGATTGTTGAATCAATATGTAGATCGAAGACGGTAGGTAGAGAGAGATGCGGTTTGAGAGAAAGAAGGGTTAGGTTAGATTTTTGTGGGTTGTGTAATGTCTAATTGAGAATAAGCTTATATAGTATCCATATTGTTAATGGGTTATTATGTGACAACAAAAAGTCCAACCCACAATCATTCGGATCCCGCGTTGATTTGGGTTTTTGGTTTGTGTTTTGTGAAACTTTTTTTGTTTATAGAGAAATCCATCATTTCCCTCCCAAAATCAAAGACCATTCAACAAATAGATGCCACGTCATCAAATTGGCTACACCATTCAAGGACACATAGCCCACATCATCTCATTTATTAATATATATAGATTAAAATCGGATTTTTTTAATATATACAAACTAAATTTTTAAGGAGGCAAATTTGAATTGCATGGGGAGTTGTATGGCCATTTAATGCACATCATCAGAGCTAATCAAATCAACTCGCTTTCTTCTCAATTCAAATTAAGAGTTCATTTCTCTCTTTCTTCTCTCTTCAAACTAACTTCTCTCTTCTCACTTCTGGTGATTTCTAGGGTTTCTCTTTCTTCTGTATTCAAAAAGCTTCAAGTTGAAGAATGTATTCGGCAAAGAAGTCCGATGGTTCTGTCACTCGGCTATGATGATCTCAAAAGTCTTTTACGAGTTGATTTTGGCAAGGCAATGATGGCAGATGGTAGGGTTTGACCTGCAACCCACCTTGCAGCCATGATTTCTGGTAGATCTGAGCCACATCGTTTTGCTGTACTTTTCGAGTCTTGGCTTTCTTGAAGCCATCTTCATCACTGTAGTGAAACCCTAACCGCTGTCACCATAGGTTTCTGCTGATAATACCTGAAACGGCAAACCCTGGCCACCACTTAGGGTGCGACTGTTGACTATCGCTGTGGTGACTGAAACCCCATTCGTCTGCATGTGTGCGACTGTTGACTATCGCTGTGGTGATTATCGCTGTGGTGACTATCTCTATGCCTCTGTTTCTGCTCTGGAGATGTCTAGTGCCTAATAGGAGATGCAGAGTTGTATTGTCTGCTAAAATAGAAAAAGGTTGATTTGAGGTGACTTCCATCAAGTTCCACATAACTTCAAGTGGGTTTTTATTGTTTGAGGGTAAAGGTTTATAATATTTTTTTTATACAATTTGAAATTAGGTTTTGGAGCTGGCTGGAAATGCAGCAAGAGACAACAAGATGAGTTCTCTTTCAAACCCTAGGTTATCTCGGTTCCACTCCGAAAACGTTCCGCCTGTAGGTTTCATGCAAGGAAGTTACAAGATTGGAAACTTCTGTAGATCCGCATGTTAAGGTATGGGTTAAGTGATTGATTTGTGTGTTTATGGTTTTTAGATACTGTATTTGGAACAGGAGTTGATTCTTGCGAAATTTGTTAGGTTAGGTGACGGCGGGATCTGGATACGTTTAAATTTATGTTGATTATTTTTCAGAATTTGAGTTTACAGTTGTTTGTTAGCAGATGATTTGACCGAATTTAAGTGTGAAAATAAGTCTAATTTCATTATTCTTTTGTATTACATGAGTTGAAACTTAAAACTGTGTATTGTTATTGTTCACAGCTTTCTGTTGAAAGGCTGAGTTCCATGAAGAAATACGTTTTTGGATTGGGTTCTGCTCAGGTAACTACAAATAATCTGGTCTATACATTTTGTGTTGTGCTACTGTTTATTTTAATTTTTGTTGGTGATACGCTGATACAGGTGTTGGTGACAGCTGTTGTGGTGAGATTAGTTGCTCATATTGTATGCGGACTGCCAGGACCTGCTGCAGTTGTCATCGGTAATGGGTTGGCATTATCTTCTACAGCAGTTGTCGTGCAGGTAATCATTTTGTCTCATATTTTTTAGGGTTTTGGTAATTTGTGTATATCTTTTGATTTGTGTGTTTGATTTTGGGGGTGGTTGAGTTTTTGTTATGGTTTAGGGTGATGAAGACATTCAGCCATTTAATACCCTAATTGCTGCAGAAAGAGATAGATAGATTGGTTCATCTTATTAATTGTTTTTTAATATTGTAGCGATGGTTGGGTAGGTGACATGGAATTTTATGAAACCCGAAAAACAAATGTATACGGATAATCCTGATGTCAACACTGTAAGTCCCTCTGCACACTCAATATGCAACTTTTTATGGATTATTCTTAATCTTTTGGATCATTAATAAATTATTTTACTTTCATGTGTTTAGGGATTGCATGTGAAGCCAACAGTTAATGGATTTTATCCATGAGCAATTGATATCGATAAGTTTAAGATAACTCATGTTGTCCTTTAAATTACATCAGGTTAGAGTTGACGTTGTTTGAAATGTTTTTGCTAATAAGTTGAACTCACTTGCAGAGGTGACGTTGTTTGAAATGTTGTTGCTAATAAGCTATTCCTGTCCAATATGGTTGACTTTTACTATACAAAAAATTGTGCATTTCAACCGCAGCCCGTTTTCACTGCATAAAAATGGTCGCTTTTAACATCAGTTGGAAGTTTAAATCATTTAGTAAATAATGCATCAGTTTTGGTTTTTCTTTATCTCAAATCAATTAAATTGATCAAATTTAGTTTATCAAATTCTATATAGTAACGGTTTGAATTCAGGATTCTATTATGGGAGATTAGAGGATGACCTCGATTTGCCTACGTGTCACGTTCTTATAGCTATTAAGGGAGATTAGAGGATGACCTCTGTTGAAGAAGCAACCAGTGAGAGTGTTTTTGGTTGAAAACTTGGAGGGGTCGGTGACATTGTCGAGGGTTGTCAGGAAATGCTAAGTGATAGCATTTCCTGACAACCCTCGACAATGTCACCGACCCCTCCTAAAAATTCCATCATAACACTCTCACTGGTTGCTTCTACACCAGAGGGTTTCTTTTTACTACCTGAACCTGTATCATCTCAATTGTGTTGACTGGCCCTGTATGTGTTGTTACATTAAGATTCAATTAGGATTTTTTTGATGGTGAAAATTGATTGGTTCAGTTTTGATCACCTTATATGCTTTTGTCATCTCAGGTTATGATGTCGAGATCTGGCGTGTTGTTGCAACATGCCCTAATCGTTGTCGCCTGCCGTTCGCGGCTGTTCTAGGTAGCATTGGTTGTAATCGATGTTTGGTTGATGATAATTAGATCGATGTCACCTAAGGCATATTCAGTCAATGATGTTGATGAGATGCTTCTCACCTGAGACTAAAACTATGATGAAGCAAACTTCTGCCCGAATATAAGCGAGGTCTGACATATTCAAATCATTTGTATTACTTTAGCAAATCATTTAGTGTTGACTGTGTTGATGAATAAAAATGAATTCAAAGTGCACTTTTCTTGTGCTTTCAACATGAGGCTATGATGATTTTGCAAACTGTGTGAAACTTGAATGAAGATAGCATTATGGTATGGCAAGGTTGTAGGATGGCAGTTGTTCATTCAACCTCTCTTGCAGCTATGGTGTTGTCATCTTTATGCACAATCTGAGCCTGACAGTTTGACAATATAAATGTTTTCCAACTTCTCCATGAATAGAGAAGAAAGAGAGAGTTGGAAGGAGATATGATTAGTTCTGAGTGCATTAAATGGCCAAAACAACTCCCTATGCATTTCAAATTTTGCCTCCTAAAAAAACAGATTATTACCTAAAGTTGTATCATCTAAATTTTGAACTGTTTTGATTGAACTTGTATGTGTTGTTACATTAAGATTCAATTTTGAACTGTTTTGAAAATTGATCGGTTCAGTTTTGTTCACCTTAGATGCTTTTGTCATTTGAGACTATGATGGCGAGATCTGGCGTGTTGTTGCAACATGCCCAAATCGTTGTCGGCTGCCGTTCGCGGCTGTTCTAGGTAGCGTTGGGTGTAATCGATGTTTGGTTGATGATAATTAGATCGATGTTACCTGAGTCTAAAACTATGATGAAGGAAACGTCTGCCCGAATATACGCGAGGTCTGACATTTTCAAATCATTTGTATTACTTTAGCAAATCATTTAGTGCTGTCTGTGATGATGAATAAAAATGAATGCAAAGTGCATTTTTATTGTCCTTTCAACACGAGGCTATGATGAATTTGTAGATCTGAGTAAAAATTGAATGAAGATGGCATTATGGTATGGCAAGGTTGTAGGATGGCAGTTGTTCATGCAACCTCTCTTGCAGCCATGGTGTTGTCATCTTTATGCACAATCTGAGCCTGGCATTTTGACAAAATAATATTGTATATAATGATTTGTATATTAAAGTGTCCTTTCAAGATGAGTCTATGATGATTTTGTAGATTAAAATGTCAAGAAGAAAGAGAGATATGGATATTTGATTACTTCTCACAGGTACATTTAATGCGCAAAACAACTTGAACGTATCTATTCAGACCGATGAAGATGATTTTGTCATCTGAGGTTACGATTGTGAGATCTGGCGTACTGTTGCAACATATAAAGCATTGTTGCCGGCTGCCGTTCGCGGCTGTGCTAGGTAGCGTTCACTGTAATCCATGTTCGGCCGATGATTATGCCATTGCTGTCACATAAGACAACCTTTTTTAATAGCACGCGATATTCAGTCAATGATGTTGATGAGATGGTTCTCACCTGAGACTAAAACTATGGTGTTTTCCAAGAATTCTATGTTTGACGGTGCTCCCAGAGTGGTGATATATCTATCTATCTATCTATTGCTATCTATTAAAGGAGCTTAGATGATGTAACACCCCGAAAACAGGTTTAGTAATTAAACCTCGTTAATAGTGATGGACGGGTAAAATACCGTTAGTGGTAAAATTTAACCCGGTAAATATTAGGCCTCAAATAAATAAATAAACCTAATATTAATTAAAAGGGGGAAATAAATGCTTGAGAAAAGATAAAGTTATGAAAGGCCGAGTTAACGGGACTTAAAATATCACGGGTTATAACTTCCCGAACCTATTAAGTTAACTAGGGATAATTAACCTAGTTACTAGTATGTGGCTAAGTGATGAATGGTAAGTTGTAGCTTCAATTGATCAAAATAAAACATGATGGACTAATACTTGCCAAGTGGGAAACTCGTTTTAATTAAAACAAGTAATAACACACAATACACACACTAAGGATGTGTGTGGAGATCGACCAGGAAGAGCTCTTTGGAGCCCAAACCCTAACTTCAACAAGAATCAACAAATTGAAGGTCAAATCCAGCTCAAATCAAATGCATGAACACGAATAAACAATCACCAAGTCGTGGGGATCATAAGGTATGTAAAATCTTGATGTTTGGTGAAGTTGTAAGAAATTGATAATCATCCTAATCGTGAATTAGGCATGGATTAGAGAAGGTATGGCTAGATTAGTGATGTATACTTGCTTAGGAACGAAACCCTAAGTGAAAATCATACATAACATGCTATGATTCGAGTAATTTGATGATTTACCACTTTTAGACAAGTGGGTTTTGATTATGTAGTGAAGATGATGATATATTTGTTCTAAAAATCGTCATAATTGATAGTTGAAGTTAGATACTTGAACAAATTATAAGTTTGAGTGAAAGCTTATGCATGAATCGAAGTGGGTTTTTGTATGTTATGGTGAAATTGGTAATTTCGTTCATATAAATAGGTGTATGAAATCGTGTAGTATATTAGTTCATATGAAGAACTTGATTATATAAGGTGTTGGGATGAATGCTAGAGATATGATGAACGGGTCTCACTTATAGGTGAGAATCCTTAGTTCTTGTGAAATGAATGAATAGATTAGTTTTGATAATTGCTTGAACTAATTAAAGTGATTGAAATGTGATAAACGTGGTTAGAACTTTGGTTAAAACGGTGACCTAAAGATAACGCCTACCGGGTAATTAAAGAATGCAAAAACTAGTTGATGAACTCGAATATGCATTTAGTATACTAATGGGGCATTTGACTTTTAAAAAGTCAAACTGACCTACGATGTGATGAATGATAATTAGATATAGAAATGCGTAAGGTGGAATAATCGTATTAAGTCGTGATTAAACTAACCACCTTGTGAATTATGAATAATAGTTGGCGCTTAACAAGCTTATTTTATAAACTATAAATGCGAAAGATGTAATACCCAAAATAAGGGTTCTGACACGACCGATACAAGTCGGAACAAGTATAAATGATAAAAACCATGGTTTATGGTAAACGGGGCAAATGGGTGAATTTGGAAATTTAAAACCATGCTTTTATTCTAATTTATGTAAATGTTTGGTCTTATAGTCCAAACGGATCAAATGGTGATGAAACACCATTTGACAATATCGACTAATGTGATTTGTCAAGTCGTATGTTAACAGGAGTGATTAGCAATTTGGATAACTGCGACGCCATAGAATGTTGGTTAACTAACGCGAGGTATAAAACGGGTCTATATGTTGACTCGAGCCAGGTACGCATATATATATATAGATTTATGGTTAAAAATGCAATGTTCGTCAAATACCTTAGTAAAGAGACCAAAGTCGTAAAAGGAGGATATAAGTTGACGAAAATGCCCTTGATAGGTAAATCGGGCAAACGACCCTTAGAGGTCGTTTAGATACTAGCATTATCATCATGTAACTCTTAGACACATGTAAGAGTTGTAAGCATCAACTTTGGGGGTTAAATGCCTACGAACGGGTAAATCACGTAAAATGACTATCCTAAGGGTAAAAATTAGGAATGTGGTTCATTATGTTAATTCCACCACAAAAATAGTTGTGGTGGAATATAAGAGGCTATTTAGAAGTGAGAATACGAAGTGTAGAAAGAGAAGAGAGAGTTTGATGCTTAAATGTACATAATTCGCTCTAAACGGGTCAAAATAAGAACTTGAGCGTAAACGGGTTTTTATTATGTAAGAATCCCGTGATTTGAAACTAATATGATAGGAGATACGGAAATTATGAATTTCATGAGTTTAAGGATCAAATAAACACGTTTGTTTGATAAAAATCGAGCGGGTTAAAATTTGGTAAAAAGGTTTATAAGCCGAAGACTTAAAAGTCTAAAATTTTGTTAGACCGGATGTTGGATTTTGACTCCATAATGTGGAGAATCAAATTACAATCACGTAAGAAGAAATGGTAGGTCAAAAGGACAAGCGGATTGAAAGATACGAAAGTTTTCGTGTCAAAAACGACAAAATTGGAATGGGCTGGTACAGGGGCCACCGTAACTTACGGTGTCCACCGTAAGTTACGGTGGAGCTGATATCATTACGCCAGTTCTATACTGAGTTACGGTGGGAACTTATTAAATCAGGGGCCACCGTAACTTACGGTGACCACCGTAAGTTACGGTGGAGACTGGATTTGAATCCTTGCTTCTAGGATCAAGGGATTAATATTGGGATTTCTGATTTTTCTTTAATTCTAAGATTCAACCCATATATATTTAATTATCAAAACTGACTTTTAAGTTGGTTTTGAACACAGATGAATGTCGAGAGCCCCGGATGAAGATCAAGCGTCGAGCAAGAACCGAACACGCGTTAAATGAAGCTTCCGCAAGTTGTTTCGTTGTTATTCTAAAACGATGAATTAAATTATATTACGTTGTTTTGCTTTCAAGTTTAGAAAAGTTGTAATAAACCCGTATTTGAGCATGAATGTTTAAATATAAATACTCAGTAGTCTGTGATTATTTACTAAAATTGCTAAGTAAAATTTTGGTTGTTACAGATGATGACCTCACTTTGCTTACGTGTCATTATATTAGGTATGCCACATTGACTCCGCTGATGTCATAATTCTGAATTTTTTATAATATTATGTATATATAATCTGTTTTTTATTTGTTATTAAATTGAAGAAGTTTTCTTTTTTTAGGAGACAAATTTTGAAAATGCATGGGGAGTTGTTTGGCCATTTAATCCACATCAGAAGTAATCATATCAACTCTCTCTTTCTTCTCGATTCAAACTTATAGCGCACATTTCTCTCTTTCTTCTCTATTCTTCATCACAGGTGATTTCGATTCAAACTCTAGGGTTTCCTTTACAAAGCTTCCACAGAGGGTTTTGGTAGTAATCCAGGGTTCCAGGCACTTTATGGTAACTTAGATGCGTTTCCGTTGAAGGAAATTTCGGCCTGAATATACACGAGGTCTGACATTCTGCAATCATTTGTATAGTTTAGTAAATCATTTCGTGTTGACTGTGATGGTGAATAAAAATGAATGCAAAGTGCATTTGACAAAAGTCCTTTCAAAATGAGGCTATGATGATTTTGTAGATCTGAGTAAAAATTGGATGAATATAGCATTATGGTATGACAAGGTTGTAGGATGGCAGTTGTTCATGCAACCGCTCTTGCAGCTATGGTGTTATCATCTTTATTCACAATCTGAGCCTTGCATTCTGAAATTGCAAATGTTTTGCAACTTCAGTATCAATTACCTTTGCTGACCATGTGTTGTTGATTAAGGTTTTGAAAAGTGATCGTGTATAATTGTTGTTACATCTATACAAGAAAATGGAGTTTGGTTGGTCTGAGATGCCTATTTAGCTGTATGTGATGATGCCGGTAAGTTTTCCAATTTTTTGTTTGTAGATCGGTCATATAAATTGACGTTTGTAACCGATTCCTGTGTTTTCTTTTACAGGTGTTCGTGTTGCCAGTTTACTGTGAATTTGGTTGAATCACTCGCTGACGTTGATACAGAGTGACTGTGAATATATTAAGGTTGAAGCAACTGTCTCCTACAGATCAGGTGGTTACTCTCAATTCTCGATTGTTGTTCAATCAGAAAGATAAGCTACTTTTTCCATCCCTGAAGATGCTCTTGGTATGTTTGTTCTTAGTCGTGATTGGTAATTTCAAGAATTTATAGTTTGATAAAGGTTTCATCTTTTTTTATTCGTTTTGTTTGTGGTAATAATTTTTGTTTTGTTATAGTGTTTGATTTGTTTTTTAATTATTTTGGTTGGCTGATACACGAGAAATACAGCCAAGAAGCGGAATAACAGTACAATTGACACCACATCACACTGACCAAACAACAATTCTTCAGGAAAAACTGGTTAGTGCATTCAGAAGTTAATAATCTGAATTATGGATTGGTATTAAGATGTTTGTAAATTGGTTCAAAGTTGTCAGTTGATGTGTTAAGATTCTTGAATAAGTGAAAATCCGGTGCCATATAATAAAGTACATCTTATACTTCAAGCTTTCTCCATCTGTTTGCAGGCGAATAGGTTGACTCGATGAGGTATGAAAAACAAGATTGATAAATTTAGTGAAAATGTGATTGAAAGATGATAACCCAGTATTTGAGGATCTCATTCTATAGCCTCGATAAATTCAGGGGTGTTTTCAAATAATGCTTCCTAGATGTTTGAAGACCGACAAATGTCCACAGAATCAGTACTGTTAACATTTGTCGATCTTTGTTGGTTTTCAAATATCTAGGAACCATTATTTGAGAACACCCTTGCATTTATCGGAGTTGTAGAATGAGATCCTCTACTGTTGGGTTATCATTTTTCAAATCTATTTTCCTTAAATTTATCCATTTTGTTTTTCATGCAGGGATATAATTTGTTTTTTATTATTTGATTTGGCTGATGATCCATGTTCAAGGATGACTTATGTTTCAGACTATACAAAGATTGCCTTTTGGTTATCATAAGGTTAAATTTTAAATTAATTTGGTCTCATTCGTTAATAAGCTTATAATTATACTTAAGCCATTAAATTCTTGACGTTAGGTCTCAATGCACCTAATGACAGCAACCATCATTGAGCCATCACATTCTTTCCGTTTACATTTCAGGTAACGGTTT
The DNA here is from genome assembly GCA_030545235.1 of Helianthus tuberosus. Taxonomy (NCBI): domain Eukaryota; kingdom Viridiplantae; phylum Streptophyta; class Magnoliopsida; order Asterales; family Asteraceae; genus Helianthus; species Helianthus tuberosus. The sequence continues at coordinate 160,938,945 of CM060383.1, forward strand.
TCCTTAATACATCTCGAAACTTAGGTAGTTATATATGATTTTTCAATGTGGTTTTGAAACTTACGGGATAGTAATTGTCAATTTCAGGTCGGTTGGGTATTGAGATTAAGAAATTTAGCGCCACTTGTAGATATGGTTTCAATGTCAATATTTGGCTTGAAATAGTGACAGAGGACTTTTGTTTCTGAATGTTTTGTAGCTCAACTTATGATTTATATGCCTGATGTTGTTGTCAATTCATAACTATAATACGAATGTTAATTCATTAAATAATTTCACATCATATTTTACATATAGATGTAGCTAAAAATTTTGCACATTATAAACTACTTAGTTTATTTCTATATCAAACATGTACACTAACACATACTGTCTTTAACATTGTTTTATAAAGATATGTAACTAAACACAAAGAATTTAAATAACATATTATAATATATTTTTTAGTATTTTATTTCGATCGTTATTAAACAAACCCGTGTATTCACACGGGTGTACAACTAGTATATATATATATATATATATATATATATATATATATATATATATATATATATATATATAGGGGAAAGATCCACTAAAAAGTGGATTTTGCCTAAGTAGTCTAAGAAGGATTGTGATGATGACATGTGGCACTCCTAATAAGTAGGAATGAAGGGCATTTTGGTTCTGATAAATAGGAGTGAAAATGACATGTGGCACCCCTTTTGTTTTTTTTTTTTTAAATACAACAAACAAAATCTAGTAAAAAAAATCTAGATAAAAAAATCTAATACAAAAAAATATAGCACAAAAAATGTAGTACAAAAAACATATAGCACAAAAAAAAAATCTAGTACAAAAAATATAGCACAGAAAAATTCAGCAAAAACATGAAGTACAGAAAAAATTCAGCACAAAAAATTAAGAAAAAAAAAATTTAAGACAAAAAAATCCAGTACAAAAATCCAGCACAAAAAAATGTTATAAAACATAGAAATACAACACATTTTAGTGGGTTTTTTTAGTATTCATATTTTATATAGCAATATAGTACTCAAATTAAAGATAAAATGACGCTCGATTTTACGGTGAAATTTTTATGAAAAAATAATGTCGTATAAAAAAGTTATGAACGTTTAAAAAATGGAGGTGGAATATGCATTTACCTTGCATTTTGTGAAGAGAGAGAAAATCCATATAAATAGGATTTTCCCAAGATACCCTTGCACTCCTCGTTTCTCCTACAATTTCATCTTAACCATTGATTTGAAAAATGAATGGTTAACATTCATTCTCATCCTATATATATATATATATATATATATATATATATAGGGTAAGGATATATAGAAAATCACTTTTAGCTAGAAAACCCGGGAAACTCTAAGCTCCCGACATTTTTTTTTTTGAAAAAAATAACATATGTAATATACATGTTTTTAAGACTTTTGGGCCAAAAAAAACAAAAAAGCGCCGAGAGGATTTTTTTTAAAAAAAAAAAACAAATTTCAGCATTTTTGTGTAACACGTGTTACATTGCAAAGTTGCTGAAATTTGTTTATTTTTTTTAAAAAAATCCTCTCGGCGCTTTTATGATTTTTTTGGCCCAAATGTCTTAAAAACATGTATATTACATATGTTATTTTTTTCAAAAAAAAATGTCGGGAGCTTAGAGTTTCCCGGGTTTTCTAGCTAAAAGTGGTTTTCTCCATATACTTACACTATATATATATATATATCTAGGGGTAAGATCAAATAAAAAATTTATTTTGCCTAAGTAGGATGATAATGAATCTTAACCATTCATTTTTCAAATCAATGGTTAAGATGAAAGTGTAGGAGAAAGGTGGAGTGCAAGGGTATCTTGAGAAAATCATATTTATGGACTTTCTCTCTCCACATGCAAGGCACATTCATATTCCACCCCAATTTTTTAAACGTTTATAACTTTTTTATACGACATTATTTTTTCATAAAAATTTCACCTTAAAATCGAGCATCTTTTTATCTTTAATTTGAGTACCATATTGCTATATAAAATATGAAGACTAAAAAGACCCACCAAAATGTGTTGTATAACATTTTTTTGTACTATATTTTTGTGCCAAATTTTTTGTGCTGAATTTTTTTGTCTTAAATTTTTTTTTCTCAATTTTTTGTGTTGAATTTTTTTGTACTGCATTTTTTTGCTGAATTTTTTCGAACTATATTTTTGTACTAGAATTTTCTGTGTTATATTTTTGAGTAAACTGCCATTTTGGTCCCTGTGGTTTGGGCACTTTTGCCATTTTAGTCTAAATCTCAAACTTTTTAAATCTGGGTCCCTGTGGTTTCACTTTTATTGCCATTTTAGTCCAAAATTAAGAGTAAACTGTCATTTTGGTCCCTGTGGTTTCACTTTTATTGTCATTTTAGTCCAAATCTCAAACTTTTTGGAACAGTCAAAAGAAGGGGGATTTTGAATTTTGGACTAAAATGGCAATAAAGATGAAACCACAGGGACCCAGATTTAAAAAGTTGGAGATTTGGACTAAAACGGCAAAAATGACCAAACCACAGGGACCAAAATGGCAGTTTACTCTATATTTTTTTGTACTACATTTTTTGTGCTATATTTTTTTGTACTACATTTTTTGTGCTATATTTTTTGTACTAGATTTTTTTGTTGTATTTTTAAAATACAAAAGGCGATGCCACATGTAATTATATATATATATATATAGGGGATGGTTCAAATGAAAACCACTTTTATTGTGAAAACTCGAAAACTAACTAAAAAAAGCCTAAAAAACACACAATTTTTTTTTTCAATTTTTTTTATAAATTTCGCTGGTTTTTATATATAAAAAAAAATTTCAAAAAAAATTTTTTTTTTTTTGGGTTGTAGTGCACATGTGTAGTACACTAATATGGAAAGCCTAAACCACTTAACCCACCCCCCACCGACACCCCCCAAAAACCTAAACCCCCCACCCCCACCCCCGAAAAACCTAAATTCACCCTCCTACCAAAAGCCTAACCCCCCACCCCCCAAAAACCTAAACCCCCCCCCCACCCCCCACCCTCCCGAAAACCTAAAACTAAACCCTAAACATAAACCCGAAAAAAACCTAAACCCCCCACCCCCACCCCCCAAAAACCTAAACCACCCTCCCCCCCCCCCCCCCCCACACCCAAAAACCTAATCCTAATCATAAACCTCCAAAAAAACTAACCCTAAAAACTAAACTAGACTCAAAAAGCTAATTTTAAGCATGTACTCAAAAAGCTATATTGCACATGTGCACTACTATAATAATAGTATTGAAAACAAGACGACACCATAAATATTTTTTTATGTCATAAAAAATATCCTCGAATATACTTGAATGAAAGATACAAAAATTTGTGATCTTATGGTGCCATTTTTGTTTTAAAATGATAACATATGGAGAAATGGGAAATGTTTGAAAAGTTACATATTTTTTTTCCAATTTTACCCCTCCTTCATTAAAAGTCTCCCCCCCCCCCCTTCTTTTTAGTGGTTTTTAATTAGTTTTCGAGTTTTCACAATAACTAGTGGTTTTCATTTGAACCTTCCCCTATATATATATGGAAATGATCCACTAAAAAGTGGATTTTGCCTAAGTAACCTAATAAGGATTGTGATGATAACATGTGACACTCCTAATAAGTAGAAATGAAGGGCATTTTGGTCCTTAGACTATGGGGTATGGGGCTTGGGTTGGGGCGTGGGTTGGGGGAAAATGCCCAAGCCACCACCCCGGGTGGGCTTGGGTTGGGGCGTGGCCCTTGGGGCTTGGGTTTCAAGCCGGGCGTGCGGCGGTCTTAACAAGCTGACATGGCGGGCTCTCAATGGCCAAACCAAACTAGCCGTTGGGCTAGCCGTTGGCCAACAACTATGTTAAAATAAAATTATTTTTTCACTATAAAACTCATATTTTTCTTCCATTTTTTTACCACATTCAACCACATCTTCTATAATCATCTTCAATTCTCCTTCTACAAAACGAAAAAATGCATCCTCATAATCGTGCTTATGACCCGAACAACCCGTATGCATTCCAAGAAAATAATCCTAGCCGACCACCCAATCATCCAATGCCTCGTCCATTTTTCATACACTTTTCTATGCCCGTTGAAGCGAGTTATGTATCGTATCTTGGGAATCGTTTGTATACTAACTTCCCACACACCGATGATTCGATACCTACCCCGTTTACACAAACGCCCACCAACCTTTCACCAACCTCCATCGACCTTTCACAAACCGAAACTGTCCCCGAAACTCAACCACCCAACGATGGCCCTTCCGCATCGAAACCCATCAAAAAGAGAAGTCATAAGAAAGAAACCGAGGCGGAGAAAGCACTTGAAACCGTCGAACGAAAACAACAAAAATGAGTCGTTGCTGGAGAACTTGCATTGGCGAGGGCTTGGTGTCAAGAATCTCAACATCCAAGTTTAGGTATTCTTAAACTTTGTTTTTATTAATGGTTATTTTTTATATAACTTTGTAATATATTAAATTTTGTTTTTATTAAAATAGGAAATTCTCAACATCCAACCCATTTGTGGGAAGCGGTTATGTAGGTCCGGCTAGGGGAGGATCTAGTCGCCTAATCCTTGTGTACAAACCAACCCGGTTGTGCGGAATCCAACCGGAATAGCAAACCGAGATCGAACACGTAAATACACGACACACAATATTCACCGATTAACACCTCTGTATTAATACTATGAAAGTCTGTTACAAATCAACGTTTACAGATGTATTCTATAAACTCTCTCTCTCATGTGTGTGTGTGCTCTGTTCTTGTGTTCTCTCCCGAAACAGAAGGATAACACTCTATTTATACCCACAGACACATGAGATATGACGAAACAGAAGAATGCATGACGAAACAGGATCATTGTCTACGAAACAGGTCTGTTTCGTCAACTCCTTGTGATTCGTCAACTTCGGTTTAGGCCCAAACAGTGAAGGCCCAGCATGAAAGTCCAACATGCATGCACGTACAGTTTCACCAATTTCATGTATTTACTTCTACATGACATCATCATGACATCATTATAATGATGTCATGGTGATGTGGCTCCTTGGAAAGGCTCGCGGCTCTCCGTGCTTCGCGTGTCGAACTCTTGGACGCACGACGGAGGAATGTCGTGACGTCGGGCTTGAGCCGAACCTAACCGGGTCGAACCGAACCAAGTCGCGTCGAGTCGAGTCGCGTCCACATATATGTATCAACAAACTCCCCCTTGGACGCTACTCGTGAGGTTCATCTTCCATGTCTTCTAAGTCGGAGGATCTTCAATGTCTTCACGTCTTGAAAGCAGAAAGTGTATCAACAAACTCCCTGTTTCATGTAGGAAGAGTGTTGACAAACTCCCCCTTAACATAAGCTCTCCCTTGAGTTATGCTCGTGAATGTCTTGATCTTTACAACTTGAGATCCTTTTGGTATTGATTGATTGATCAGCGGCAACTGGATCATCTTTATCTTTTGAGTGCCTTCACGTCGTGTCTTCATTCCGAAGCTCATCATCGAACATGTTCTCCTCGCCTTTAGCATCTGCACATGCAAGAAAGCTAAACGCGTAATGAGAACAACTGCTTGGAATATAGTTAACATTAAACAAATGACACACATGTGACCAATTTTTATTCAACTACCGTCCGACAGTTTAGTTTGAAAAGTTAACAGATTTTTCAATTTTAATTTTTTAACTTTCAAAACCTGCAAATTTTGACCGTTTATGAAGATTTAGTCGTTTTGGTTTTCGTTCAGGTTTCAGGTAACGAAGACTCGAGATCCAACATCGTACGATCGAAAATAAAATAGAAATAAAATCTTTTTGGCTTTTAGAAAGTTTATATTAAAACAGATTTTAGGTGTGTTTTAATATTTGAAATGTAAAGACTGAAAGCAGTAAATAAATATATACAGACATACGGAAACTGAAAGCATTAAATAAATATTTACAGACATTCTTTTTGTGAGTTTCGAGGGTAAGAGAATCATATCAGTGTACGGTCATGCCAAAACGCTCTTGTTGTTCTTTTAATTTAACATTAAGATAAGCATCCTATAACGATTATCGGTATTGTTGTCCACATAAACTCAACTTATCAGATGTAATCATGGCGAGGGGATACGTTAAGGTATGATTTATACTTACCGACCGGTGTTCATCCACATCACGACACATTCCCGTATCAAGGTATGCACGAGGGTTCATCTTACCGGTGAGTATACCGATTATCATCTGTTTGACCGTATATGATGTGAGATTCTCACTTATTTTGATTTGAAAACAAGCCCTATGTGATATAATCACTTATTGATGAGGAACTTGATTTTCATATGCATGAGGGCACAGGAGCAAGTCCGTGAACAGGTCAGTACTTTCGTACAGCAGAGAGACGAACTTGACTCCCGGATAAATGTGATATAATATCACTTATTTGTTTGGACATGTGATTGTTTATCACTTATTGAGGTCGTATGCAATATGTACACGTATGTATAGTATCATGGAAGATCTAGACTTGCGTCCCCGTTATTTTTCGGTAAAAGATACAACCATGATACCCAGATGATAAGCAGCATAAAGACCGAATATCTCAGAACCTCGGCAATCTCTCAAACGAAATTTCGGTACCAAGACCATATGCCAATGAATGGTTCCCACCCAGTCTTCAGTCGGATTAAGATTTATATCACCCTGCACACTTTAAAATGATTGTGAGCCTACCGATACATCTTATATAGAGCTGCTTATCGTTTTTCATTTAAGGTTTAAAGAGGTTTAGACAGACCACTGATGTACTATCATTTTCTCTTTTGCTCGCCAGGAAACTCATTTTTGTTTTTCTAGTGTTTTTGTGTTTTTGAAATTTTTCAATGTTTTTGGATTTTTCAAATTTTTGGATTTACTCCCCCTAAAATCAATAAACTAAGATAAATTTAAACACAAAGGTATTTACAAAAATGATTTTCCGATGTTGGTTTTACTCTTGCTTGACCTTAATGCCGTTTACCAATAATAAAAAGTCAAATCTTGATTTGTCAAATGCTTTGGTAAAAAGGTCGGCACGCTGGTCATCGGTGCGGACCATGACAACATTGACGAGTTTCATATTGAAACAATCAAGTGTGAGGTGATATTCGAGATCAACGTGTCTGGTCAAAGAGTGCTGTATGAGAGGATAATAAATTTATAAAGCAGCTTAAATATCGACAAGTATAGGAGAGATTAGAAATTTAAAACCGTATCCTGCAACTGCTTCGTGCATTGCAAGGAATCTGAGTGTTCTCCCAAACTGGATATCCACCTGGTGTGGACTTCAAAGTCAATTTTGTAGCTACTTAGAAATCTCTTCACAGCAACAAGATCACAGACCTCTGGGTCCGGCTGGTCTTCCACATTGTACCAGCGAAGGTCTTTGTCTTTCTCTTTCAGAAGTAGTGTGCGGTTGTTCAATCCACGCCAAGGCATCCGCACACCCGGTTGATTTGATCAACAAACACATTCTCTTCAATCACACCGTGGAGAAATGTACACTGCACAATCATTTTGTTAATTTTGAACTTCAGACGTGCTGCAGGCGCATACTTTTCATTTGAATCTTCCCTGTTGACCCGATCAAAAACCATAACAACCAAAATTTTTTGGCACATTTTTCGTCATGTCGAATTTTTCAACTTCTTTCAACAACATTCTTCCATCAGACATTTTTGTCTTCTTTTCTCCTCTCTCCATCAAAGGCAACATTCTCCTAGATGTCACAATATTTTGGAGCCTTATGTCGCCGATCTTGTGCATGGACGCTCCACTATCAACAATCCTAAGACTATCAATAGTTCCTCCTGGAACATCCTGCACACTCATTCAGAGATTAGTTGGAGAGGGGGACCCAAGCCTTCACAGACTTGGGTCGTCCGTCATCATCGAGGATTGTGACATCCATTTCCCGATGATTCGGAATTGATGTAGCTCCCCCTGAAACAATTTCCAATTTTGGTTTCCAAATCTGTTTTTGTTCTTCATGTTTAACATTTGATTTAACAGATTTTGTTTGGGCAACCTCCGGTTTTAAAACCTTTTCAACATTTTTCCGTTGTTTCTTTCTCTGTTTCACTTCTTGTTGTTTAACAAGACGAGGGTCTTGTTTTGGTGAAACAAATCTTTTATGGTAATTGTTACCATGGGGGGCATCAACTTTTGCTTTCAACTTATGAAGATACGGACAGTTTCGAATTATGTGTCCAATTGTACCACATTCAAAACACATTCTCCGCTCTACAAACCTCGGAGCATCATGTGATTGCCTAGCCGATGATGAACTTTGTGATCCCGAAGTACTAGGTTTTGAACTGTTTAGTTCATTTCTTTTCCTCACTGTTGCTTTCTTGACAAAATCTAAGTTAGATTGGTTCTCAAAATTTGCAATTTTGTCCGTTCCCTTAGATTTCACAAAGTTCACATTCTTTTTCTTCTTCTGATTCGGCTTCCTTGGATTTTGAGTCGGTGTTTTACCTTTTGATTTGGCATGATTTTGCTGTTTTTGCACTGTTGGTAACTTTTGATTGCCAAATTGTTTTCGAACTTCGGCCTTTGGGATAGGAGGGCACTGTGTTACAGTAACACGTGATCCTGTCTTTCCCAAAAACTTACTTGTCGAATTTTCAAAAACTTTACTTATTAAAGATTGATTAACATTCTTTATAGGAAAATCTTTGTCTGAGTAAATTTTATCATCACCAACAAGAGTGTACAGTAAATCCACACTCTCCGACTCTTGGGCAGATGTGGACTCGGTTGGAACAGTCTTAGCAGGTTTTGCGGGAGGATCACATAGAATATGATTCTCAAGAGGTATGTCCTCTTCTTTGATCACCGCATCAGACTTTGCTGAATCAGTATCCTCAGATTCATCATCAGAAGAATCAGTATCCTCAACAACAACTGGAGGATCCTGATTCGGTTCAGCAGAAGACACACATGTATCTGCTGACACATCTGAATCTGATGATTCCTCTTTCTTGTATCCGAGTCCTGTTGCACATTCTGCTGCAAATTCCTTAATATCTAGAGGAACAGATGGCTCAAAGTGAGTTCTATATTCCTCATCAGGCAGTGCATCGTAATTGTGTCTGACAGGTGGTGGACATTGCTTATAACCTATGCATGTGACATCCTTTTTCTCTTTCTGCACATCAATGATGTGATCCAACACATAGCTAGAGCTCAAATAACTATCTAACTTGAGTCGGATCGCCTCACTTTCGGTTTTAACACAAGCCATCTCTTTTTGCATTATTTCAAGACGAGTGATATACAAATTTATGTCAGTTTGTTTTCTGGAAACCATTTTTATCAGCTCGGTTTTATCTTTCTTTAATTTTTCAATCATCGACTTAAAGTCCTTTTCATGGTTTTCATAAAACATGTTGGCTTCAGTGCATTTAGAAAGATCCACGGTCAACTTCTGGTTATGAATGAATGTCACATCATACTTCTCTTGCAAAGCCTCGTGTTTGCCTTGCAACTCACACCACTTATCATTCAATGAAACATGTTTGTCTTGCAAGTCAAACAAACTAGCTTGTAAAGCATCATGTTTGCCTTGCAACTCAGACATGTTTGCCTCTAAATCAGCACATCTATCACTTAATCTAGCACAATTATCACAAATAGCAGCAGTGGGTTCATCGACACATACCTGACTTGATGAACTGTCGACATTAGCCATAACGGCTGAATGGAGAGAAGACGAAGAATAAGCAGCTTGATCCACCAATATAGATCTTCTATCAGTTCCTGCTGCAGTGTCTCCCAATACTTCATCAATATTTGCATCGACTGACGCATTTGATGTGTCATCTTCCCGATCATTCCCTGAACCCGAGGATTCTTCATCTGAACTTCTGCTGTAACCAGATGACTCTTCATCCTCAGAAGATTCACCACCATTGGCGGAAGATTCTCCACCACTGGCGTGATTTAAATCCTTAACAACCTCAGCAAAACAAGCTGTTCCAACTGGAGCATCACTACTCAACTTGATTGACCAATCACCACTTTCATATATTTGAACCACAAGTGCCTGGTTAGCATTTGATGGTCCTGCTTGGCTTTGATTGTTGACAGGTATCAATGTACGCTCATCGTTCCTGTTCTGATTCTGCTGGTCTCCTTGATCTCTGAAAGGGTTCTGGTTCCCATGCTGAGCTGGCTTAACAGGAACTTGAATGGGATTGCCATGTAGATCTGTTGTCACAGGAGGCCTTTGTGTTTGCTGTTGAGGCATTGGTTGAAGAACTGGTTGAAGCGGATTTCCATATATGTCTGTTGTTGGAGGAGGAATGCCATACAAGCTAGTGCTAGACACACTTGTTGGTCCTGTAGATCGAACAGGTAATGGATTTCCGAACATGTCAGTTGCTTCGGTATTTCGAACAGGTAAGGGGTTTCCGAACATATCAGTTGGTCTGAGAGGTCGTTGGCTTTGCTGTTGAGGAACTGGTTCAAGCGGATTTCCATACATGTCTGTTTTTGGAAGGACTGGAACTTGAACAGTATTGCCATACATGTCAGTGGTAGACACAAACGCTGTTTGATTTGCATCTGTATTTATCGGTCTATTCCATCTTGGATTCATTTTTGATCAAAAATAACAAAACCTGAAAATCACACCTCAAACAAACTGTTAAATACCTTCTTCAAACCTTCTGTTAAAAAAAAATTCACAAGTGTTTCGACGAAACCGTTTGTTGACGAAACAGAATTTTAAACACTTGGTTTACGAAACAGAATTTTTAAACTGTTTTGGCGAAATAAGAGGTTTGACGAAACGGCCTGTGTGACTTTTACGAAACAGAATGATTTTCTTGGGCTTCCTTGTCGACGAAAGTGAGGGTCTTGTGGGCCTTCTAATTTGACGAAAAGGATTTTTGTTTTGGGCTTTATAAGACGAAACTGAAACACAAAATGTGGTGTTTGTTGGGCTTGATTTTTGGCGAAACAGAAATGAAAGGCGAGTCCTTTTGGGCTTTTTGGTCGACGAAATGGAAGGACCTTTTGGGCTTTGTATTGTTGACGAAACAGACTGTTATATATTTGACGAAACTGAATTTCTCGTTTTGGGCTCCTAAATGACGAAACAGCCCAGCCCAGTTAATCGAAACAGTCCAGGCCCAATGACGAAACAGAAGCCCAGATCAGGATCTTGTGCGACTGATGAATCAAATGTTGTGCGATCCACTTCAAACTTGTGCGACTGGATGTTTGAATCTTGTGCGACTGAAAAAAAAATATTATGTGATAAAATTTGTTGACTTTCTAACAACTGACACAAACAGACTACTCCTTTTTCAACTCAAACTTTCGGCACACTCTTTCCAATATACCAACCTAATGATGTTGTCCTATTTTAATCAAATAACTCTTTCCAACACACAAACAACTTTCACAAATAATTTTTAAGGATCAAAAAGTGAATACTTGAAGAACAGTTTGAAGTTTTGTCGAATATATGAAGAACAAACCCAGAATTTTGAATTTTCCGGTCACCGAATAACTTTCCGAAACACGAAATTGCTTGAAATGTTTAATAAAAACCAATTTTTAACATGAAAACATGTGCTCAACAAGGTTTTTAACAAAAACAAAACAGCAAAAACAACCAGATTTAAATTGTTTTTCAGAAAATATGAACTTCTAAAACCCGAAAAACAACCCAAGAACACCTCGGTTTTAACAAGGAGAAGAGCCTTGGCTCTGATACCACTTGTAGGTCCGGCTAGGGGAGGATCTAGTCGCCTAATCCTTGTGTACAAACCAACCCGGTTGTGCGGAATCCAACCGGAATAGCAAACCGAGATCGAACACGTAAATACACGACACACAATATTCACCGATTAACACCTCTGTATTAATACTATGAAAGTCTGTTACAAATCAACGTTTACAGATGTATTCTATAAACTCTCTCTCTCATGTGTGTGTGTGCTCTGTTCTTGTGTTCTCTCCCGAAACAGAAGGATAACACTCTATTTATACCCACAGACACATGAGATATGACGAAACAGAAGAATGCATGACGAAACAGGATCATTGTCTACGAAACAGGTCTGTTTCGTCAACTCCTTGTGATTCGTCAACTTCGGTTTAGGCCCAAACAGTGAAGGCCCAGCATGAAAGTCCAACATGCATGCACGTACAGTTTCACCAATTTCATGTATTTACTTCTACATGACATCATCATGACATCATTATAATGATGTCATGGTGATGTGGCTCCTTGGAAAGGCTCGCGGCTCTCCGTGCTTCGCGTGTCGAACTCTTGGACGCACGACGGAGGAATGTCGTGACGTCGGGCTTGAGCCGAACCTAACCGGGTCGAACCGAACCAAGTCGCGTCGAGTCGAGTCGCGTCCACATATATGTATCAACAGGTTAGTAGAGTATTCCATGAAGAAATGGGAAGGGAGGCTTATCGTGAAACCGATAGCTTATCCTCGAAGTGGGGCGAGATTAGCGGCCAACTTACAAAATATAGTGGTTTTTTAAATAAAGCAAAGCAAAACCCAAAAAGTGGTGAAACCGAAGCCGACATTGTGACAAATGCATTGGTTGCATTCAAATCAAATGTGGGGACCGACTTCCGTTTCATGCATTGTTGGGAGATTTGTAAGTTCCATCCAAAGTGGGTGAATATCCCCAGTGGTAGCGAATCGAACACGTCTTCCAAAAGGTCAAGTGCCTCATCCCAAGCCCAATCTGATGCACGAGATCAAGAGTTTGAGGACATTTTGGATGATTCGCCAAACCAGCCTGAATATGGAAGAGATGCCTCAAAAAGGCGCGCTCAAAAAACAAGATCGGATACGGCATCGCCTTCAGCTGGGAGTTCGGGCTCGCGTAGGGGAATATACAGCGATCAGTTGGATGACATTGCATGCAAGTTAGATACATTCAACGTCTTCCAACAACAAAGGGCCGAACAACGAAAGAACAAAGAAGCTAGAGATGCCGCTAGAGATGCCCTGAAACAAAGACGGGATGATTTGAAATTTCTATCCCTGTCCATTGATCACCTAGAGGGTGACAAGTTGCAACTAGTCTTGGAGATGAGAGAATAGATAAAAAAATATATATAAACGTTAGGAATTTTTTTTATGTAATTTTCTTTATTTAAAAATATTAAAAAAAATAAATTTGTTGTTTTAAAAAAAAAAATTCAAATAGCCCAGCGGGTCAGCCCAGCGAAGCCCACCAAACCCACGCCCCAAACCCCCGCCCCACCATACCGTGTTGAATGTGGGTCAGCCCATGTCTGCCCCCCCCCCCCCCCCAAGCCACGTGTCAACTCATGCCCCAACACAAGCCCAACCCAAGTCCCACCATACCTCACGGTCTTATAAATAGGAGTGAAAATTACATGTGGCATCACCTTTTGTTTTTTAAAAATACAACAAAAAAATCTAGTACAAAAAAATATAACACAAAATATGTAGTACAAAAAAATATAGCACAAAAATGTAGTACAAAAAATATAGCACAAAAAAATCTAGTACAAAAAATATAGCACGAAAAAATTTAGCAAAAATGTAGTACAGAAAATATAGCACGAAAAAATTCAGGAAAAAAATGTAGTACAAAAAAATCCAACACAAAAAATTGAGAAAAAAAATTAAGACAAAAAAATTCAGCACAAAAAATTTAACACAAAAATATAGTATAAAAATCTAGCACAAAAAATGTTATAAAACATATAAAATACAACACATTTTAGTGGGTTTTTTAGTATTCATATTTTATATAGCAATATGGTACTTAAATTAAAAATAAAAAGACGCTCGATTTTATGGTGAAATTTTTATGAAAAAATAATGTCGTATAAAAATGTTATGAACGTTTAAAAAATGGTGGTGGAATATGCATGTGGAGAGAGAAAGTTCATAAATATAATTTTCCCAAGATACCCTTGCACTCCTATTTTCTCCTACACTTTAATCTTAACCATTGATTTGAAAAACAAATGGTTAAGATTCCTTCTCATCCTACTTAGATAAAATAAACTTTTTATTTGATCTTACCCCTATATATATAACATTTGTATTACGGTGTACAGAGTAGGGTTCGCACGGAAAGTGTGTTTTTCCTAGAAAGTCTAGGAAGCGATCTGGTCCATCCGATTGGTGTGTTTAAGGGTTGAGATTAAATCAATGGCAATCTTGTAATATTTGAGTTTAATTAATTGATTGTTTTAAATGAGTAGGGGCAATTTTGTCAATGGTCGTGTTTTAAATCAATTAGATAACCGCCCAGTTCCTAAATTCAAGCGATTTTCCCTCTCTCTCTCCAAACCCATCTTGGAAACCCCAATCCCTACCAAAAATAACTACAATCATGGAAGAAGATAACTTTAGAAACGATGGAGAGCACCAGATCAAATTAAAACACTTCTCCATCTCCACCATCTCCGAGTTCATCATCACCATTCAAATATTGTTCTTATCATCTCCATTTTTTTTAAGATGTGTTTTAACAGCAAGCAGATTCATACAATTGTGTTTTAGCATTCAGATTCATACAGATGTGTTTTAACAGCAAACAGATTCATACAGTTGTGTTTTAACAGCAAGCAGATTTATACAGTTGTGTTTTAGCATTCAGATTCATACAGATGTGTTTTAACAGCAAACAGATTCCTACAGTTGTGTTTTAACATTCAGATTCATACAGATGTGTTTTAAGAGCAAACAGATTCATACAGATGTGTTTTAACAGTAAGCAGATTCATACAGTTGTGTTTTAGCAAGCAGATTCATACAGATGTGTTTTAACAGCAAACATATTCATACAATTGTGTTTTAACAGCAAGCAGATTCATACAGATGTGTTTTAACAGCAAGCAGATTCATTCAGTTGTGTTTTAGCATTCTGATTCATACAGTTATGTTTTAGCATCCAGATTCATACATATGTGTTTTAACAGCAAGCAGATTCATACAATTGTGTTTTAGCATTCAGATTCATACAGTTGTGTTTTAATAGCAAACAGATTCATACAATTGTGTTTTAACAGCAAGCAGATTCATACACTTGTGTTTTAGCATTCAGATTCATACAGTTGTGTTTTAACAGCAATCAGATTCATACAGTTGTGTTTTAGCATTCAGATTCATACAGTTGTGTTTTAACAGCAATCAGATTCATACACTGTGTTTTACCATCTTTATATTGTGGGATCTATAAAAAATTGACTTTAGCCCTGTAAACTGTTAAAACACAGCACCAAGAACATGCTGATAAATTCCAGTAATCTTCTGAACAATGGAATATGCGATGTAATGTGACATGGAATTTTAGTTAATGAACACGTTGACTTCCAGATTTGAATTCGAAAATAATAAAAATTCCGAAAATCATGGAATTTTAGTTAATGAAGATACATTCCAAAAATAAAATTAAAATGTGAAATTACATGATAGCCCTTCTACTTAAAATCCCTCAATGACACATGTCCAATTCTTATTCCTTCCTAGACTTTCTAGGAAAAATAGACTTTCCACCCAACTCCTACTCACGGTGTACATATTTTTATTGTCATCAAAATGAACATAATATATGACCTTACATACATCAAATAAAATTGTCTATATTGACACATGACTAGCCTTGCGGTTTGCTAGAGGGTATGGGGAGGCTCATCCCCATGAGGATGAGCCGCCACGTAGACGCCACATCACCATCCATAAAGGATGGGACTCCTTGCTTTTTGAGGGGGGTGAAGGATGGGGCTACCCCACCTAATTTTTTATTGTTTAATTTATTTTATTTGTTTAACTTTTATTGTTTAATTTTTATCGTTTAACTTTTTTATTTGGTTAATTTTATAAAAACAATTCAAAATTTAAATAAAAATAGGAAAAATTACAAGTTTTGTCCTTTATATTTAGGGTACTTTACAGGCGGTGTCCTTTTTTTCAAAAGTTGACAGGCGGTGTCCTTTAGTACGTATTTTGTTACAAGTTTTGTCCTTTTCACCCAACCTGGTTAAAAAACTCAGTTAACTTATGGCACATGATATGCACATGAGGGTAATTATGTCTTTTCCTTATCTCTTTACACCTACCCCATTTATTGTCCCTGATAAACCCTCTTGATAACATCATTCACCCCCAATTCGTCCCTAAGGTTTCACATTTAGGGTTTCTACCACACAAAATCGCTGATCAAAGAACAATATGTCGCAGGACGATCAAGGATGGTACATTCGAGACCATCTTGACAACGAACAGGTTGTTGATCTATATGGTGAGTTCTTCAACTTAGATTTGAAACCCTACTTCAATTTTTTGAGCTAAAAATTGTCCATTTTTCAATGAAGTAGTGTATTAGTTGATAAATTCTGTGAATGTTTGATTATTTGCAGATGGTTTTCCCCATATCTTCAGTTTTCGGATTCATCATGGTGGTAGGCTGACTGTACCTCCAGGACGTGAGTATGTAGGAGGCAAGGTAGATTTTGTGGACTTGATCGACATTGATAAGTTTTCTGTTATTGAGCTTGATCTTATGTTGGACCAGTTAGGATATAACAGCATTAATCCCATGTATTACATGTTTTTAAACCCTGAAAAAGACTTAGACAATGGTCTTGAACACCTTAGCAGTGATCAGGATTGTCTTAACTTGGCTAAATATGTGGGAGAACATAAGATCATCGATGTTTATACTACACATGGTTTAAAAAATATGAAAGAATTGTTTTCATCACCAAGTAAACCTAAACCTTCTATTACTATTGAAGAAATAGATGAACCTGGGCCATATGCTATTGTCCCTGGTAAACTGAATTTTGATGTTGGGCAGAGCATAAGTATTCAAGTTAATCAGAATATAGATGTTGGGTCATCTAGTGGTGTTGGGTCTTCTAGTGGTGTTGTAGAAAATGCAAAGTGGGTTGAGACACAAGTTGATGGTGGGGGTGATGATTTAGATGAAACAGAGGGTGTAGGTTTAGATGAAACAGAGGGTGAAGGTTTAGATGAAACAGAGGCTGTAGGTTTAGATGAAACAGAGGTTGATGATTTAGATCAGGGTGAAAGAGGGGATGCAACTGATGATAGTGACAGTGATTATATTGTAGATAAGGATAATACCATGTCTGATCATGAAGTAGACATGAGTGATTATAGGATGCATATTGACAATGAAGTAGAGGATGTTTTAGATGAGCCACACCAACCAGCTGAAGATGGGGATGTGCTAGATAATGATAGGTTTGACAGTGGGTCTGATTCTGAAGGTGATAAGGCTGCCAAAAGGAAACACATTTTGCACCAACTTAGGAGATCAAATGAAAACTTTCCAAACTTCTATATTGGACAAGCATTTGGAACCAAACAAGAAGCAAAGAAAATGATAAAAAAAACTTGCTGTAGATACCAGAAGAGTGATTAGAATAACCAAGGATGATAACAAGAGGGTAAGGGCTTATTGTCATGGTTCAAAGCCAGACTTTGAGGTTGATGATAGTGGTGTGCATGTTTCCAGCCAAGCACAGACATCTGCATGCAAAACTAAAGGAAAAGAGGTTGATTTAGGAACAAGTAGAGAAACAAGGGCAAAATCAACGAAAAAAAAAGTTAAAGGTGTTGTTTTGGAAAAATCAAAAGAATCCGGGGCCCAAGAAAAAGAATCTGTCAATGTGGGTGGTAGAGGGAAAAAGACAAACCCACATCAATATCAATGCCCTTTTGTCATTTTTATTTCAAAGGAAAAAGAATCTGAGACTTGGTTGGTGAAAACACTTAATGCCAACCACACTTGTGTACCAACCAGAAAACATTATGCTTGTACCTCAAAGTTTCTATCACAAGAAATGTTAGATCAGCTTGAAGAAAACCCAGACATTCCTGTGAGGGCAGTTCAAGAACAGTTTCAATGAAAGTATTCAGTGGGGATTTCTAGGATGAAAGCTTATAGAGCTAAGGTAATAGCCAAGAAAAATGTGGAAGGAGATCATGCAAGTCAATATTCTTTACTGAGGGACTATGCCAATGAATTAATAAGCAAAAACCCAGGTACCACTGTGAAGATGGAGCTTGAGTTGGGTAAAAATCCTGAGGACCAAGAAAGACAGTTTAGAAGAATCTATATATGTTTGGCATCTTTAAAAGAGGGTTTTAAGGCACTTGGCAGGGATTTATTGGGGCTGGATGGGGCTTTTATGAAAGGGCCATTCCCAGGCCAGATGCTAACTGCAGTCGGTGTGGACAGCAACAATGGAATATACCCAGTTGCTTATGCAATAGTCGAATCTGAAAATCTCAACTCATGGACATGGTTTTTGGAGCTCTTGGCAAGTGATCTTGATCTGGGAATTAACTCAAACTTCACATTCATAAGTGATAGACAAAAGGTATGCCCTTCATTACTTTCAACTATTATAGTTATAACTGTTCATATTACTTGCAAGTTTATTGATTATGTTGGTTGTATGTTATGAAACAGGGAATACTGCAAGCAGTGACAAGGTTGTTTCCCTGTGCTGAGCACAGATATTGCCTTAGACACATCTATGAGAATATGAGGGGAACCTTTAAAGGAGATCTGTACAAAAACATGCTCTGGAAGTGTGCTACTGCTACTACTATTCCTGAATTTCAAACGGCCATGGATGAGTTGAAGGCCTTTAACAAAAAAGCACACTTGTGGTTGTCTAAGATCCCACCTTTACACTGGACAAGATCACACTTTTCTGGTAAGTTACATATTCATATATATTCTGGTATGTTATATTGAAGTAATTTTGAAGTAATTTTTTCGAATACAACAGGTAGGGCAGTATCTGATGTTTTGTTAAACAATATGTGTGAGTGTTATAATGGCAAGGTGATTGAAGGCAGGGACAAGCCCATAATATCTGCACTTGAGTACATCAGGGAATATCTTATGAGAAGGATTGTGACGGTTTTGAAAGTAATAGAAAAGTGTGATGGATTGCTAACACCAAGAGCCACAGAAATGTTAGAGGAGATCAAGAAAGATGCAAGTCACTATCATGTTCAGTGTAACGGAGGGGAGTACTATGAGGTTAGTGGGAAACCCAATCATGCTCGTGTGGTGAATTTGGATGCAAGAACATGTAGTTGCAGGGGTTGGGAAATAACAGGTAATAAACTGTTTGCTATAGTTTCATGGGTCAAACTGTATGGTGTATAGTATAATGTATAATGTATATGCCTTTTTCACAGGGTTACCTTGCAGACATGCTGTGGCTGCACTTTGGTGTATGGCTGCAAATGGAGGAAGGGTTGGGGCTATAGAAAGTTGGGCTCATCCGGTGCACACAATGGAAAGATGGAGGCTGGTGTATTCTCACAAGATAAACCCATTGAATGGCAGGGCTTTGTGGACAAAAATTGAACTTCCGACAATTATCACACCACCTAAGCATCATAATCAGGTGGGAAGACCAAAGAAGTTAAGGAAGAGGTCTGCGGCTGAAATTGAAGACATGACACAGTCCGGAAGTTTGACAAAAAAGCACACTCAAGGAGCATGTAGCAAGTGTAAGCAGATAGGCCACAACTCCAGGACCTGCAAGGGGAAAAGTACGACGGCTGGAACAAGTTCGAAGGCTGGCAAGGGTGTGAAGGCTGGCAAGGGTGTGAAGGCTGCCAAGGGGAAAGGCTTGATAGACTAGGCTTTATGTTTGCAAGGTTACAGGTTTTGGGTGTTTTTGAACATGTTTGCAAGGTTACAGTTAATGTATTTTGAACATGTAGTGGTCGTTATGTTTTGGTGGTATGGTTATGTATGCAAACTGATGCAGCATTATGTTTAGGATTATAACTCCTTTTAACTATAATTGTAATGTTTTCGACATTCGTCGTAATGTTTTCGACATTCGTCGTAATGTTTTCGACATGGTCGTAATGTTTTCGACATTCATCATGCCCTTACATCAGTACATAATACATTTGTATTTCATTAACACAAAAAAACAACAAACATTACATAATGTCCTTACATCTGGATTAAAAACTACTGCACTTAAACAAACAACACATAAACTATGAACAAGACCCAACTTAGAACCAAAATCTTCTTCAATTTTATAGCTTTTGCTTCACTTTCTTTAAGTTTGCCTTCAACAACTATGTTGGCCTGATTAAGCAACTTGTTAGATTCTTCCAATGCGTTCTTCCTCCTTAGCAAACCAGGTATGATATCAATGCATCTTTGACACCTTTCCTGATCGTACCAGCCAATAAATCGACAATTTCTCCCCTATATTACACATCATAACATGTATTAACGATCTACATCACAATCAATTCAAATCCAGAGTGCTTACCGGTTCAGGGCATGCATAAAATCGACGACCAGGGTTCTTGCTAGTCCATGATGTTACGATCACAGCCTCTTTCCCACATTGGCAGATAACCATGCTTAATCGCCAATATCACATTGAGAAATCCCTAAAAGTTGAAGTCTTTCTACTGCACATTGGAAATTAGGGTTTGTGTTGGTTTATAAAAGGGGGAAATGAAGTGGTGGGCTGGAAAAGACATAATTACCCTCATGTGCATATCATGTGCCATAAGTTAACTGAGTTTTTTAACCAGGTTGGGTGAAAAGGACAAAACTTGTAACAAAATACGTACTAAAGGACACCGCCTGTCAACTTTTGAAAAAAAGGACACCGCCTGTAAACTACCCTAAAGATAAAGGACAAAACTTGTAATTTTTCCATAAAAATAAGATAATAAAAGAACATAATAAAATCCATTACATAACATAAATAAAAATTACATAACCTAAAAAAATTACACTGCCTAAAATTTATAAAAAAAGACTAGATTTAAAAATTTATAAAAATTACACTACTCGTCTTCGTCACCGTACCCGACGTTTGCGTTGTTCCATATATGTTCTACCAAATCCTGTTGAAGGTTTGCATGCGTGTAGTCGGATCTACTGGGACAATATTCCCGTAAGATGCATTCTCATCATACTCACAAATCGCCCGACCTTCGTCTTCAATAATCATGTTATGGAGCAAAATGCAAGCGTACATACAAAGGCGCAACCTCTTCGGTGTGAACGCACGTGCCGGTTGTTGAATGATGGCCCTTTTTTTGTAAAACACCAAAACAACGTTCGATGTCTTTTCTTGCAGCTTTTTGACGCTTGGCGAATTTTTTCCTTTTTTCGTCCTCGGGAAATGGAATAGTCTTGACAATTGTAGACCAAGACGGATATATTTCGGCAGCAAGATAATACCCGCGTCTATACTCAACCCCAGAAAGTGTAAAACGGGTGTCCGGACCAGTTCCATTAACGACATCGCTAAAGATCACCGATGGTATAGCACGTTGAGGTCGTTGAGTGAACCAGGGAGACCAAAGAAAGAATGCCAGATCCACAAATCTTGTGAGGCCACGGCCTCAAGTATTAAGGTTGGATGGCCGTGATCACCTCGCGTGTATTGGACTCGCCACGCATTCGGGCAGTTATGCCACGCCCAATGCATACAATCAATGCTACCGAGCATTCCCGGAAACCCGTGTTGTGCTTCATGAGCTTGATACAACTGTTGAACATCATACGCTTTTGGTTTCCGCAAATATTGTTTGCTATACAGTTTCACCACATTATGGCAAAACCGATACAAACATTCCCGCGTAGTTCTTGCCGACATCTGTAAGTACTCGTCCAAAGCGTCGGCCACTTTCCCGTACGCCAGTTGGCGAATGGTCGCAGTACACTTTTGTAACGTGGTGAACCCTTCATAATTCCGAGCATCGGGTCGTTGCGTGAAAAACGGGTCTAGCCCCGCCAAATCATCAGCAATCCGTGTGAATAACCGGCGACTCATTCGGAACCTTCGTCTGAAAATGTCGGCATTGTAAAGAGGTGCATCCGAAAAATAATCGTTCACCAATTTCTCGTGTGCTCCTGTCGAAAAAAATATATAAATACGAGGAAATAAGGATAATAAAATTTATTAATGACAAACCTTGGCGATCTCTGTTAATCCGTATTCGTCTGGTAATAACGCTTTCAGACGAGACGTCTTCCTCTTCCTCCTCCATATGAATCTGCGCCGCCTTTAGCACAGCGTTTGCGTAAAACATCTCATCTTCCTCCTCCGAAGACGAGGACCACCAAGAATTAGATGCCATTGTGGATGAAAAGATATTTTTTTTTATAAAAGAATGGTATAAAAATGAGAGTGTTTTGGGTTGAAAGTGGGAGAAAATGGTGAAAAATGAGATGCTTTTATAGAAAAGGGGAATTTTTTTTTTATTAAACAAATAGCCGTTGAACGGCTACTTTTTCAAATTCAAGGCCCGTCAAAATCGTCTAGTGGGAGCCGGATTTTACATAACGGGCCGAGGGGGCGGTGTGGGGGACCGGCGCCGGGCCTAAGCCGGGCCCCATACCGTCTAGCCTTAACATATGAGTTGTCTTAGTGAAGAAGTTCCACGTTAATTAGACATATTCAGTTTTTACAAGTTTAGTACTTTCGATGAACAAACAAATGGTGTATTAAGTCTAGAGTAGTATCGTCATCAAATATGTATAATGTATTACGTATACCAACAACTTCCATTTTGTGCTATAAATCGAAGCATCTATTAAACCTAAAACCCACTTCTTGCAAAATGAAAATAACACTTACATAAC
Organism: Helianthus tuberosus; assembly: GCA_030545235.1. Lineage (NCBI taxonomy): Eukaryota > Viridiplantae > Streptophyta > Magnoliopsida > Asterales > Asteraceae > Helianthus > Helianthus tuberosus. The sequence continues at coordinate 160,961,645 of CM060383.1, forward strand.
CATGAACATCATTATTTACTTGTCAAAATTCGAGGGAAGTCATGAGGTAAGCAACTTGTATTGAAGTTAAACAAGCCTATATACATAGAGTTGTTTGGTTCGCTAAATTACGATAGAATTCAAAAAATTTGAAATCTGATTTTCATTCATAGTATATTAATTCTCTGAAATTGAAATTTGAATTCGAATAAAAACATATATGGTTAGACTAGTAAAAAACGGAATTGGATTAAATTTCCTCTAATTTTTAAAGTAAAGGAATTTAATATTATTTGTTTAAATTTTGAAAAGTTGCACCAAATAAATTGGAATCTCCAATTTGGGGCAAAGGGAATTTGGAGAATGTAGTGGCCTAACACAAACACAAGAAACTCGCAGCTAATAAAAAATTGGAATCTCACACTCCCCCATCATCACCACCACCGCCTCCCCAGCATAGTTACGTCTCCCACCATCATCTTCACCGCACCAGCCAATGTCTCAATGTCATGATCGCTACCACCGTCGCTTCTGCCACGGCCTTCCAAAACATATTTAACAGATTAACAAACTAGTCATGATTATTTTAGCTATCAGATCAATCACAAATTTTAAATCCTTTGGCATCCATTCCTTAATAATTATTCGACAAATTTTAATAGCAAATCCAGATCCTTCGTATTTTAGTTGTTATACTAGTTTTAAGTTATTTCAACAACAAAAAGAGTCCAAAATCCGTAAACCAAATCCCCTTAGAGGTGTTTTTTTTATTGACAAAATTTATTAAAAAACACCAGTGGTTTAGCAAATAGCTAGCTAACCGCGGCCAAAAGCAACTACAAGTACAAAAGAGGGGTTTTCAGCTAATCAACCCAGTGCAATTGTAATTTACGATTCCTATTAAAGAAGCAGAAAAACAAAAACGAATAACTCACAAAATGCTTTCTCCCGTTTTCCTTTTGTTATTGAAAATTGTATCATTTCTGCATCGCCACCAAGAAAATAGTCTCCTTTTGATAATAACTGAATCCCATCTGATCAACCGTTTTCGAATAAGGTGACAGAACATCCAAGCACATATGGATATAGACCTCCATGCTTCATCCACAATCTCCAAAAACATGTTCCAAATATATGCTTTCACTACAAGTCAATAAACCAACTACAAAATGAGTAAATTTGGATGCATTAGTCACTGAACTTTGCATGAGATGATTATGAAAGAATACAAGGCTTTCAAGAAAAACAAATCATTAAACTTTCCAGTGAGATTGACAAATGATTCAGTATCAATTTAGTATAATAATTAACAAATCAAGATTGCCATTCTTGCTAAATGATGCAACAATTACCTTAAATAAGTTGTTTCTTCTACAAGCTATTTGTCACTTCAATTTTTTTGGTGAGGATACATGAACTCTTCATGTTGGTCAAAAATAATCTTTGGCAAGAAAGCAAAATTCTCGAGCTTTAATTTATTTGAATCCGAAGAACTGCAAACACGAACATAGGACACAAAACGATAACTTATATCATTCTCTGTAACCGGTAAAGATGAACACCAAGGACGGAATAAAGAAAGATCAACACGAGGTATGAAAGTATCACAATCAATATTCGCATCGATTTCAGTCATGTGGATAGCTTCACAACCTGGACCATTCATAGCTTCCCTGTACCAAAAATATAATATTAATCAAAGATACACAAACTCGAACGTATAACGTCATTCTAACCAAGATACATTTTACCTTAATATTTGTCCCCCTCCTATAACGAACACTTTATCTATCTCCGAAGAATAAGGGGAAGATGCTAATAGTTCCAAAGCAGAAGGAATGCTCCCACATGTAACAACATTCTCGGAAGTAGCAACGTTGCAGGTCGTTGACCGGGTCAACACAACATTAAGGCGACTAGAAAGCGGTCGATATTGAAGTGGGATACTATCCCATGTTTTTCGCCCCATGATAACAGCATTCTTTTTGGTGGGACCGGATGTACTCGTTGTTATCTCTTTGAAAAACTTGAGATCAGAAGGCAGTATCCATGGTAAGTTGCCGTTTTTCCCGATTCCCATATCGCGAGTTGCAGCAACTACCACTTGGTAAGTCCTTTGTGAATCAGGGTGATTGTTACAATCTTTCATAATTGAATACTCTCTGAACACATGTGAAGAGGTTGACAGCACACCGTTAAAGTTGTGTTTGTTGATGATCCTAGAGGAAAACATAACCAAACAAGCCTACCTACAATTCACCTAACGTCGAGTACCTGTATAGTTCATGAGGAAAATGCTTAGACTACTGGAATAAGATGTACCATATGTGACAAATTAATAGAACTTCGTAAAATTACAATGCTTACTATTCAAAATATAGATCCTTAGAAAACAAACATCATCCAATATAACCTTAGTTATCTTACTCTAGCTTGGATTCATTCTTGAAGAATGAAGATCATAATAATCACTGAAAGGAACAATAATTAAGGCTGTTAAATAGCTTGATCCTCGCTTGAAAAAAAAACGTGCTCGAAATTGGGTTGTTTACAAACCGTGCCAGCTCAGCTCAGCTCGAACTATTTTATATTTAATTTATGGGAAAATTTCACAGAATAGTAACTAAGTTTTAAAAGTGTTCTAATAAAGGTCACTGGTGTCGTTTTTATCACAATTAGATAACTTAACATTCAAATCGAGCCATGTCTTTTTTGCCACTTGTCAAGAAAAAACGGAGCATAAGATGCTGGGGTCGAATTATTTTAATATATGAAATTATATTTATTAAAAATAAAAACCATATAATTACATTAAAAATTTAAAAAACAAGTTACAATCCACGTCATCACTCGACGTTAGCATCAAATAAAAGAGAAAAAAGAAACAAAAATCCACATCACCACGGTTACCTATGAAATGGATGAAAAAACCCTTAATTTTAATGAAGAATGAATGTTGAGTGACCTGATTGGAACAATTTTGAAACTTGAGTGATCTAATTGGAACACTTTTGAAACTTGGTTACTAACTTACTATTCTGTAAAGTTACCCCTTAATTTATTATACAGACATACACACACAATTGTTTGCCAGTGGCAGCTGATTTGGGTTGGTCTACTCGTCACTCCGTAGAACAATAGTTCTGTATATCATAACTGTCCTAATTTTAGCCTGATACCCAATACTAACTACTAAGTAGTAACCACTTGCTAGGAGATGTTCAAATAGCCAGTGGCTCGAAAAAGCTTGAAATGGGGTCGCTCGAAATTGGTTCATTTACAAACCAATCGGAGCACAAGTAGACCCCAACTCGGCTCGGTCCGGCTCGTGAACAACTGAATAGCCCTAACAATAATCATTTTGAAATGCACATCCAAACACCCCCTTTTGAACATATATTGAGGAACCTTTCTATTTGCTCTAACACTGTGTCCCCGAGTTTTTTAAACAAAAGAAAAGAATGGAAAGAGAATTAATGAGAGAAAAGAAAGGGAGGGGAAGGGAAAGATATAATATGATTTCGTGTTCCCGAGTTCGAAGGAAAGGAAATTAAAGATTTTATGTGTTCCCGAGTTGAAGGGAAAAGAAAAGAGAGTTGCAATTTTACAACAATACCCTTAGGATTTCTTATATGAAATAACATCATCTATTTCCATTGGCACTTTTGTTTCTCAAAAAGTGGCAAAAAAATTCCACTTGCTGATATGCTCACAAAACACAAAAAGGAAAATAAACAACAAAGAGCTAATGAACCAACCTCAAAATCGAACAGAAAGGCTGTTTTAAAACAGCAAGAAAAACGACTTAAAACAAGGGCAACATGCGGTGTTTTTATTTCATGTCTTAGTGTTTACGAAACACACACTTAGACAACCCATAATGTATATATGTGTGGGCCCTCGGGGGCAAAAGTGAAATTGCACTAATTTTGAGGTTATTTTATTAATTTCGTGAACATAACGTTAAAAGCGGCAGACAGTTAATCATGCATCATGTGGTGGCGTTGACAGCCGAAAGACAAAAGGGTACATGCACTGATGCACTAATAGGCCTTTGTCTCGATTGTACCGATTGGAACCACAACACAATTCACCCTCTCCCATCACCTACATCACTTACCAACACCATCACCTTCATCATCCAAATCCGACGCCTGAACCCGACTCCCACCACCCATCCCACCCGACACTTTACTCGCCACGGTCTCAACAACCCGAGCCGAACCCATCGCCATCTGACTAACCCGAACCGCCCCAAATAACCTCTCGGGCAAGGGGCAACTCCTCCTCCTCTTGAGCCTCAACAACAAACCCCATATCAATCGTAACCGCAGTCACACACCCGAACACCAGGTGCAAAATAGCTTTTCCTAACAAACACGCGGAATAGTTTCCAACCGTCACCTAAAATAAATATAACTAGATTTGGCAATTTCAACCCATTGTGTTATAACGGGTCAAATTTGTAAGCCTAAAATATTAGCTAAAAACGAAACAGATCAGACTTCCAGTCTAAAACTCACTCCACAATCAAGCGTTTACAACTTCCTATATCATTATATCCAAGATCTTGAATATTCAAAGCATTAAACACGGTTTTAATCTAATACAGTTTAAGCTTAATTCATGAAAATGACCGACAAAACAACAAATTCACAATCTTCAGAATGCTCGTTTCGACCCGTTTCTATTTGCTCTCCTTTTGTTCTTTTTTTTTTTTTTTGTATAATTTCATAATAAATAAGCATGAGCAAAAATCTACAAAAGTTTGTCAACAAACACCTATAGTTGTATCTTTAAAATAGCAAATCACAAGGTAAATGTGGCAATCTGAAAGCACAACTTCAACAAAATAAATAAAAATGTTTAAATTTCATAATCACTGCTTCTGATAACACATGAAAAATCGCAAATGAGGGCAAACTAGTTGAATCGATTTTCTTAATCTGAATTTGACCAGTCAAATACATGATAATCCTCAATTAAATTTAGGGAATTATTTGGAGCCCTAATCTAATAAATGATCGCAAATGAAATGAAATGTTTAAGAATAAAGTTATGATGATACCTTCACCGGAAAAGGATGATTAATCGAAGATGCCGCCGCTGATGAAGTGATGATGTTCAGTCGTTCAGACGGCGGAGGGTGTGGGGTTTGTGGTGGAGGAGGCGACAGAGACGGCGGAGACGGTGGGGGGTTTGTGGCGGAGGAGACGGCGGAGATTGGAGCGTCGCTGATGAAGTGATGATGTTCAGTCGTTCAAGTTCATGACTTCCGGTTAATTTAATAGTCCCAACTTGGAACGTAAACGAACCAAACGTTTAGCGAAAAGTTCGTAAACTGTTCGGCGGAAAGTTTGTTTGTGTTCTTTTGTTTATTAAACAAACGAATACGAACAAGAAATCTTGTTCGTTTAGTTAAATGAACAAACATGAACAAAGGTCGTGTTCGTTCATTTATGTTCGTGAACGTTCGGTAACTTGTTCGTTTGTGTTCAATTGTTTATTAGTGTTTTGTTTTTATATTTTATTTAAATATTACAAAATCCCGACAAATAAAATATTTAGCAAGTGTAAGTGTATTATATGATCTATTCATGGACGTGTGTTTGTGTTTGTTTGTTTCCATTTTTATTCATCAACGTTTGGTTTCGTTCATTGCCTTGAATTAACAAACAAATACAAATGAACACGAACATGTTTATTTCCTTAACAAACGAATACGAACATAAAATCTCGTTCAGTAAGTGTTCATGAACTGTTCGTGAACACATATATTCTTTAACAAACGAACACGAACAAGGTCTCGTTCGTGTTCGTTTGCAGCCCTAGACCCAAGAGCTTCTTCTACTTTTTAAGTGACCTACTTTGACCCCCTTGCCTAATTTATTTGACCCAAAACAACCCATTGTGGTTTTTAAATGGTTAAAACTGACCCATATAATAGTTTTTGGGTTAGTCTAATAAAAATTGTTCTCTAGTGGACAAATGGAGAAACGGCCAGGTTTGTTGGTCCTGCGACATGGAGGTTGGGAATCAGATCAGTGTTAAGCTTTATAGTATTTGGGTCACTCCAACCTAAAAACATTGTATTCATCATTATTAGAATCATACTCAAAAACCCCCCAAAAGTGGATTCGAACCGAATTTGAATAATGAATTCGAATTTTGAATAACCAGATCATTAACCACTACCTCAATGATGTTTTGTACATACATTGGTTTTTTTCCTTGCACTTTTGATTATTACATGATTTGTTTAAATTAAAGAAAATAATGCCCTGATTTCCAACTGTTTCGAAACTCTCCACACTTGAACTCTTCAAACATACAACACTTGTATTTTTAATTTGATTAATCACTCAAACCAACTACTCGAGTGGTTGGTCATTTTTTAAACCATAACTTTTTTCTATTAAATATAAGAGTTTGATATTTATGCTAAAATCAAATATACCTCAAAAGATTTTGTTTTGAGATGATGAAAAGCAACTAGTGATGACGACTTTGGTTGCAAATATCATAAGAAGAAAATAACTTCAAAATGACTCCCTTATTCCTTGCTTCTTTCAAGTTACAAAATGAACCAAAAAACACAGATTTTCCATACAGAAGATAATTATTTCTCATTTAAAGTCTTGTCAAAAACCTTTGTCCGACAGGAATTCTAGTTGACAACATCAAGAACGAGCTTCCGGGACTTGAGCACTGACCACCTCAAACGCCTATAGTATGCAGCTTGAAGCAGTGCCAGTGATAGTACAAAGATCCACTTGAATCCCATCTGCAAAACCCACCCAGAATCAATATCATTATTCTACGTGATTCAAAGTTACAAGTATGCCCTTGAGCTGAAATACGATGTTTGTAATAAGGTTCTGCAATTAAGAAAAAGCTCTTAATAATTGAAGGATTTAGAGGCGTTTACCAGTTTCCTTTCTTCCATTTCTGGTTCTGCAGCCCAGCTTAAAAACGACACGATGTCTTTTCCCATCTATACAAAAAGAAATTGAATTTCAAATAAATAAATTATATAAAATGACTTTCATCGGCAAGACAAGAAGCATATAACCAACCTGAGCCTCTGTTGCAGGAGTACCGTCTTCATACTCAACAGCACCGTCGTTAAGCATTTTAGGCATTGCAATAGCGCCCCCGGGGAAATAAGGATTATAGTGCAGACCTTCCCTGATCTGCATTTTATTTGTCAGTTAGGTAGGCATGTAAACGAACCAAACGAACACGAACATATAACCGAACACATTTTGTTTGTTCATGTTCGTTTATTAAGAAAATGGGAATGTTCGTGTCCGTTTAAAACCTAAATGAACAGTTCCCGAACGTAAACGATCATAAACAAACAAACTTAAACGAGCATAATTTAACAAACAATAAACAACATAATTGAACAAACATTAGTGAGCACAAATGAACATAAATACATAATTGATTAAGCATAAACGAACATAAAGTAGCTTTTTATATAAATTAGTAATTAATTATGATGAATCCATTAGAAAACACATTTTTTATTACTAAAAAACTCAATTACCAGTTAGTTGTATTTATTATATAAGTAGTTAGAAAGTTCATTTTATGTTTAATATTTATATAAATATAACTACTTATGCATTTAAATTAAAACGAACATAAAGGAACGGACATATGTAAATAAACGAACATAAATGAATGAGCATAAACGAACGTTCACAAACTTAAATGAACGAAAAAAAACGTGTTTTCATGTTCGCTCGTTTAATTAAATGAACAAAAAAAATTTTGTTCATGTTCATTCGTTTATTAAATAAACGAACTTCCCACCGAACAAGTTCACGAACAGTTCATGAACGTTTGGTCCGTTTACAGGCCTACAGTTAGGTGGACGGTAAAAGAGAAAAAAATGTGGTGTGAATTTACTACTCACCGAAACGCCAGCAGGAGGGTCACGGTAGCCAGTCAGAAGTGCGAATACATAATTCTGTCCATTGTGACGAGCCTGAAAGAACGGAATGTAAGCACTTGTAGAAAAGACGACAATACCCTTAAAGCTCAAAGTATGATTCATGACTTACTTTGGTGATAAGGCTCAAGTCCGGAGGATAGGCCCCACCATTAGCAAATCTAGCAGCTTGCTCGTTCGCATACGGTTGAGGAAATCGGTCACTGAGCTTGCCGGGGCGAGTAAACATCTCACCCTCATCATTAGGACCATCGACCACCTCGATTTCGGCAGCCATAGCTTTTGTTTCCTCTTCTGTATACGCAACGCCCACCAAATCACGATATGAAATCAAACCCATAGAATGGCATGATGCACACACTTGTGTGTACACTTGGTGACCACGTCGGATCCTGACCAAAAAAAAAGTGTCAATTCCTTATATTGATTAACGGGTCGATACGGGTTGCGTAATATGTTAAACAGACTTACGAAGCATGGTCATATGAACTGAGAATGCCTTCGTGGGGCCAAGGATAGCTTGGAGACTCGAGACCATGTTCGGCCTCATCAGCGGAAGCTATTGTTGTGAAACTCAAAAGCCCTGAAACACCTGCTCCGAGAAGTGCTATTGCTCTCAGGGACTTCATGGCGGAAGCTTCTTGATCCTTCTTTGTGATTAGCGATGACAAAACTGGAGGAGCCTAAATTTTTTATAAGTTGTAAGTGATTGCAACCACCAGTATTTGAAATATAAAGATAAGGCAAGACATGAATAAAGTCTTTAAACCAAGATGATCCAAACAAGAATAACGCTTACAGAGGTTTGAGAATGAAGTCTGCTCCTCAGCAAGTGGTAAATTCCCCTACCACCAGCCATTTAAGCCAATTTCCTGTAAATACATACATCACAATTCAAAGTTAACTCCTATACGGAAACCCTGCATCGAGTACCAATTTCACACCCAAATCTATAACATCACATCATAGTTGTCAATAGCGAATAGTGGTAAATAGCAACAAGCCATAGTTGTCGATAGCGAATAGCGACAAATAGCGACAAGGCATGGCTAGGCTACGTAGCGAATAGCGACGGCTATTTTATAAATAGCGATTACACTAGAAAAAGATTTTTGAAAATTTTTATATGTATATTACATCAAAATACCCTTGTATATATGCTATTTTACATGTATATTTAACAAAAACTAATAGTTAGCAGCAAAGGACTTATATGTTGGGTGTGTGAACGAAAGTCTCAAAAGGTGGTAAAGACTTTGTCCCACATCGGTGTGTGAACAAAGTTAGTGGTTGTTTATAAGGTAAAGTCTTTACTACTCTATTGTAGCTTTATGACATGTTTTACCACAAGTCCTACCCGCGCGCAGGGGGGGTGCAAAAAATGAGTTTCCACACTGGAATTTAATTGAACTCGTGCACGTCCTGCGGACACGAATGCAGCTCCGAAAACCCCGGGCCCGCGTGTGCCAGTTTTTGCACAATTTCCTTCTGCTTTTTTAACCAGATTTATGCATTTTTTTTGTATCAAAGATAAAACCCAGGCGACATGACCCAGCTGTCGCTAACCTCGCTAGTCATCGCCATAACCAACTTAGCGACACTTGGTCGATTCGCCATAAAGCGCGCTATAGCGACCGCTATGGTCGCTATTAACAACTATGCAACAAGCTATCTATATGCTATGTAGAGATAGCGACAAAATAGCGCCCGCCATTTCATGTTTAGCAATTAAGTAGTAGAAATGTTTTACATGTATATTTTATCAAAAATACGCTTTCACTAACCATCTGTCCATCTAAATGCGCTTCTTTTTCAATCGTGAAAAAAAACCCTAATGAGCATCGCTGTCTATATTTATCAAAAAACAGAAAAATAAACTTACAGAAATGTCGCTATTTGTCGCTAAACACTCTATAGCGCCATATGGGCGCATCGCTACGTAGCACGCTATAGCCGCTATTGACAACTATGCGTTACATATTCATTGGCTCCAACAGAATAAATCAGAAAATAGTAACACGTTTCCTCGCGCTAAAAACAGACACTTCTTGGACCTCATTTGTTATTTTCAAACTTTAAACTTAGTAAGCGATTATAGATTTACACATACAACAAGCCTCCTAACAAAAATGAAACACCTGCAACTAACTATAACCAAGTGCCAGGTGGAAATGCTCAATAGGCTACAACTAAAGCACATGGATCCAGTAAATTAGCTACAGTCAGATGCCTAATTAATAAAATTTAACCTAAAATTGTAACTAAAAGGAAGCTGGAATAACAAACACAAAATCCGTACAACACCGATTAAAGATCTAATTACAGAAATCATAAAAAAACAAGAGCTATAATCAATCCACACAGAGATTGCAAAACATTTCGCACAATAAATGAAGAGATTAATTTGGCAGTGGGGAGCACTTACAGGGCGTCGTCGGAGAAAGTAATCGTTACCGGCGGCGTTGAACGGCCGCAGAGAGATCCAATATCGATGGAGAAATGTGGGGGAGATTATTCAATGCCCAAATAGAATAGAATTACTTTCATCTCCCACAGGCACCTGCGGTCTATCTTCAGACACGGGCTTTGGGTGGGCCAAAGCTTCTTTTAGTTTAGCCCATCACGTATTGATGAGGTTTAATAAAAGGTAATTTTATATTCTTATTTGGTACTAATTATATAACATGTAGAGGTCACTTAACGTACAATACGGCTTAACGTACATCACGTATGACAGATAATTACACACGTTCATTTGAAAATCACGCACGTTATAAACTAAAAAACCCAAATCACGCATGTTGGAAAACATTAATCACGCACGTTATACACATAATCACGCACGTTGTCGTACGCGATGTACGTTAAGCCGTAATGTATTTTACACTTTTCCATAATATATAATTATATAATTTCTAACATTTCTCGGCATTAGAGGTTGTATTTTGTGTTTAGTTTGTAGTTTGTGCTTTGTGATGTTGTACTTACAAATTGTTGATACATGATTTTGCCATCCCCTGCCACATATCGTTTTCATTTACCTGTCATCTACCTTTTTTCTTCTTTTTGTTTTTTTTTTACCCACGCAACACCAAACCCTAGAGAGACATAGACAGAGTTAGAGAGAGAGAAGTGCTATCACACCTCGATATTTCAACAACATCGCCCGGTGGGCCCCATCCACACCCCACTTTTTTGGGTATGAACTGGTGGAGCCCACAAGTGCCACGTGTCGAGTAATGCCCTCAACCCAAACCCCCACACCCTATAGTCTTAAAGAGAGCAGCGCCTCTTTCACCCAAGATGTGTACTAGACACATATTGTAACTAGTCATAGTTGAGGGTAACTTGTGTAGGTATCTGAAGGGGTATGGTCCCAAATATCGCGTCAGCACGACCGCGAATGACCATTACCCTCATTAAAAACCCCCAACAGCAATTAACTCTCCAGTGTCCGCGTAGACACACGCGAACACTGCGGTCCAATCTGTCCATTGATGAGAAGACTTACCTTAGGGACGGAAACTAATGTTACGCATAGCGATGCGGCCTCGCACCGCATCCTATGAACATTTTCGTCACGACAAGGGATCTGGACAACAGTAACAGTCACTCGACAGGCGATGCGGCACAACACCGCATCCCACGCAAATCATGGATGGAACAACCGATGCGGGAACAACATTAATGACCGCAAGCAGCGATGCGGCTTGGCACCGCATCCTGCCTACAAGGCAAGTGGGTCTGACACCACAGTGCAAGTGGCACTGGGAACAGTCGCCTACCAGCCCACGTATGAACAACAGTCTGACACCACAGCCGGACGTGGCATCACCACAGTATCCGACAGGTCTGACACACCTGCAAATAGCTGTGCGATGTCAGACTAGCTGCTCAACTACCCTCCTTCACTCCTCGGCTATAAATACTCACCCCAAACCAGGTTTGAGGTATCACTTTCCAACTCTCTCAATACTACTACTATCATACTTTGCTTCCCAAGCAAATTACTGATTCTCACGCCGGAGAGTGGTAACAAGGAGCACCCCCCACCCCATCCTCCTTGTTACGAGTCACGGTTTGTTTCCTTGTGCAGGAAACCCACCACCAGACGATCCAGCCAACGATCCTCGGAAAGAAGGGATTAACCCTCTTGACGAGACCAGTGAGTTAACCCTACCCGGTTAACCATTGTTTCATCATTGGCGCCCACCGCTACTCTTAGCACTTTTTTCCAATCATCCTTTTCTTTCCAAAGATGTCTGATTGTCAAAACAACACTACCGGGGATAACCTAAACCCCGCAAACCAAGGGCCTGCGGGAACCATTCCCCTAGCCCCAAATGCCCAACACATTGGCACGTCAACGCAAGGGGGCGCATCCCTTACGTTCGGACACGATCTGTCACAATACGCTGCCGTCATACCTCCAGGCATGAGCCCTCATACCTGGTATGACCAACAAGCAGCCCTTCTGGCCACAACGTACAACAGAGCTTGCGCCGACGAACAAGGAGGTATCGGACCTACCCCGATACCACGTACACCTGCCGGTCGTATTTTACGATACGACGACAGGGCCCCCACACATCCAGCCTCCAGAAGCAGGCAGGAGGACCGCGGCTCCTCCTATTGTGATGTCCGCACAATCAATGAGGACGATTCCTCATACGGGTCCCGCCGCAGGGACTCCGTACATAGCCGTTTAGGCTCTCAAGAAGAAAGAAGGCGGCAGTCTACAATGCGCCGCAACACAAACATTCATAGTCGTTTGGGACCACAGTCCCACCATGAAGGGTATGGCCATACTGATCCAGATGACAGTACATACCGCGGGGAGTCCCATTCCACCAACAGTAGACCGGGCGGACGCAACTATGTTCCTCCCAATCAACCCCGCAACACATACCTTCGCGCTGCAAAGCGTAACCAGAGCACACCTTATAGGCCGAAATCTGCGGCCGAAAACTCTAAGTTTGTCCCGGAGATCGCCAACGCCGATGTCACCACCACAAAATTCCCATTAAACATTGGGAAATACAACGGCTCGACCGACCCAGATGATCACAACAACATCTTCGTCGGTGCTGGGTGCAACGGTAAGTGGGACGAACCTACCTGGTGCCATTTTTTCCCACAGACCCTAACAGGTCTGGCCAGGGCATGGTTCGATTATCTGCCACCAGGGTCACTGACCTCATTCGAGGACTTACAAGAAAAGTTCCTCGCGCACTTTAGCCAGCAACGACGCCATGAACGTGATTCAATGGACGTCATGAACATCTGGCGCAGAGACAACGAATCGCTTGACGCATTCGTTGTCCGTTACAATAAAGAGATCCTAGAGATAGGCGACGTTGACAACCAGATGGCACGTAACCATTTCATTGTTGCAGTCAAAGACGAACAAATGGTTATGAATATTTCCGGCGGCAACGGCTTGCCTAAGAAGTGGGAAGATGTCATGGCTAAGGTCAAAACATATGCCCAAACTCAGCGGTCTCTCAGACCGCACATGTCAAAGGCACAACCCCTAGCGGAAGGCCAGTCTTCCCGCCAAAAGCCCAAGCGCGGCAATAAGCGCAACAGGGACACATGGAATCGCGGCAGCGATCCCAAGCCATATGTCCCCCGGAACAACCAGCCCGACGCAAGGGCTACAATCAACGCCCAACGAGAAAACCGGGCGTCAAAGAAAGAGTCTCGGGACCGCAGCTGGACCGAGATCAACCAGTCGCCAAGCGACGTTCTCCTCACGGATTCACAATTCCTGAGACCGGCCCAACCAATGAAGTCCAAAAAGAATCAAGATCCCGCACTCTACTGCGAGTATCACAAGGACTCGGGCCACACCATGAACAACTGCATCAGTCTCCGACTGGAGATTGAGAGAGCCCTAAAGGAGGGGAAACTGCAACACCTGTTGACAGGCGCACAAAAAGCTACCAAGCGCATCACTCCCCACAACGAGGGCACCTCCACGGGTAAAAGGGCCATGTACGTGGCCTCTACCCACATGATCAATGGAGGAAAAGGAAGACCGCGTAAGGCGGCGAGAAGACCGGACAATGACTGGAAGGACGAGCAAGTCGTCTTTCCAAAAGTCCGAGGCGGACCGCGCGATAGGCGCGCCGTGGTTATAACTGGGCACCTAGCTCACTACTGCACCGAGCGATTGTTCATCGACCCGGGCAGTACGTCCGATATTATATACGAGCAGTGCTTCAACCAGTTCGATCAAGAAGACAAAGATCGACTGCAGCCAGCGGACTACCCGTTGGCCGGATTTTCAGGAGAAACCGTATTCCCCCTGGGACAAATTACCTTCCCTGTGCGCCTCACCAACGGAAGGCACACAAGGACGGAGGAGGTGAACTTCATGGTTTTACCTCACACCTCAAAGTATGACGTAATTCTCGGGAGGGAGTCCCAAGGCGACTTCAACATGATAACATCCGTCCCCCACTCTGCCATCGGTTTTCCAACCGAAACGGGGATCGCGATAATATACGCCCAAAGAAAAGTCATGTCTACGGACGAACTGCGTCCGACAAAGGTAGCAAGGCCTACCCCCAACACTCAACCAGAAAAATGGGTTCTTAATGCAAGACACCCAGAGCAAACAGTCACGTTGGGCCATGCCTTGACACCTACCATCAGAGCGCGCCTGAAGCATCTCCTCTTCAGAAACCAAGATATTTTCGCGTGGACACCCGCAGATATGACAGGGGTACCACGCGAAATTGCGCAACACTTCTTGAATACCATGCCAGGTATCAAGCCCGTGATCCAAGGCCAACGCCACCTCGGATCAGCAAAGAACGCAACGATGGAAGAGCAGGTACAAGAACTGCTCTCCGCAGGCATCCTGCGGGAAGTGAAATACCAGACTTGGCTGTCCAACCCAGCCATGGTAGAAAAACCAAGCGGGGGCTGGCGCATGTGTGTCGATTACAAAGACCTTAATAAGGCCTGCCCCAAGGATTGTTACGCACTTCCAGAGATCGACGAGAAGGTCGACAACCTCGCACCATTTCGATGGAAGTGCTTCCTCGATTGTTACAAAGGCTATCACCAAGTACAGATGGCAATCGACGATGAAGACAAAACGGCATTCCGCACTCCTACCGGGAATTACTGCTACACCAAAATGCCGTTCGGGCTGCGCAACGCGGGCTCAACCTATCAAAAGTTGATGAACGACACCTTTCGCGGTCAAATCAGCAAAAGTGTCGAAATCTATATGGGCGACCTGGTCGTCATGAGCATGGAGGAAAACACCATGCTCGACGACATCGAAAGAACATTCCAAACTCTGCGAAGCGTTAACATGAAGCTCAACCCAGGGAAATGCTCGTTTGGAATGGAAGAAGGCAAATTCCTTGGATTCATCGTAACCAAAGATGGATTCAAGGTGAACCCGGAAAAAGTTCAGGCGATCGAGCGCATGCCATCGCCTTCTACGATGAAGGAAATGCAACGACTAGCCGGTAGGCTAGCCGCACTCAATAGATTCTTAGCCAACCATGCAGCTAAGTCTTACCCTTTCATCAAGACCCTGCGGAGCTGTCTAAAAAAGGAACAATTCCAATGGACCGCAGAGGCAGAAAAAGCTTTCCGGGAAATGAAAGAGTGTTTGATCCAACTCCCAACTTTAACCGCACCACGAAAAGATGAGCCACTTATCTTATACCTGTCTGCCGCGGACAACGCGGTAGGCGCAGTACTTATAGTGGAGCGGGAAGGAGTCCAAACACCCATCTACTACATCAGCAAAATGCTCAACGACCCAGAGACAAGGTACTCCATCATGGAAAAATTGGTACTGGCACTAGTGCACGCATCGAGACGTTTACGACGTTACTTTGCAAACCACGTCATCACAGTGTTAACCAACTATAGGATCGGCCCGATCCTATCAAAACCCGACATCTCTGGGAGGTTAACAAAATGGGCAATCGAGCTGGGCGCGCTTTCACTGAACTATAAGCCGCGCCCCGCAATCAAAGGCCAGGTCTTGGCTGACTTCGTCGCTGATGTACCAGCAAACCGCATCCAAGAATGCGAAGAAGAACAAAACCCTGTATCACAACCATCCTCCACAGAAACCTGGGCACTATTTACAGATGGTGCATCCAACGAAGATGGTTCTGGCGCAGGTTTGCGACTTGTCAGCCCCGATGGCCAAGAGCTAACCTACGCAATACGCCTCGATTTCGAAAGTACGAATAACGAAGCGGAGTATGAGGCTCTACTGGCAGGGTTGCGTTTAGCAATTAAACTCGACGTCAAACATTTGGAAGCACACGTCGATTCACTACTAGTTGCAGGGCAGATACGCGGTGACTATGCCGCAAAGGGGGATACCATGATCCTCTATCTCGAACAAGCCCTGCAATTGAAGTCAAAGTTTACCTCCTTCAATATTCGCCACATCAACAGGAGTGAAAATAAACCCGCGGACGCACTATCAAAACTTGCGTCCACCAGCTTCCAACACCTGGCAAAAGAGGTACGCATCGAAGTCCTGCAAAATCCTTCGGTACCCCTGCGCCAAGTCAATGTCATCCAATACGGTACAACATCCTGGATGACACCGCTCATTGCATACTTACAATCAGGGGTTACTCCCGAAAGCAAAGCAGAGGCACGCAAGTTGCAATACAAAGCGTGTCATTACCAAATGGTAGACGGTATCTTATACCGTAAATCATACCTGGGGCCACTCCTACGATGCGTCAACCCCCAAGATGCCACATACCTTATCAAAGAAATTCACGAGGGGATATGTGGCATACACGCAGGACCACGCATGGTGGTGGCCAAAATCATGAACGACGGGTACTATTGGCCGGGCATGCACCTGGATGCAGTCAAAGTCTTACGCAAGTGCTTCAATTGTCAGTGACATGCTCCCAAGACCTTGCGTCCCAAGAACAACTTGATCCCCGTCACCACCGCATGGCCATTCCAAAAATGGGCAATCGATGTGGTGGGACCATTTCCAGACGCACCAGGAGCAGTGAAATTTATCATAGTAGCTGTTGATTACTTTACAAAATGGGTAGAAGCAAAGCCACTTGCATCAACCACCGCTATGATAACAAGGAAATTCGTGTGGGAACATATCATCTGCCGTTTCGGTCTACCAATGTGCATCGTCACCGACAACGGTACCAACTTCGCTGCCGACGACTTTCAAAAATGGCTAAAAGAGCTAAACATTGAACACATATTCTCCTCAGTGGCACATCCGCAAGGGAACGGCCAAGTCGAGAGTATCAATAAAAGCTTAGTCGAAGGCATCAAAGCACGGTTGGGAACAGCCAGACGCGGCTGGGTTGATGAACTCCCAAGTATTTTATGGGCTCACAGGACAAGCCCAAAAACAAGCAACGGCGAGACCCCCTTCAGCCTGGTCTACGGTACTGAAGCGGTGATCCCCGCGGAAGTAGGCCTCCCCTCACCTAGAATGTTGGCCATCAACAAGATGGACAACAATGAGGAACGCAGGGTTGACTTAGACCTCTTGGAAGAAAGGCGCGAAAACGCTGCCATCAACGAGGCCAAGTACAAAACCAAGTTGGAAAAGTACTACAATGCACGCGTTCGCATTTGTACTTTCAACCCTGGAGACTACGTCCTTCGTGACAACGAAGCATCCAACGCAGAACGCCCAGGGAAACTTGCCCCCAAGTGGGAAGGACCGTACCTCATCCAAGAGGTCCTGGGCAAAGGCGCGTATAAACTACAAACATTAGAAGGCGAAACTATCGCACGCACATGGAACGCACAGCAACTTCGACGCTGTTATATGTAAGCCATGTTTTCTGCATGTAATCTATCAGGCCGTAGGCCATTTGCAAATAAATAAATAGACGATTCAATGCAATATTGTTTATTTATTTCTATTACAAATGCGTGTTCCACTCTGAGGTATACACAAAAACAGATTAGCAAAATCTTCATTCGTGATACCCACACAGAATGGTAACCACACGCAACTATTGTAATAGGCCAGCAATGGCAATACTGTGTGTCTAACCAGAGACAAATCTTCATACTTGCATATCACCTAGATATGCAAAAGGCAATTACAGATTTAGTATTACTCACAGTAACACTAAACGCGTACAAATTCAAACATGCAAGTACTAAAAACACTTGTAAAAATCGAAACAACATTTCTTTATATTCAAAAAATTCCTGCACCTGCGCGGTGCACAAGGAATTTACATAAACTTTTGTAACGGTTACATAAGGAAACAAAAAAGGCACGCAGGCCAATCTAATCTTCCTTCGTGCCACTGGGGCCCGCACCATCCTGGCCCTCAACAAATGGTTTTTCTTCGTCGTCTTCATCAGCGTATAAGACTCGCAAGCGGTCCACATAATCCTCCGCTTCTAGACACTTTTCAAGTTCTTCAAGATCTGTGAGGGTTGTATCATTAAATTCCTGAACCGCAGCAGCAAGAAGCGCTTCAGTGTCCACGCCATGAAACCCGGACCGCTCATCAGTAAGCCCGCCACGCGCTGCAACGTTCAAATGACTAATACAGCGGTTGTAGCCAGCTTTGAAACCAGCATCCCGGGCACGCTCCCTGATCTCGTTAACACCTGCTACGGTCTCGGGTGCGTCAAGAATGGCAGTAACAATCTGGGAAACATGAATACAATGGTTATCAAAGGCAAACCTACAACAAAAATAACAAGGCAACGGATACTTACATGCCCGATCCCGTGCATACGCATCCATTCATGATCAACCTTGAGCAACTCAAGTGAAGAAGCGTGGCTATCCCTAGCCTCTTCAGCCTCTCTTGCCCGCACTTCAGCTTCAGCAGCACGGGCAGAGATTTCCTCAATAGCGACCCCCCGGGTCCGCACTTCAGCCTTTTAAGCAAGGAATCAGAAGTATACAAAAAGAATCAACAAACTTGTGAGACACAATTTCAAAGTTAGGAAAAACTTATACCTGAAGGTCCAAGATAGTTTTGCTTAACTTGGTGCGGTCAACATTTGCCCCTTCAAGAGCTTTTGCAGCACGAGCCTCCGCCTCCTTGGCCTCTTCCAGAGCCTTGGCAAGACGAACCTCTGCTTCCTTGGCCCCTTGGGCAGCCGCAACGGCCTCAGCTTTCTCTTTAGCCAACGCAGAAATTGCTGCCTTGGCATTTATAAGCTCCTGACGAACATGAAAGAGAGTTTCATTCTGTTTACCCCAGGATTCTTTCCAAGTCTTGCGCTCATCAGATAGCGTCTTGCGCTCATTAGAAAGGATTTCTTTCCAACGCTTACGCTCATCAGAAAGCAGTTTTGCAAGAGTACGAACCTGTTTAAGCTCAGCAGTTGCAGCCCACTCTTCAGTCTGCTTATGCTTCTCAAACGCAACTCTATCCCTCTCAAGCTGCTCTGCACCCTCACGTGCAGCCTTCACCAACTCCTCGGCCTCGGCCCGTAAACGCGCATTCTCCTCCTCCTTGCGCCCCAGCACCTTGCACTTTTCCATAATGGCATTTGCCATTATGGAGCTCCCCACAAGCATGGAGGAGAGTTGGTTCATCTGGACCTCAGTCGGTAAAGAACGAGCCCGGTTTACCTCAAAAGGAGTGCCCAAACCACTCAAAATCTCCCTACACGCAGAGGGATCCGCGGAAATGTCATCCCCTTGCATCACAGACCACGGAGGGCGGTGGTAAGACATGGCCCGGTCTTCTGTGTAAGAGCGATAATAATACTCCAATTCAGACTCTTCAGGCTGAATTGGAGTCTCTACAAAACCCGCACCACCAGCGGAACCAGAAGCCTTCTCGGCAGCAGGAGACTTTGGCTTTCCGGTGTAACCAAACTTCAAATCCATATCAACAGTATCCTCTGGGGTGATGACATTATCACTCGAATCAACCGTGTCATAGATTTGAGCCGCGGGACCCTTTCCAGTGTCCAACCCCCGCCCAGAGGCTTCAGGAGTAACAACCTTATGAACCCCCACACCCGCAGCAGTGTCATGCGGAGGAGGGGGAGGAGGAGCATCAAAGAGGGAGAACCCTTCATCTTGCGGTTCTGAAATCAACACAGAAATACTTTAAAGTACAAGTATAAGCACAAAATACTTGTTAAAGTCATGCATCACATACCAGAAACAACCGCAGGCTTCCTTGGTACGACAAAAGCCTTGCGCCTGGTCTGAATCTTCGGCTTCTTTCCCCCACCAGCATCACCAGCTTCCTCCGCTTTCCTCTTCTTTTCATCACCAGGTTTCGAACCCGCAGTGGTTCCACCGGTGGCCGCACCAACACCTGGAACACCCAAGCCCTCTAGGGTGTCAGATACTACCACGTAATCGGTATATCTGCGGAAATGAGAACGAGAGATACCTGCCGCTTGCTTCACCAAAGGCGGAACAACAGATACATCAGGTTTCTTCACACCGCGACCCCGCCCAGGTTTATCCACATGTTTTTTCTCCGCATGTTTTTTGGGGGCACCCTTTGACTCAAATTTACCAAGGTTCCCAAGTGTACCTGCGTATAGAATATCAGCAACAAACCTTGTAAAGCAATAAAGGTTATGAATAATACCTTTGCCCTGCGGCAGGGGTGCAGTCATCACCTCGCGTGAAGCAACGCGGAAGAGAGGGACAATCGTCAAGTTAAAACCTTTACCTTCCGCAGTCGGAACAAGATCAACTTTGCCAGTAAAAGTTGGATCAAATATCCTCCACACTTCCACAATTTCTGATAATACATATCCAAATTAATAACAAACACGGGAATAAAGCAACCGCAAAAGAGTGGTAACACTTACCACCAGTTTTCTCCCGCACCACAGGCGTGAAATTCCTCTTAGGCCGGGTCAACATCATCCGCAGCACCCACAACTCATTGTTGGTCAGCTGCCTATGCTCAATGGGTTTCAGCCTTGAGAACCACTCCGCAGTCTCCGCGGTAGGCATAACAATATCCTCCGCAGGGATAGGCTCATTGACGTTCCGCATAGTCATGTCCACAACAACTGCGGCAGCTTTAACGTAGAAGAACTTACACTTCCACTTCGTAATACCCTTCGGAGGGGTCATCAACTTGATGCTTCCATACCGTTCTCTAAAGGAGAAGAAACCGGTGTTCACCGTCAACTGGTAAAACCCCCGGAAGTTTTCAACGGTAACCGGCAGACCAAGAGCACGAAAAGTTGATTCAAAATGTCTAATACGGATCATCCCAAAAGGACTCATCTGGGAGATATGGATCTTGTAATGTTCCAAGACCTGAGCAACAAAAACTGTTAATGGTAAACGAAGGTTACCATCAGTAAAACACTCGGCCCACATGGTGATGTGACCGGCCGGAGCACAGGCACCAGTATCACCAGTTTGGGGATAAGTAGCCCCATACTCGTGAGGCATCTCAATCTTGGCCATCAGTTGGTCGAATGAAGCTCTCGACCACTTCAATGGTGGTAGGCCACCACCAGGAACACTGCCACCATCATCTTCTTCTTCTCCGGCCACCGGAGAAGATGCTTCAGGGTTTTCACCCTCCACATTATGTGGGTTCGATGGATCAGCCATCAGAAATATGTAGAACAGAAGTTTCGAGTTAAAGAAAAACTCAGAAAACTCAAAAGATTACCGGAATAAAAGACAGATTGATCGGAGAAGACGAAGGGAATGCTCTCTCTCTCACCAGAAATTTTTTCGAAAAATTTGAACAGTGAGGAGAAACCAAACGGTTCCCCCTTTATATACTCATCGCAATAAATGTGATACAGTAAACCGCCTCAACACGTTCAAAATTGGCGAGTTACAAGGCGACACGTGGTCAGCGACCTTTCCGCTGACGGTTATCACGCACGCGTGGCCGCCCACACGCCTGACAGAGAAGACTTTTTCACTCCCTGCTACAGTGCAGTTATGACCTCGGTCAGTGCAAACGTCTTTTCAAATCAGCATATGTCAGAATCCTACCAACTTCAACAACCCACACGTGCAATCGTGACGTAGGCAACAGAAAGCGACAACCTTATCCAAACACAAGCGGCATGCGGTTTCTCTGGTTTACCGCACCATAACCCATACCGCATGTCGTTTTTTACATACCCCTCAAAAAAGGCAAAAATATATATCTTTATATTATATAAAGGGGTATAAGTCATAACCGCACATACCCACGAGCACACGTGGAATATGCGGAGATGACACACACCAACCCGCACAGGTGTGTCAGATACTCAGAACCAGAATGGTTCTTTGGACTGCGAAAACCGCTTCGCAGGATGCAGTAAACCGCACCCCATGAAAGCTTCTTTAAGCTTCAAAACCCTCGTTTCCGGTTCACAACCACAGAGGGAACGCAAACAGCTTCTCCTTAAGGAAAAGGACAAGTATGCTGAGCAACCGCACATCAGCAACCCTGTCCCCTGAACCTTCAAGAGCCACATCCAGGCTACAAGACTTTTAGAAGCGAGTTCTTTGCTGCAAACCGCAACCATTCTTGCGTAGTTACTGCAAACCGCAACTATGCGAACGGTAGCTACGGAAGAGCCACAACTAAGCCACCACGCGGAAGAGCAAAGCTATTTCAAGAAAAACTGCTTTCCAACTAAGCGTGAAGGAAAGTGGCTACAAAACGAATGCGGAAGAGTTTCAACCAACTTCCCAAGTATCTAAAACGATCTCTTCCGGCAACGCTACTTACAGGGAAACTACTTTCCACCAAAGCGTGAAGGAAAGTGGCTCCAGAACAGCGGTAACAAGTCTTCCTATGACTAGTTACCCACCTATGGACCGCATAGAATAAACAATGGTGGGCACAACCCTGCCTATGATCATGTTTATCTGCCCATAGTCCAGATTCACATTGTTCGACCAAGCACGGCCAACAATGACGCAACTACCCCACGATCCTCAAAGAAACATCGCAAACGAGGTTCGGCAACGAGGTAACCGCAAAGAACGTACGGTTACTAGAGAGCTACACCTCTGAGGACGTGCGGTTACTTGAGAGATAAACCGCAGAAGACGCGCGGTTACTAGAAAGCTTAACTGGAGAACACGAACACCCCACAAAACAGGGATCATCGTTACATGTCCAGTTGCTGAACATAGAGCTTGAGCAAAGTACTTACAACTTTGCACCAACTGACGCAGAGGTTCCAACTACACTGAGGAAGACATCTTCAGTCACGATCTCAAAGGTTGGTTCGAACCCTGCTAATACCTTCAGTCACCGTCTCAAAGGTTGGTCCGAAGCACCAACAGGTGGCTGATGACATCAGCAAAAGGTAGACAGAGTCAAGTCCTTGACTGAGAATTCCGCATCAGACGGAACTTGCTCACCATGCACCCTTCTCAAAGGAAGAAACAATCCACTAGAAAGGGCCTACTACTTAAAGAAGGTGCCATCTGCATGGCACAATCTTAACCTTCCAGACAACATAGTCCAGTATCCCTCCCACATGCGACTCGCATACGAAAGGAACACTAGACTGGGGGGACTTGAAGGGGTATGGTCCCAAATATCGCGTCAGCACGATCGCGAATGACCATTACCCTCATTAAAAACCCCCAACAACAATTAACTCTCCAGTGTCCGCGTAGACACACGCGAACACTGCGGTCCAATCTGTCCATTGATGAGAAGACTTACCTTAGGGACAGAAACTAATGTTACGCATAGCGATGCGGCCTCGCACCGCATCCTATGAACATTTTCGTCACGACAAGGGATCTGGACAACAGTAACAGTCACTCGACAGGCGATGCGGCACAACACCGCATCCCACGCAAATCATGGATGGAACAACCGATGCGGGAACAACATCAATGACCGCAAGCAGCGATGCGGCTTGGCACCGCATCCTGCCTACAAGGCAAGTGGGTCTGACACCACAGTGCAAGTGGCACTGGGAACAGTCGCCTACCAGCCCACGTATGAACAACAGTCTGACACCACAGCCGGACGTGGCATCACCACAGTATCCGACAGGTCTGACACACCTGCAAATAGCTGTGCGATGTCAGACTAGCTACTCAACTACCCTCCTTCACTCCTCGGCTATAAATACTCACCCCAAACCAGGTTTGAGGTATCACTTTCCAACTCTCTCAATACTACTACTATCATACTTTGCTTCCCAAGCAAATTACTGATTCTCACGCCGGAGAGTGGTAACAAGGAGCACCCCCCACCCCATCCTCCTTGTTACGAGTCACGGTTTGTTTCCTTGTGCAGGAAACCCACCACCAGACGATCCAGCCAACGATCCTCGGAAAGAAGGGATTAACCCTCTTGACGAGACCAGTGAGTTAACCCTACCCGGTTAACCATTGTTTCATCAGTATCATTCTTGTATGAATACTCCTTATACAACCTAATTTGAAATACAATCCATCACATTCTCTTTATCATTTCTCATTTGTGTGTAATGGTGTTTCACGCCCCGCCATCCCACGTGGACGCCTTTCACTCCCCTTTTCACCTTCCACGACACATAGATTAAGGGTAAATAACATAACCAAAGAAAGTTCTCAGCGTTACAATTTGTTTGTAATGCACGTAGTGTTGGGGAATTTCAGTTTGCCGGATGATCAGAGAGGCGTGTAATCACTCTCAGATCAAATTATTCCGGTGGTTCACTCGAAAAATTCAATCGGATACAACTCTGATTTTATGAGAAATTGAGCCAGGGTATGTTGGTGTGTCTGTGAATTTTCGAACCAGGAAAATAATCAAAACTGTGTGTACGAATTTTGGGGATGTTTGCAGATAACTGCCTCTGGCAGTTATATTCCAATTTAATTAAATTCATATATGATAAAATAACAACTGAATGAACAGTTGTTATATATTATTATTATTATTATTATTATTATTATTATTATTATTATTAATTAATACTACTTTTAATATGTTCGGTATTGGTACAAGAAGGTAAAAACCGGTATCAGCTTGGTATAGAAAACGCCAATAGCCGGTACCGGATTGATATTGAAAATCTTTTAGTTCGGATATAGAAAACGCCAATAGTCGGAACCGAATTGATATTGAAAATCTTTTAGTTCGGGAATTTCGGTACTGCTACCCGGTACTATTGGCTCATCCTCGGTCACGGGGTGCTGTAGATTTTCTTCAACTTTTAATTTTTTTTTAAGGGTAGGGATGAGCTCGGTGCTAACCGATACCAAATTGATACTGTTACCAAAAATACCGGTTACGGTACCGGTATATGAAAGTAAAAATCGGTACTAGGAACACCAAAAGTCGGTACCGAATTGGTACTTAACATCTTTCGGTTCGGGAAATTCGGTACCATTTGCTTATCTTTGACCACGGATTTCATACGAACAACATCATTACCATACAACTTATTTATTGATTTTCTTTCGGTTATCTTTTAGTGTTTTTTCTACATTTTCTTTTTATCTTGTCAACGGTTACGTGCGCAACGCGCTCGTAGTGATTTCAAAACACATGTAAACACAGACTAAATAATAAAAGAAGTTCGCCGCAACACGGCGACGGTGATAAACCTTGTAAAAAAATAAAATTCAAAACAACCTCCGGAGTACGACCGAATCTCGACCGTTTTAAAGCCTACTACGATAGCATCTCGGGCGGTGATATAAGTCACGAAGACCGGGTGGCGGTGGCCAACATCCAGTTCCGGGGCAAGGAGCGGAAGGCGTTTGACAAGCTCGTCCTGTTCGAAATCTACCTAACGCTTTAGGCTTTTTTTTAATTTTGCAATCCTTTTTTTTTTTTGTAGAATTTTGTAATTTTTAGGAACTTTTAATAATAATTTTAGGGTTTTTTTTTTTAATTCTGTGTGTATTTTTTAATTTTAGGTTATTTTTTAAATTTTTATAGAACTGGCCAACCCACGCGGGCTAGCCACGCCCCGCCATACCGACCCAACAAGTCACTTACCAGCGGGGGGCTCGAAGTCCACGTGTCAACCCATGCCCCAAACCCTCGCCCCACCATACCCCACGGTCGAAAACACCAATGCCTTACGCGCAACGCGCGTCATTTACAAACACTAGTTGCATTAAAACATGCCATAATTTTTGTCTGAAAAATTAGGACGAATTTTGTCGACCCCAGCCAGGGGCTCTGCCCCTTGGACCCTGCTCCCAGGGGCGCTGCTCCCAGGGGGCCCTGCCCCCTTGGAACCCCCGTAGAGTACGGGCTCCGCCCATACACTTCGAATTATAATAACTCAAACAAGCGTGCACTCCCGCACCTCCTAACTTGCTTGATGTGTATTATAATTCGCTTTGATCACCAAGTCAATCCCCGATTACACTAAAATATCTAACACGTAGAGGTAAAGCTACTTTTGAAAATGCAGTGTGAACCTGATCAAACTTTGATTTAATGGCATATGAGTGTATAATCAAATATTTAGATCCATCAATGATATGTTTAAGAATGACAGCATAATGCAATTGCCCAGTAGCTACAACATTCATCAGCTTTAATGTATTCTGTCAAAGCAAAACATACATCTATTACACTGCATACTGGATCATCATGTTATTACCGCATCTGGGATTTCTACAAATCACGCACACGCGTTCTTTTTCTTCACTTTTCTCTTAACAAGTTTGTGAAAGTCTTCATCCGAAAGCGACAACACCTGGTTCAACAGCAGCCTCACCCCACTCTCTCTAACAATTTCATGCCTCGGTTTAATCCGGTCCTCCAAACTGTAACCGAAATACTGAGGAAACTTAACCAGTTCGGTTTTCGGATACTCCATCGTCAAAAAGTATTCCCATTTCGGTAACAAGTTATCTTCCACGCTAAAAGTATAAAGAGCTCCATATCTAGAAGCCATCAGTGCAAAATCCGCGATATGGTATCCTTTCTGCAAGAAAAACTCGGTAACCGGCTTCAAACTCGACTCGATGCTAAGACCAAAAGCTTGCGGACAACGAGACATAAGAACCGCAGGGTTAACTCCTATTGAAGAAAAATATTCAGCTGTGGGCCGTAGCTTCTCCTCCACACTGTAACTTATGATCGACGGGTAACGTGTTAGCACTTTCCCGACATCTTGAGAAGAAAGCCCCATTTCGTAAAAATAATCCACGGTTGCTTGTAACTTTGATCTGCTATAAGTGAGAAGTGCGGGAAACCGTTGAATAACTTTCGCCCATTTTTTCTTGTCAACCCCTAAATCTTCTAAAAATGCCATCGTCGGGATTAAATTATCGGATAGACTAATACCACATAATTGCGGTCGTTTACTGATAATCACGGGGATATCTGACTTTGCTATACCGAGGTCAAGAAGGAACTCGACAACGGGTTTGATTTTTCCCTCCAAACTGTAGTAACCGAAAGCCGGGAATTTTCTAATTACTTCCTTAATGACGTCACGCTCCATGCCAAGTTGTTCGAGATAAACAATGTGTGGTGGGAGATTTGGTGTATCATCAATATTACTTGCTCGTGCGGTGGTTGTTTGTTTTTTCGAGCTGGTGGTCGGTTCTGAAACTGTAGAGACGGGCATAGTTGAAGTTTCGGTAACATTAGAGGTCGGTTTTTGCACGGTTTCCTCTGATTTTTCTTTGACTAGCGGAATCGGAAAGTATTCTAGTACTTCGACAAAACTGTCCCCATGCTCCTCAACAAGCTCTTCTAGGTACGGGATGAGAGCGTCTCGGATTTCAGGAGTAGTGAGTTCTCGTCCTGCAAGTAGTTATAATATTAGGTATGCCATAGATATTTATTATGAACTACAAAAAAAAAAGTAATGAAAGTGATAGCGTAGGAACCAGACCTACTAAATATCGGGTTTTGTAAACAGTGTGAAGTCTCAACATAAGGTGATCAACGAAAAGGTCCAACTTTTTCATCTTTCGGGCTGCATTTATACGATTCATGCCTTGATTTGTCAAAAACATGTGCAACACAGCCTTAGCCTCTTCTCTTTCGGCTAATAGAAGACTTGGAGGCACGTTTACTAAGCTTACCGACCCATCTATCACAGATTCAAGATTTCAGAACAATAGAACCGTAAAAGAAGTCACCAAAAACCGCATAACAAAATCATAATGAACTTTTACTTGCTTACCGGTTTCTGCCCGGCAGAAGACGAGCCTCTGAGGGAAAGAAAGCTGGGTCCTGAAATTATATGAACTATGGATGGCGTTAAACAGGAATAAGCACTTCAAAAGTTGTAAATAATGTGAAAATTCGAGCTTTGGATAACTTGCTTCTCGAAGTTCAAACAATAATGTGCTGTATACAAACATTATTCCATAATTACGTTTATAAATTATTGGAATAACGGTTCTGCTAGTCATTAAGTGAAGAAACGGAATGATGGTAATTGGGGGAATATAGAAAATGAGCAATAAATTTAAAGATTAACTTCAATGGATAGATGAGAATTAGATATTTTAAAATAATGCATATTTGGTAATCACATTCTGTTTGTGAATCATACACGAAAATTAAAACAGCTATAAGACTCCAGGTGATAAAATATCAATATGGATATTACACCCCTAAAGGCCTAAACAAAATGGAAACTTGATGAACGCGTCAATGACCTGCTATCTCAGGTAGAAATTCATTTTTGGCCCAACATAACTGCTTCTTGTATAAATGGTTCATTGTATGCCCAGAAAGTATTTGAAACCTATGTAGTCAAAGGCGCAGTGAGGCGCGGCTCAGCCAAACCACCTTGACTGCAGCAAGGCGCACAAGCACACTGAACATGAAAAAACATGTATGAACCTGTCTGAAACAGCTAAAAATAGTATGTAATACACGCACGCTTCGCTTGTCTCAAGTGTGTGCTTTTTCAGCGCCAGGCGACAAGCCGACAAGATCACCCTTTACACTCTGAGCCTTTAACTACCTAGCTTAAAACATATCATTTTACCTCTCGAAGCGTATGCCTTTATCGTTTGCTTACTTACTATAACATATCTATCATTTTACCTCACTCTACTTATCATCTACACAAACCAAACCAGCAACCAACAGCACACGATACTCACCTTTCAATCCAAAATATCACCATTTCAAGTCATAAATGCTTGTAGTTTGCTTAGAGAAGAAGCTAGACCTATAAAAACCTAAATTTCAAGCAAATAAATAAACCTCCATAACTCCTACCATATGTTGCATATTAATTAATTAAAACCAATAACCACTTAACACAATTCAATATCTTTCTTCTATAATAATACAAACAGAAACAGACCCAAAACCATAGAAACATTCAGAAACTACTTGTTATTAAGAACCGAAGGATATGAAGGGAGAACTGAAGAATATACCGGGAAGATACCGCCGGAGAGGCTGCAGCGAAGAGCGAGAGGGTGTCGGAGGTGCGGAAGAGAGAGAAAGCCTTCATCTGGAAGGCCGTTGGGTGCAGGTGAGTGAAGCGGGGGTGATAAGTTATATATGGAGTACAATGGTTGGTTGTTCTATATTTGGGGAGATGGAACAAGATATGGTTGTTCTATATTAAGGATACATACGATAGAACGGAAACTAGTGTCCGTACGCCTGTAGGGGATACAAACTCCTTTCCTGTGGAGGTAGGACTCCACCAAGGGTCTGCGTTGAGCCCTTTTCTCTTTGCGGTGGTCTTAGATGAGTTGTCCAAGTTGATCCAGGAGCCAGTCCCGTGGTGCATGCTTTTTGCAGACGATATTGTGTTGATTGCAGAAACTAAACAGTGCCTGAACGCGAGGGTAGAGGAGTGGCAAGTCGCTCTAGAGGGCAAGGGCCTAAGGATTAGTCGATCTAAGACTGAGTATCTACACTGTGATTTCAGTGGTGTAGCCGATGACGATGATACCCAAATCACCATTGAGGATCAATTGGTCCCACAGGCAACTAAATTTAAGTATTTGGGGTCGTTTGTACAAAGGGATGGTGACATAGATAGTGATGTAACCCATCGCATACAGGCTGGCTGGTGTAGATGGAGGGCAGCAAGTGGAGTATTGTGCGATAGGAGATTCCCAACTAAACTAAAGGGGAAGTTTTACAGGGTAGCAGTTAGGCCAGCTATGCTATATGGAACAGACTGTTGGGCTATCAAGAAGACAC
Source organism: Helianthus tuberosus (assembly GCA_030545235.1). NCBI lineage: Eukaryota > Viridiplantae > Streptophyta > Magnoliopsida > Asterales > Asteraceae > Helianthus > Helianthus tuberosus. The sequence goes on from CM060383.1 coordinate 160,991,660, forward strand.
AAGCGCGCAAGATGGAGGTAGCAGAGATGAGGATGCTGAGGTGGATGTGTGGACACACGAGGTTGGATCGAATAAGAAATGAGGTTTTTAGGGAAAGATTAGGAGTGGCTAGTATATCGGATAAGATTAAGGAGGGGAGATTGAGATGGTTTGGGCATGTGAAGCGGAGGCAAATGACGGCACCAGTTAGAGTGGTGGAAACTCTTACTGTGGAGGGGATGAGAGGAAGAGGCAGACCCAAACTGACATGGGAAGAGCAGATTAGGCATGATTTACTAGAGTTGCATCTTTCCGAGGACATGGTCCAAGATAGGACTTCGTGGAGGCGTAGGATTAGATTTAAGGACTTCTAGAGGATATTGCAGTAAGGTCTTAGGGGTATTTTTGGGACGTAGGTTTTTCATATTCTTTAAGTGACTTTACCAGCGATTGACTTCTTATGTTTATGCCGGAATGAGGTTGTATGCTATTATACATGATTTACATTATACTGTGTCACTCTGATCACTTTCTTGGTATTAGTGACTGCTTTTTTTCTATATTCTATTTGTCTATACTCTTTGACTTGATGTGTTGGTATGTTGTTCGTCTTGGAGCCGAGGGTCCCTTCTGGAAGCAGCCTCTCTATCCCTAGGGATAGAGGCAAGGTCTGTCTACATCCCACCCTCCCCAGACCCTATAAGTAGCTTTGCTATTTGTGGGATTTACTGGGTATGGTTGTTGTTGTTGTTGTACTGTTTGCTCATGGGCGTGGTGTTTGGGGGTTTTATTGTTTTAAAGAGATACGGTTTGTCTACTTCTTTTCTGGGAATTTTACTGACATGATGAGATTTTATTGAGTATGATTATTGTTGTATTTTTTTTTTTTGGAAACGAGAAGTTCATTAAAATACGCCCAACCCGAAAACCGGGACGTCAAAAAACAAACAACACTACTTACATATTAACAAATTTACACAAATCCCCCCAAACAAAATAACTTTTTTTAGCCCTATGCTTAAACCAAAAAAAACTGGCCGCACTAACTTCACTGAAGACCTCTTCAACACCACTTCTCTTTTAGTTGAACCTAAGGTTGTTCCTGGCCATCCAAAGGAACCAGCAAGCAACAATAACAATACCTTTCAGAGCCTCCCTTTCCTCCACTCCTCTAGAACCATGCTTATGGATCTCTAACAAGTCGCGGAAGGTAAAAACAAAGAAATTCGAAACCCGACACCATAAAGTAATTTTTTCCCATAATCCCAAAGCCAAAGAACAAGCCATGAAGATGTGGTCGACCTAATCCAGACCTGAGTCACAAAAACTGCAAACACCGTCGGGCACCACCACACCTCTCCTAGCCAAAGCATCCACCGTAGGAATTCTATCCATCTCAGCTCGCCAAGCCAGAATGTTACACTTGAGCGGAACCCACTTACACCAATCCATCACAAACCGGTTACTAAAGTCGTTATTCGATTCTATAACCCTTTTAACCGCCGCCACAGAGAAACTATCCCGACCCATTTCCCACCCACTTCCACCTATCAGGCCCTAGAGAAAGGATGACCGAGCTAAGGGCCGAGGAGAGGAAATCCCATTTGAGCCTTTCTGAAGTGGAATCCGGGTCGTGCTTCCAAAGCCAACACCCCTCCCCTTCGATTCTGTCCCGAACACTACACGACTTAACCATCTCTAGCTGGAATAAAGATGTGAATAAAACTTTCAAAGGAACTTCAAAAATCCAGGATCTAACCAAAACAAAATCTCGTCACCTCTGCCAACCTCTCCTTTAAACAAAGAACAGATGGAGAGACCATCAAAAACCGGACGACACAGGGATTTCTTCAACGGAGCAAAAACCCAACCGGATCCATCAGAATGCAGGGCGTTAATTACTCCCACCCAAAGGTTATCCCTCTCGGTCTTTAGTCTCCAACCCCATTTAGCCAGTAAAGCCAAATTAATATCTCTAAGTTTGTGAAGCCCCAGGCCTCTCATTTTTATCGGAGAAGCGACCCTATCCCAAGCAACCCAGTGAACCTTTTTTTCAACAGAAGAACCAGCCCATAAAAATCTTCTGATGATTCCTTCCAAGTCTTCAATCACTTTACAAGGTACCCGATAAAGAGAGAAAAAATACGTGGGGAGACTCTCAAGAACAGACCGAATCAGCGTTAATCTACCGCCTACAGAAAGGAAGGCCGCTTTCTAGAGAGATAAACGCCTCTAAAATATATCGTACACCGGTCTCCAGTTTTTAATCCGGCTCATATTAGCTCCCACGGTCAGACCGAGGTACTTAAAAGGAAATCTATCCGCCTTACAGCCAACCAGCATCGCCAAATCTTCAACTTCCCCATAGTTCATCCCAATTCCAAAGAGACTCGATTTCCCATAGCTAATCTGGAGGCCCGAACATGCATGAAAACACCTGAGGATTCTCACCATATTTAGGATATTCTCCCTGTTCCATTCCCCAATAATAATCACGTCGTCAGCGTAGAAAAGATGCGAAATCGCAGGGCCATTATTAGAAAGCTCAACACCTTTAACAATCCCCAAACCAGTAGCTTTTCTAATCATACACGAAAGCGCTTCCATCACAATGATGAAAAGAAAAGGGGAGATAGGATCCCCTTGACGCATACCTTTATCGCACTTGAATTCGAAAGTAGTCGCACCATTGACTAAGACCGAAGCCCTGGCCGACGTTATAACACCTTTGATCCATCTACACCACCTATTAGGGAACCCCATTTGCACCAGAATATCAATAACAAAATTCCAATTAATATTATCGTATGCGTTGTCAAAATCAATCTTTAGAAAGAAAGCCTTTTTGTTACTTTTCTTGATCCAGTTTTGGATTTCATTGACAACAGGCGGCCCATCCAAAATATATCTACCACAAAGAAAAGCCGATTGGGACGGGGATATAACAGAATCCAACACCCTCTTGAGCCTGTTAGCCAAAATTTTAGAGATAACTTTGTTGATAATCCCCACGAGACTAATAGGCCGATAATCTTTCAAGCTAAGCGGGTGCTTAGTTTTAGGAATGAGAGCGATAAACGAGGAACCACAACCCAAGCTTATATTCTCGGACTCGTAAAAAGCATACATAATTTTGAAAAATATCCTCCTCTAATAAATTCCAGAAACGTTTAACAAAACGAAAGTTAATACCATCGGGGTCGGGGGCCCTATCGTCGCCACAGTCGAAAACCGCTCGTTTAATCACCGTCAAAATCAAGACAGTCCGGTAACCAGTCCCCCAGATCTTCCGAAACCCACACCCTACATTTCTTGTCATGCCAAGTAAGTTTTGATATAGTAAAACCTAGATGGATTCCCCGTGCTTCGCGGCATGTATTCAGTCAACGGGGTTTCGATTGATATGAGTTCGTTTTGGTATGACTTAAGCACTTGGTATAGCAAATGGAAGAAATTGACCCAAGAGGACATCCACACATGTTTTAGATCGATAAATCAATAAAAATATTTTAATCAGACGGTATCATTGTGACACATTAAACGACAAAACTATATACTGATATAACTAATTATTTGGGTTTAAAGTTATAAGAGGATTATACTAAAGCATACATAACGCCTTTTTATTTGATATTATTAAATTTCATTTTCAATGAATTACATAGTAAAACATACATAATGACTTTTTATTTGATATTATTAAATTTTATATTTCAATGAATTACAGAAACAACGAAATATGAATCATATTTTTATTTGATACATATATAAACATACAATTAACAACCTGATGTGTGTAAAATGCAACATATAAATTACATCAAATGAGGCATAAAACTAACCTTTTTTAGTACTAATGTTGGAAAAAATGTGCTTTTGTCTTGCTTTTGTCTTCCTTTTGTATTTTTAGGACCAAATGAGCTTAAACGAACAAAAGGAACAAATATGCAGCAAAAACTAACATAAATACAAAGAAAAAGAATAAACGTGGCATGCCCGACCCCTCGACAGCATATCCACAAGCAAAAACAAGAAACAAAAGGATGACCACGGCCCGTGCTCACTGGACACGGGGGCGTGGTCAGATGTCTGCAGAAATGGACAAAGCTATAGAAGCTTCTACGCCCACCACGGGGGCGTGCCCAGCTCAGCACGGGGTGTGGTCAATGCTAAGATTTGCAGAATCTTGCAAATCTTGATAGTACAGATACGCTTATGCACACGGGGTCGTGCCCAGCGAACACGGGCAGTGTCAAGCCCTATGCAGATAAATGTAATTAATGAAGGAAGAGAAAGGGATGGCCACGGGGGTGTGTCCACTGGACACGGGGCCATGGCCGGGCTTCTGTTCAGGCTATAAATAGGGGTGCTTGGGTCTCTTCAAAGGCATCCCTTGGCAAACCACATCTCTCCCACTTTGCCACCACTCCACCACCACTACAACACCCACATCCACCACCATCATCCATCATCCAACTTAGAGAGTGTGTAGTAGTCTCGGGATCCAAGATTGATAGTAAGAGTTCTTGTCAATCAAAGGCCATGTTTGGCTAAGTCTCTTACATCACTTGGTGAAGACAAGCATTTAATGTATTACTTTTGATTTTTAATCTTTTCGCACTTTTTATTTGGTTTTATATTAATGACTTTAATAACCAGTTTCCTATGTTGAAGGTGAAACATATTTATCATTTGTCCGTGGTGTCTTTGCATTACTTTACTGTCTATATAAAGTAAAAGATTTACACCATTCATATCTCTACGGTCTATATAGAGATATGTTGGTTACCTGGTCGGGGGTTAAGGGAATGGTTTAGTAAGGTTCTTGCCTTGTTCAGTGTATAGATACTGCAAGGACCTGGGTTAAGCTTACTAGGACCTCCTTCAATACCCACTTGTATTGGATGGTGGGGGTGCGAATGGATTGATCCCCTCATATGTAAACTACTATTAATACATTAAACCGACTACTTGGGATTGTATCCCTGCTGACTCAAACCACTTAGCCGAGGGTAACGTCACCTTCAAAAGAGGGGCTGATACGTGGTTGAAAACCGGTGCTTGTAATTGCTTAATTTGATGTTATTGCATAAGTTTTAGTTTCGAATAGCCTACTTTTGATTAGATATGTATTTTGCAGATCTAGCAGAGTTTAAGGAGCTTTTCGGAAGCTTTTACGGGTCACCGGAGCGAAAACGGAACTATCGGGACGCGAAACGGGTCAACCGGACTTGAGAAATGAAGAAAACAGAAAGTTGGAATTCCAGGAGCCGTCGCCGACGACCATATGGTCCGTCGCCGACGGTTTACACAATGTTCCGTCGCCTGAATTGTTCGTAGACAGCGAGATAACGCGTCGGCTTCAATTGGCAATCCACACGCCGTCGCCGACGGACACATCCACCGTCGGCGACGGTCCTTCTATGTTGCATACGCGAACTTCTTGATTTGGGGTGTGAGAAACGATTTTTATTGGTTGTTATTCAATCAATTCGGGAGTTACACTTGTTTTGAGTTTGAAACTTGATCTTGGAGCCATTACCATCTATCATTCACGAACCATTCCATCATCTTCATAGCTACAACCCGAATCATCATCATCCAACACACGATCAATCATCAAACCCTAGTTCACCAATCCATCATCCTTCTCATCATCACCATTCCATAAACCCTAATTCTCCATCATTCCTTCATCCTACAAGCTTCAAGATGACTCCATCCGCATTCCAAGCATCCGGTGATCAAGTTGCATCAATCATGAGCGGCTAATCATCTCGGTTTCACCCCGGTGTAGGTAGTTGTTAATTTTAGGGTTTCAATTTGTTCTTGTTTCATCTTAGTGACAATTTGTATTTGGTTTTTGAAACTTTTGACAATAGTATTACATTTGTTACGAATTCGTGAATTGTCGAACGATGTTAAAAGTTATGACTTTGCGAAACGGTGATATGTAATTGTACGTTGTCGTTGTTAGGATTTACTTGTATTGATTACAAAGTGTCTTTTTGTCCGTTCTTCGGGGCGTTGATAGCTAGTAGCACCTAAGTCACGGTACACTAAATCCGTTAATCGAATGCATTTGAGTTGAAACTAAAACTTGTAGAAATCCTAGGTTAATAATTACCGAAACCGGGTGTGATTCCTTTTTATCATTATTGTTCTAGTAACCATTTTTCTTGCAATCGTTAATTAGTAGTTGTTAACCATTCGCATCAATTCATTTAGTTAAAAATCATATCTCTCCATTAAACGAAAATACAAAAATACTTTAGCAAGCTTCATAAATTGTGACAATTGTTTTAATTCATTCGAATCCACACACAAACCACATACTCTTCGTGGTTCGACCCCTTACTACCACTAACACATTGTTAAGGGTAATTTGGGCTTATAAATATTATCTTTGACCGGAGCGCGACACTCCGATCAAATTTTGGCGCCGCTGCCGGGGAGTGCGTGCGCTTTGTGTTTGGATTATTGTTTGAATTTGCGTGATTATCTGTTTAAATTGTTTAGCTTTCTTTTTGCATTTTGTTGTTTTCCTTGTTACGCGGGGTGTGTTACTTGTGCAGATTACAGGTAGTGCATGCATACGCGGAACTCCGGGAGGACTTCACCTTTAGCCTACGAACCGGAAATTGAACGAGTTGCAAGAAGAAACCTAGCAAGCCGGTTAGAAGCAACACTTGCTTCTAATCAAACCAACCAAACACCACAACATACACCATCCATTGAAACTGGTTCAATGGCAAACCAAAACTCCAATCACCCAAATCTCAACCAAAACCAATTCCAATCCCGAGGAACCTTTTATCCCGCTCAAAATGTTCAACCCATGCCTCAAGAGCAACCGGGTGGTAACAACAACAATGGACCACCTACACCACCTTTCCAAAACCAAAATCCCAACAACAATCAAAGAACACCTCAACAACCAAATCTTCATAGACACAACTCCCTACCCATTAACCTAGATGACCGGAATGTCAATTCCGACCGTCGGGGAAATCGTCATCGCGGCAATCCCGCAAATGAAGACCCATTCTTCAACATCGACGACTTGAGGAATGCAATCCCCGATGATGAACCTTATAGTGTTCCCGGTTATCATTCGCCGGAACATGTGAGTGTTCATACGGAAAATTCGGATGACGGGGGATATTAAGATGATAGGGCTAACGATGACGAAGATTGGGCCTACGTGAATAGGGGAAACGTCTACAACGCAAGAAGATATGATGATGAGGAAGTTGGCTACCAATATGCCAATTACGTTGGGGACGACGAATACGGTTACGGAGGTGGAAGAAATGATGGTTATGGGAACAACCGTCAACCACGAAACAATGACCAACGGAATCGGAATGATGGGTTTTATAACAACAACAACCATGCAAACCCTAACCGGATTCCTCGTTTTGTGGGAGGTGGTAACCCAAGGGATAATCGAAGAGATGATCGAAGAGATGATCGAAGGGATGATCGAAGAGGTGAAAGACGGGATAATAGAAGACCGGGTGATCAAGAAGTTAATGGTCCACATCGTCGTCAACGACCTCCACGGGGAGTGAATGATCGTTTTAGGCCGGTTGTCACCGAGAACGACTCACCAATCGTTTGTGAGAGGAGGATGTTTGATTGTAAACCACATTACATCAACATACTTCCTCATTTTAATGGAAGATCTAACGACGAACCGTATACACATTTGACGGAATTTTCTTCGGTTTGCAGCACTATCGGGGGTCACAACTTTGCTTTAGATGAGGTCAAACTTCGACTATTCCAATTTTCACTGAAGGATAAGGCAAAGCAATGGTTCCTCACACTTCTCGCAAATAGTATTCGCACTTGGGGAGAAATCCAACAAGCGTTCCTTGATGAATACTACTCAATGGCGAAGACCGATGACGCTCGTGATGAAATTAGGTCTTTTCGCCAATTATCGGGCGAACCGTTACATGAGGCCTTTACAAGATTTAGAGAAATGATGCGAAGATGCCCTCATCATCAAATCGAGAAGTGGGAGTTGGTTAAATGCTTTGTACGGGGTCTAGATGACAATACATGGAACCGACTTGAATCCACAAGTAATGGAACCCTCCTAAGCAACCATGAAGACGATGATTGGGAGTTTTTGGAACGAATGAGCAAGCGTTCGAAAGAGAAAGAATCGGCCGACCGAGCCAAGAAGCATCCCGTTTCCCGATCACTTCCCGATCTTGACTCTAAAGATCGGATTTCCACTCTAGAGCGGGAAATGGCTCGTATGAAGAAGAAAGAGGTAAATGCGGTTCAATTTGAGGTATGTGAAGGTTGCGGTGATATTGGACATAGAGCGGAACAATGTCCAACGGGGTCAGTTGACTATACGGAGGAAGTCAATCAAGTGTATGGAGATAGGAAGCAATATGACATGAACTCCAACACTTATCATCCGGGTTTGAGGAATCACCCCAACTTCCGATATGGTAATGCTTCAAATCAAATGAACCTGAATTTTCAATCGGGTAACCAAGGAGGTCAAAGCGGAGCATCATATCAAAACCGTCAAGGTGGTAATCAAGGAGGTTATCAACGAAATTATAACCAAGGGTACCAAGGTAGGGACAATAATTACCAAGGTGGGTAACAAAGGAATTACAATAACCAAGGCGGTAATGGAAGCGGGTCGAATAATCAAACCGGTGGCGATGATTTGGGTGCCAAAATGGATGCTTTGTTGAATATGCAAAAGGAATCTCATCATGATATCAAGGATATAAAGAAGACAAACGAGATTCGGGATAAAGCACATGAGGCATTGGCGAAGCAAGTGGGCCAACTCGCGGAAGAAATGGCTCAAATGAGAGGAAGCACGGGAAGACTCCCATGTGATACCGCGGTGAACCCTAAGCATCAAGGGTCAAACTCAAGGAACACACGTGAGGTACCAATTAATAAAATTACTTTACGTAGTGTTCGAGTAGTTGATGATGGTGTCAAAACACCATCACCCCAGTTTGTTGAAGGGGTGGTGGAGGATGCTAGTGAAGATGAGAATGAGAATGGTCAAACGGGTCAAAATAAAAATGACTTGAAAAAGAACAATGATACCCCCGTTGTGACCATCCCCGTCCCCAAGGCTAAGGAAAAGGGTGTGGAGGCTAATACCGCCCCTTATCCCGAAGCATTGAAGGGACCCGTGAAAAAAGTTGTAAACAAAAGAGGTCCACAACAAGAAGAGTTGTTGGAAATTTTTAAACAAGTAAAAATCAATTTACCTCTTTTGGATGCATTTAAACAAGTACCGTCGTATGCTAAGTACTTGAAAGATTTGTGTACCCAAAAACGTACTCACAAATTTCCAAAAAAATTAGATTTAACCGAAAATGTGAGTTCGATTCTTTCGGGTGCACTTCCACCTAAGCTCCAAGATCCGGGTGCGCCTATCATTTCAATTCAAGTAGGCGATTTTAAAATCAACCGGGCACTTCTAGATCTTGGTGCTAGCGTGAGCATTCTACCGGGTAGTTTGTATGACCAATACGAGTTTGGTCCACTTCAGTCGTCTAACACCACCGTGGTGTTAGCCGATTTGACACCTAAACTACCCCGTGGAATTGTTTCGGATGTGATAGTGAAAATCGAGTATTTCTACTATCCGGTGGACTTTTTAGTGCTTGATTATGTGGCCAAGGACCCAACCAAACAACCTACGGTGATTTTGGGTCGACCGTTCTTAGCAACCGCGAATTCTCAAATTGATTGCAAAACGGGAACGGTTGACATGACATTTGGAAACCGAAGGTTGAGGTTGCATGTTTTTTCCGGACTTATGAACCCTCCAGTTGATGATGAATGCTATATGGCGGACGTCGTTGACACGTGTATACCTCTTTGCGACACAGTCGTAGATGGGGAAAACACAATGGAGGATTGTTATATGTTTGACAGGTCACAGGTGGAGATGGATAAGAGCATAGATGAGGAAGTGAGAAGTTTGGAGGTGCTTGCGGTTAGAGAGGGAAAACCGACATGGACGCACCAAGTTGAGAGTTTACCGGAGAGCATCGACACCAAGTTGAAGCCGTCATTAGTAGAGCCTCCGGAGGTTGAATTGAAGGTGTTGCCTAAGCATCTCAAGTATGCTTATGTTGGTGAAGGCAACACGCTCCCGGTTATTATTGCATCAAATTTAACCGTGGAGCAAGAAGATAAATTGATGGATGTTTTGGTCACTAATCGGGCGGCGATTGGATGGACCATTGCTGATTTGAAGGGTATTAGTCCCTCGGTGGTGATGCACAAAATCATCACGGAAGAGAATGTGACTCCCGTTCGAGATGCACAACGGAGATTAAATCTGAACATGCGGGAGGTAGTGAAGAAGGAAGTGCTGAAATGGCTAGATGCGGGTATCATTTACCCGATCTCGGATAGCAAATGGGTGAGCCCAACACAGACGGTTCCCAAGAAAGCGGGCATACAAGTCGTCAAAAATGACGCAGGTGAAGAGGTAGCCACTCGGCCGGTAACCGGGTGGCGAATTTGTATTGACTATAGGAAGTTGAATACCGCAACTTCCAAAGATCATTTCCCTTTACCGTTCATTGATCAAATATTTGAGAAATTATCGAGGCAAAAATTTTATTGTTTCTTAGATGGCTATTCTGGTTATAACCAAATCGCCATCCATCCGGAAGACCAAGCAAAGACCACATTTACTTGTCCCTATGGCACTTTCGCATTTAGGCGAATGCCGTTTGGATTATGTAACGCCCCCGCCACCTTCCAAAGGTGTATGATGAGTATCTTTTCAGATATGGTGGGGAAGTCTTTGGAAATCTTCATGGATGATTTCTCAATTTTTGGGTCATCTTTTGAGGCTTGTTTGGATCAACTAGATAAAGTGTTAAGAAGGTGTGTCGAAACTAGTTTGGTCTTAAGTTGGGAAAAGAGCCATTTTATGGTTCAAGAGGGAATAGTGTTGGGACACGTGGTGTCAAGTCGTGGGATAGAGGTTGATCGTGCAAAGGTACAAGTCATATCTACTTTACCGTATCCCACGACCGTTAAAGGTGTTAGGTCATTTCTAGGTCATGCGGGTTTTTACCGGCGGTTTATTAAGGGTTTTAGTGACATAACCAAGCCTTTATGTAACTTGTTGTTAAAAGATCAACCGTTTGATTTTAATGAAAATTGCCAAAATGCTTTTAACAATTTGAAAGAGAAGTTGGTTGAGGCTCCAATCTTGCAATCGCCAAATTGGTCTTTTCCTTTTGAAATTATGTGCGATGCGAGTGATTATGCGGTGGGGGCCGTGTTGGGACAACGGGTCGATAAGAAACCCGTTGCCATATACTACGCGAGTAAGACTCTTTCGGATGCACAATTAAATTACACCACTACCGAAAAAGAGCTACTCGCGGTGGTATATGCATTGGATAAATTTCGGGCATATATATGGGGTAGTAAAGTGATTATTTATTCTGATCACACTGCAGTTAGGTACCTCATGGAGAAGAAAGACGCAAAACCGAGGTTAATCCGATGGGTGTTGTTACTCCAAGAGTTTGATTTGGAGATACGGGACAAGAAGGGTACCGAGAATGTGGTAGCGGACCATTTGTCCCGGTTGATGGTTGATGAGGATCCTAAATCGTTAGAGATCAATGAGTCGTTTCCCGATGAGTATATTATAAAATTGGATAAGTTGCCTTGGTATGCTAACATTGTGAATTATCTTGTTACAGGTGACTTACCGGCACATTGGGATAGACGGAAGAGGCAACACTTCATGTCCCAAATCAAGTACTATCGGTTGGAAGAACCGCATCTGTGGAAGGAGTGTGCGGATCAAGTTATAAGAAGATGCATTGATGACGAAGAGATTCCAAGCGTGTTGCAGCATTTACACTCATTTGCATGTGGTGGTCACTTTAGTGGTCACAAAACGGGTCATAAAGTGTTAAATAGTGGTCTTTTTTGGCCTACTATCTTCAAAGATGCAAATGAGTTTGCCAAAAATTGCATAGAGTGTCAAAAACTAGGGGGTATTTCAAAAAGGGATGAGATGCCCATGCAACCAATCCTTGTAGTCGACATCTTTGACGTATGGGGGATTGATTTCATGGGCCCATTCCCGAATTCCTATGGCAATTTGTATATATTGGTGGCCGTTGACTATGTGTCAAAGTGGGTCGAAGCAATAGCCACCAAGACGAACGACCACTCTGTAGTGTGTAATTTTGTTCAAACCGATATTTTCTCAAGGTTTGGGATTCCTCGGGTCATCATAAGTGATGGAGGATCTCATTTTAAAAATTTTCGGTTTGGGAAACTTCTTAAACGGTTTGGTGTTGACCATAGGATTGCTACCCCCTATCACCCGCAAACAAGCGGGCAAGTTGAGGTGTCAAATAGGCAAATCAAAGAGATTTTGCAAAAGACCGTGCGGGCGGACCGTAAGGATTGGTCAATTAAATTGAACGATGCTTTATGGGCCTACCGTACGGCACATAAGACACCTATTGGCACTACACCTTACCGGTTGGTTTATGGTAAAAATTGTCATTTACCGGTTGAACTTGTGCATAAATCATTATGGGCTATTAAGGAAGTTAATGTTCAATATGATGATGCAGGGAAGGAAAGGAAACTCAAGCTATGCGAGTTGGAGGAGCTACGGGAAATGGCATATGAATGCGCGTCCAATTACAAGGATGGGATGAAGAAAGCGCATGATGCTAAGTTAAGGAAGAAAGAGTTCAAGGTTGGGCAAAAGGTGTGGCTTTACAACTCGAAGCTCAAATTCTTTCCCGGAAAGCTCCGAAGCAAATGGATGGGACCCTATGTGATCACTCGGGTTGGACAATTGGGTGATGTTACCATCGAGGACCCGAAGGATGGGATACGACAAACGGTAAATGGTCATCGGCTAAAACCGTTTCTTGATGGTAACGAGAAGGTAGACGAAAACAAGGAATTGGTGAGCTTTGTGGTAAGCACACCGATTTACGGGGTCGATTAACAAGGACCGGTAACATTTTGTGTAAAGTTATGTACAATTATTTATTTGTTTGTGTATGTTTATGATAATCGTTTTCGTTCCATACTAATCTCTCTTGATTGTGTGAAGTCCGGACATTCCGAACGGGTCATGAAGACACAAGGTATGTTTTTTGGCTTTGTTATGTGCATTGAGGACAATACACGACTTTTTGGGGGGTGGTAGGGCCGTTGACGGTTATTGCGTTTTCAAAATTTAACTTATAAAAAAATCACAAAAATATTTTTAGTAATTTTTAGGATTTTTGTATGTACATAGCTCTTTTATTAAAAGTCCATAATTTTCCTCATATTTTTCAAAAAAAAAAAAAAATTAATTAAAAAGTGAAGTTCTGTTGACCGTCGCCGACGGTCATCATATGCGTCGCCTACGGTTCCTGCATAACGTCCGTCGCCCACTTTTCTCCGTAGACAGCAACATAGGCCATCGCCTATGTTGATCATATACACACAACGTCGCCGACGGGGTGTCTGACCTTCGCCGACGGTTCCTGGTTTGTGGTCCGACGCTGATCGGTTGTAGACGCAGGGGATCGAACCCAATCTCATTTATGACCCTTCAAACTTAAACTAAACTCAGTTTTCATCCCACATAACACCGAAAATTCTATCACACACTCACCTACCCTCAATTATCAGATCCATACGTAACATCTCTCCTCTCTTGCAACCCATCTTCTTCCCCAATTTACCTTCAAGAACCCTAATCTTCTTCTTCTCATAACTTTCTCAATTCTCAGCCAAATCCTTTGTTTCTTGAGCCTAAATTGTGTAGTTTTTCAAGAGGAACAAAACCCCCACAACAGTTTCCATCAAATCTCGCTTGTTTGCACGATTTCTGGACGTGAGTTTTAGGGTTTTGAAGAGTGTTCATCCAAATTAATTGCTTTGCACTTTTTATTAGTTCTTCTTGTTTATCTACACTCAAGGTATGAAATTTCAGTAAATTTATGCATGATTATTATATACATTGTTGATTTCTTCCGAAATTTTAAGCATATTGTTTAAGAGTAGGTTGTTTATCATAATGTAGGATGTTTTAGCATAAACTTAAGAATGTTTGCTTGATTTGGGTGGGATTTGAGCATGCTTTAGTCTTGGTGATGTGATTACACTAGATTTGTGCATGATTGAACATAGTTGTGATGTTGAATATTGTTGAAAACATGAAATTTTGCGAAATTTTTGGAATAAACATGTTTAATCAATATAGATGCTAAGATGTGCGACTTTGGAAGTTTAAAAAAGCGATTTTACATTTAAAATTTGATTGAAGTTCAACATTGCACACCATGTTCAAAGTTTGAGATTGTTGAAGGTTTGGAGTGTACTAATTGTTGTTGTCTTTGTCTTGTGATTGTAGCCATGTTCCGAGGAAGTAAGAAAGCAAAGACCTCCGGTCAAGGTTCATCTTCGGGAGCCGGCTCGGGTTCCGGGGTATATCAAAGGCAATGGGAACAACTAAGTAATGTAGTAGAGGGTGATGGGCAACTTATTCGACAGGATTGGGATTGGGAAGAAGAAAAAAATAGTAGATCGGCTTTGGCATGGAAGGACGAGAAAACAAAGGCTCTTTCTCGTTACAACAATAAGAGGTTAGAAGCCAAAATGTGGAAGATGAAAATGGTTACGGGTGTTTCAAAATCCGTACCCGAAAGGACAGTTTGTGAACGTACGGTAGATGTTGAAGAGTTTAGGAAGATTGGTATAGTGAAAAGGTTTGAGAAACTTGGCTGGGAACGGGTGATTGACTGGTGTGAGAATATCACTACTCGGGTATACTTGGGGGCAGTTTGTGAGTGGTTATCCACCCTTCGTTTTGAACACTCTGATAGACCGGCTCATAGGTGGAAGTTGATTGGTAACATTGGGAAAAATCAAATGATCATGTCTTTCGAACATATGAATGCTATAGCGAGGTTTGACTCACTTGGGGTCGATGCGTATGAATATTATGGGTATGATCAGTTTTTGGACAACAAGAAAAACGATGCTGACCCAGTGAGGCTTTTAGAGGACACCCTACTAGGTTCTGGGGGTGCGGGAGAGTCGAGAAGTGATTTGTCTTTGATGGGAAAGATACTCCAAGGTATCTCGTTAGAGAACATTATGGTACGGTTCGGAGACCGTGGAAAGGTGAAGGCACCCGACTGTCGGGTTTTGCATGCATTGTTATATGGGACGCCCAAGCTCTCGTGGCGTCAAATTGTTATGATCAACACATCGGATACACGGGAATCGTTTAAACGAAAGATGATTCCTTATGCAAGGTTGATTAGCGCCATGATTCTCCAACAAAATGCATTACCTCAAGACTCACTGTGGGTGTCTAAGCCAATTGATCAATTCAACTTCGCCTCTATGAGGCGACATTGGAAAATAACTGTGAAAGCTTTTGGGCATTTGCATACGGTCGAAGATGAGCAAGGGGATAGTTATCGGGTTAATGACAAAGGGGGTGATGAAGAAGGTGATGAAGAAGAGGGCGATGACGAGATGCCCGATGTTGAGGAGGAAATTGATCCTTCCGGTCCGCGGGGACCGAGGCAAAGGTATAGGAGGAAGCATAGGGAAATCTCTGCCAATGTGGCAGATTTTGTGAATCAAAGACAAATACCGTCGTATCGGTTGTGGAACCGTGGAGATCAAGCGATCTACGACAATGTGTCGGCGGGTATTGGTGAAGCAAGAGAGTACCATGCTAGTAGGAACGAATGGGAAGAGGCGCAAGGGGCGTACTCGCAGCAACAATGGGGTTTTCAAACATCTTTCCGCGAGAGGGTGGAAAAACAGTTGGAGGAACAACAGCTGCAACATGCGTTACAACAATCACAAATGGAACGCATGATACAGTTGCAAGAGGAAGAAAGGGCCCATAGACAGGCATGGGAAGAAGAGGCGGCTAGGAACCAAACTGCACAAAGAGAGTTGGATCAACGCCGATGGGGAGCGTTGGCTTTCTCTAACCAAATGGCGATTAATAATTTCAAGGTGCTCCATGATCAAGAACGCCATCAAAGAGATTATCAAGCCGGTCTCCCATATGTTGAACATTCGGGTTGGACCGATTACCCCAACCTTCCTCATCCGCAAGGGCCATCCGATCCAACCCCTCATTGGCCCGAGGCAGTCGGCTCGAGTTTTGTTCCAATGCCATACCAACCGCCACCTCAACAAGAGTCAAGCCCGCTAGATAACTATAGGGAGATGTTCGAGTCCCTCACTGGTTATCAATACCAGCCCAACCCGCCAGTGGATCCAAACGAGCGATATCAGCGGTAGAGGTATGGTATGTCTTTTGTTGTATATTATATTTTTTTTTTCTTATTTTCATTTTGTTATTTAAATTCTCGCCTAGTTAAATGAACTTTGGGGGTGTGTTCCCTATATAACCCTCACGAGACCTCTCGTCCTTCCAAGCTATTGGGGGGTTTAAAAGGGCTTGTTGCATAAGCTAAATGCAACCGTGATTCCTACGAAAGTGAGTTAGGTTTGTTGTTGTTGTAATTTATTTTCCACATAAATCAAAGTGAAATAACGTATAGCTTGGTAATATTTTCATAAAAGTGGTAGAACTAGGTAACTAACAAATTTTAGTGGTTGTGAGAAGCATGCTTCTACACAAGGGTTAAGATTTGTAGGTACATTCGGTTCGTGGGACAACCGCTTTCATGAAGAGGAAAGGAGCATACGAGGAATGAGCTCACAAATCAGGTGCATACGTCTCTTTTTACTTTTGATCTTTAGATTAGCAAATAAGTGGAGTGTAATTTGTATATTATTTTTTCCGGGGTGAATTTTTGGGGGAATTAGCCGTGTCACATCCCTTTTGCGTTTAATACTCTAGTTCTTATACATTGAGGACAATATGTATCTCAAGTGTGGGGATGGGGGAATAGTAAAAATTTTAGATTTTGACCCGTTCATTTAAATACTACACATTGAGGACAATGTTCACCTCAAGTGTGGGGATGGGGGAAAATTTCAAAAAATTTTCAAAAATATCTTGTTTCAAAAGCGATCTTAAAAGCACAAGTAACTAAGTCAACGAGGGATGTCACAACCCATTTGGTCTATTGTCATGGTCAAGTTCGAATTAATAGCATGACGGGTATTTAGCGGGTGGTTATTTGGGAATAATCCGCCTAAGAAACTAGTCTTTTATGCATGTCACATACCATACCCTTTTAGATATGTGAGGTTTTGAGCCACTTTTATATCATAGATTACATACCTATGTTTCTTTGTTTGAGTGGACCATTAGTCATATATTGTAGAACTTGCAACTTTTGATACGTTTGAGACTAAAGACCGAATACAAGCACAAGAATGATTAAGGCATTAGGTAAACCTTTTCTCTTAAAACCATTTATCTATCCTTACCCAAACAAATCCCCTAGTCGCCCATTTTGAGCCTAAACCTTTCGTTTGACTACCCTATAGCCCATAACCGTTAAACCTTTTCTTTTAAACCCGTGTGATGGAAATTCGATTATAGGAGTCGTTTTTGTATAGTTGTTCTTGTTTGTTTGCATATATGTTAAAAAAAAAAAAAAACAGAAAATGTCATGAAAAAGAATTGAAAATCGTTGAAGAAAAACACAAAAAGAAGTGTTGATAGTTGTTGAATAAAAGGCTAAAGTTGTTGCCTCGTAGTGATGTTTATAGTTTAGTTTTGTTTAGAGTAGTCATTTGTAATAAAAAAATCGAATTTTCATCACCTTAGCCACTTTAAAATATCCTAATTCCTACCCTTTGCCTAGCCCCATTACAACCCTTCAAAGACCTTTTGACTTGTGCTTAGTATTCGTGATCAATGGTGGAGAATGATTGAGTTGCAAGCTTATGCGGGTATGTGTTCTAATCGGTTTTGAGTGAATAGTCTTTGAAGTGCTAGTACATTATAAATATTAGCCAATTTATAAGCCGAGTGGAGAGAACATTGTGAGGGACATGCATGAATTGTTGGTTTTACAGGCGGGTTAATCTTGGGTAACCATTTGTGTACTTAAAATCACGTTACTGTTAAATATATTGAAAATTGTAAAGAATTTGAACTTTAGCATGACATTGGACCTTAACCTTCGTCTCGGGAATGGGGTGTGTATTCGTTGTTCGACCCACGTGAAAGTGAACAACAGATTTGCTTGAGGGCAAGCAAAAGACAAGTGTGGGGATGTGATACGTGGTTGAAAACCGGTGCTTGTAATTGCTTAATTTGATGTTATTGCATAAGTTTTAGTTTCGAATAGCCTACTTTTGATTAGATATGTATTTTGCAGATCTAGCAGAGTTTAAGGAGCTTTTCGGAAGCTTTTACGGGTCACCGGAGCGAAAACGGAACTATCGGGACGCGAAACGGGTCAACCGGACTTGAGAAATGAAGAAAACAGAAAGTTGGAATTCCAGGAGCCGTCGCCGACGACCATATGGTCCGTCGCTGACGGTTTACACAATGTTCCGTCGCCTGAATTGTTCGTAGACAGCGAGATAACGCGTCGGCTTCAATTGGCAATCCACACGCCGTCGTCGACGGACACATCCACCGTCGGCGACGGTCCTTCTATGTTGCATACGCGAACTTCTTGATTTGGGGTGTGAGAAACGATTTTTATTGGTTGTTATTCAATCAATTCGGGAGTTACACTTGTTTTGAGTTTGAAACTTGATCTTGGAGCCATTACCATCTATCATTCACGAACCATTCCATCATCTTCATAGCTACAACCCGAATCATCATCATCCAACACACGATCAATCATCAAACCCTAGTTCACCAATCCATCATCTTTCTCATCATCACCATTCCATAAACCCTAATTCTCCATCATTCCTTCATCCTACAAGCTTCAAGATGACTCCATCCGCATTCCAAGCATCCGGTGATCAAGTTGCATCAACCATGAGCGGCTAATAATCTCGGTTTCACCCCGGTGTAGGTAGTTGTTAATTTTAGGGTTTCAATTTGTTCTTGTTTCATCTTAGTGACAATTTGTATTTGGTTTTTGAAACTTTTGACAATAGTATTACATTTGTTACGAATTCGTGAATTGTCGAACGATGTTAAAAGTTATGACTTTGCGAAACGGTGATATGTAATTGTACGTTGTCGTTGTTAGGATTTACTTGTGTTGATTACAAAGTGTCTTTTTGTCCGTTCTTCGGGGCGTTGATAGCTAGTAGCACCTAAGTCACGGTACACTAAATCCGTTAATCGAATGCATTTGAGTTGAAACTAAAACTTGTAGAAATCCTAGGTTAATAGTTACCGAAACCGGGTGTGATTCCTTTTTATCATTATTGTTCTAGTAACCATTTTTCTTGCAATCGTTAATTAGTAGTTGTTAACCATTCGCATCAATTCATTTAGTTAAAAATCATATCTCTCCATTAAACGAAAATACAAAAATACTTTAGCAAGCTTCATAAATTGTGACAATTGTTTTAATTCATTCGAATCCACACACAAACCACATACTCTTCGTGGTTCGACCCCTTACTACCACTAACACATTGTTAAGGGTAATTTGGGCTTATAAATATTATCTTTGACCGGAGCGCGACACTCCGATCAGGGGCCTACCACTTTTCTCATTAATAATTTAATTAATTATCTTCCAATATTCTGACCCTTTGGGATTGTATCCTTGCTGACTTAAACCACTGGGTTGAGGGTAACGTCACCTTCAAAAGAGGGGCCTACTACTATAACTAAGATAATCTCTTAAAAAGTGCAAAAATACGGAAATCATCAAAGGATACATTAAAGGCGAGTCGGATCTAAGTGATTCATCTTGTCTATCTGTTTTTATTTTTATTTTTATTTTTAGTTTTTATTTTTCATGTTTAAAATCTTTTCTCAAAAACTTTAGATTGTTTAGACGTTGAGGATAAACCGGTATTAAAAGCTCTTGTGTCCTTGGACGACCTCACAATGGGTGCACTTGCCCATGTGTATGTTTAGTATTAGTAGAATATCGTGTTTTATAAATTTAAAACTTGACTAATGCGTAAAATAGGCTTAAAATATCAATAAAATCATAATACACCTAATGCACACCAAGTTTTTTTGGCGCCGTTGCCGGGGACACGAGGATTTTAAGAAAGCTTAAAATCGACGGCCTAATCGTTTTTCAAAACCTTTTTAAAACTGCGCGCACATTTATGCATTTTTCTTAAATTTTTGCATTACAGTAGTCTGAACACGGGGGCGTGCTCACTGAACACGCCCCCGTGCTGCATTAAAATTTACAAAACTCCCAGATACAGAGTCTGAACACGGGGCCGTGTTCGCTGAACACGCCCCCGTGCTGCACAAAACCAGTCACATTTTTTAAAACGCCCAGATACAGGATCTGACCACGGGTCGTGCTCATTGAACAAGGGGCCGTGCTCAGCCTCTGTTTCCATTTTTATTTTTGTTTTCTGGTCCCGAGACTCTGTTGTGGTCTGCTGAGTGATTCTTATGGATCAATACTTAGGAGGCTACAACTACCACTATGAGGAGGATGATTATGAAGAAGAGTATTGTACCATTTGTGGTAATCCTCATTCGATACAATATTGTGACCTCTTTGAACCATCCCCTTCGTACACATACTATGAGGAGCCCAGGTACGAGCCAACCACTTCATACACATACTATGAAGAGTCAAGGTATGAACCTTCTCTCTCATACTCATATCTTGATGAACCAAGGTATGAGCCTTCATACTCATACTTTGAGGAACCAAGTTATGAGTCCTCTCCTTCATATGCTTACTATGAGGAACCATGTCATGAAAAACCCACCTCATATGCGTATTATGAAGAACCAAGTTACGACCCTTATCCATCATATACTTTCAATAAGGAACAATGGTATGAACCATCTACCTCATATGAGTATTATGAGGAACCAAGGATCGAACTTCCGAACTCAAGCAGTGGGGATATTTATTCCGATCGCTTTGACGAACCACCAACTATCTCCCCCGTAGCCGAAAAGATAATAGAACACCTTAAAACTATTGAGCGCTATATATAAGAAGCCCGCGCAAGGGAAGAGGTAACTTATACTAAAGAAATGATAGTTGAAGAGGTAAAAATGGAAGAACAAGTAAGTGAAAAACCGACACATGAACTAAACAATGAAAATGGTGAGTCCGACAACGTTAAAATTCAAAAAGAGTCTAATTTTCAAGAAATTAACCTCTTGTCACCTTCTTTCGAAAACCATTGTTTGGTACCTAGTCATGCTAAGTTTTTAAAAGAGTTAAACACTAACACTAAAATTGACGAAAAGGTAAGCATTAAGTTAACAAATGATCAAACTACGCTAATAAAAGATGATCCATTTGAAATTAACATTACACCGGTTCCATGTTTCTTTCAAAATTCCTTTATTAGTAATATTACGATTGATAAAGATCTTTGTGTTAATATAATTCCAAACTACATTTTCGAAAAATTAAGTATTGGTGATTTTTCTCCACTTCAAATACCCATTTTTCTATCTAATCGGAAAACAATAAAATCAATAGGAGTAGTTGAAGATGTGTTAGTTCAAACAAATCAAATGATAGTCCCAACCGACTTCGTCATCCATGATGACGCGCCACTAGTATTGGGGTGACCTTTTGTGAAAACCCACGAAGCTTTGAAAAATCGGAAGCAAAACAATCTACCTATTCAATTAGGGGCATTCAAAAGAAGTGTCGATCTTGAGCATTCAATGAAATATCCAATCGGCAATGATGACCCCCTAATTAAAGATGAAGATGAACCACCCGATACGGAAGAAGAAATCGACCACCTTGTTGAAGAAGAGGACGCCATTGAACAAACCTTTTTGGTTCTTGACCAAAATGAGCAACCAAATAAGGAGTCCCCTAAAGACCCACCACTTGAGCTCAAAGAACTCCCAAAAGGTTTTGGAATATGCTTTTCTCGACAAGGATGGTAAGTTACCTGTAGTTATTTCGTCCAAATTAACTAGTGTAGAAAAAGAAAAATTAATCACACTTTTGAAAAAACAAAAAAACGCGATCGCTTGAAGATATTAAAGGAATAAGCCCTTCCATGTGCATGCACAAAATTTTAATGAATGATGACTATAAATCGGTAATACAACCACAACGTAGAGTTAATCCAAACGTCAAAGAAGTGGTTAAAAATGAAGTCATCAAATTTGTCACAGCCCCCGACCCCACCCTGGGAGCGGGAGCCGCGAGCCAGTCAGATGGTATCGGTGTTTATTAATTACGCACCGGAATTTTTTTTACATCAGGATCGTAGTTAGGAAATAATTTCAGAGTTTATAAAACACCAAACTTTTAATATTAAACAAATGGGCTAAAACCCATATTTCATTCAATTGTTTTTTTTATAGGGATAACCTAAATAAATAAAATATAAATTTCTTCTTTTATTCAGATATTTATAGCCACTTTATTTAAGCCTTCAGTGCTCCATAGCTGGCTTCTATTATCTTTTCAGCAAATTAACTGAAACGTGTTTTGAAAACATTTTATCAGTAATAAATACTGGCGAGTTCATTCTATTTTTATAAAACATATCGTTATACTTTACAGCATCAAGGTTTCTATATTTATTTATATTTACTCAACTCAATCAGTATGGTGGCAATTCCGATGTGACCGTGGTCATATCACTTATTGGCTCACTTTCGTCCAATAGTGAATTTATCAAGTAATAAATATAAAATATATCTAATTATTATTTAAAATATCTGTCACAAGGCGATTCCTGTGACGATGGTCATATCACTGTTGATCATTCTTTCAACTAGTGACTGTGGTCATAACACTGTTGATCATTCTCTCAACTAGTGCCGGTGGTCGCATCACTGTTGATCGTTCTCTCAACTAGTGACTTTGGTCCGATCACTGTTGATCATTCTCTCAACTAGTGACTCTGGTCAAATTTCTTGTCATATCACTGTTGATCATTCTTTCAACTAGTGAGTCTGGTCATATCACTGTTGATCGTTCTCTCAACAAGTGACTCTGAAATAAGTAGTCTCCCATGACATTACTTTATCAAATATATTTTCTATGGCAAAAAACCAATTAGCTCAGAAAATGAAATATATCATTTTCTGTCAAATTAATAGCTATAACTTTATCAAATATAATATATTAATTAAATAATTTTAAATTATTATTTATTATATTACGTGACTAAGATTAAAATACAATTCCCGAGATATATCTTAATATATTAAAAGTTAAATATATAATTGACATATATCGTCTAAGATCTACATTAAGGTTTATAGTTTATAATACACATTAAATCTTTTATTACTTAGGATATATTAAATATTTATATTAAATATTACCGAAGTAATACCAAGTGTGTCATATACGTATTTACAATAATATTAATTAAACCTACTAGTGTTTGATATCTACCATATTATTAAAGTTACACCATCTATTTTTTTCTTACAATTTATATGTGTATAAATACATATATAGATAAAAAATGGTATCATATCAAAACTGTGGAATAGATGGTATCTGTGGAAAGTATACAATAGTAGATTATATTTTCTTTAATATAACTAATATATTTTAATAATGATTAATAAAGCTCTATTTTATATACACACCATTTAAATGTATTTCAATCATACATTAAATTTATTAATTATTTAATGTAAAAATAATATTAATTATAGGCTATGGCCACTGGGGCACAATTTCCCCCGTGCTTGTGGTCATGCTACTATTGGCTAACTTTTGGCCAATAGTAACAAGGGTCAAGTAATGTATAAAAGCCCCACATACCGGCAACTATTGCAGAATATAAAAACTTAAACACTGTAAGTATAACTGATAGACATTTAGGATTTTTGTAAAACATTTTTAAATATAACTGTATCACAAAAAGGTGATAAAAGTGTGAGAAAAGAGAATGGACTTACTTTGTAACTTTAGAGTTCAACTAGAAAGCCACCTGGTAGAATCTTGGGTATAACTTCTAAGCAATTTAAATATATATATATATATATATATATATATATATATATATATATATTTGCACTCGTGTTAAGTATAGTAACCCTAATTCAACCTTATCCCTATGTCACGACAGAACCCCAACGAACTTAGTCGGGCAGAGCCTTGACATGCGTTATGGGGCTCCAGATCAATCGGAAAGGGTATCAGTGATCGGAAGTTAAAACACTTAAAACGGGGCTGGGCTTTATTATTATTAGTGAAATAAAAAAAAAATGTATGAAAGGAATAGAGAAAGAGGCGACAGACAAAGAGTACCAACTTATTTTGAAAAAATTCCTGGCCTATTTAAACTACCCTGAAAGCTTGAAGAACAAGGCTTAAAAAGATTGTCACAAAAAGGTACACGTCCACCATTTTCATCTATATTATAAACACGTAGAAAAAATGCATTTATTGTTAGGTCCACATATGTACGTGATTTCTAAATTCAATTGTATTTTTTTATATATTATAATTAATTTAGCTGCTTCACTTATTTGGCGCTTATAACTTCTAAAATATGACGTTTTATAAAACAATAAACATGTCATTAGAACGAGAATAATCTTATCTACATTTTGAACCAAGTTTCATTAAAAACGGAGTAGGTTCAAATATAATGTATTTTTATAATTAAATTATTAAACGGTTCCTAGGCCCGTCTAGGTACTTCATATTTCTAACAGTCAACTTACCCGTAATCTACCCGTTTAATAATATAAGTTTTATATACTTTATTTTAATATAGAAAATAGAAGTGTCACACATATATAAGCCAATTAATTAATATAACATTCCAACCAAATATATATAAAGTAGTTTTTAAAACTATATGGGTCGAACAATTATATTAAAAATAAAACTAGTTACTAATGGTTAATAAATTTAAACAACCTATAATTCGTATATCATAAAAATGGAAACGTTACATCCTCCCCACCCTGTTTTAAATCTCGTCCTCGAGATTTGGGCTACAATGTCTTTTTAAAGTTATGTCATGTCTTAGTCAATAAGAACATTATTAAGGTAAATGACACAGAATCAAGACATGTTCAAATGAATACGTGTTTTATAATTAACAAGGCTCAATGGTTCAACTGAATTATTTCTAGGAATCAATGTCAAACGAACGATGTGAAATTATATAATTTCCAAGGTGACTAGGTTCAAGCCAAAAGAGATTTATGATCAATAGATGTTGAAATTGACTGTAAATAACTTTTAGAAACAGTAGAATTCACTGGTCAAAAGAGAACTTACTTTGATTGTCAACTGCGGAAGACTTAGAATTAATAAGATCAAATGAAATAGAAGCACGAAAATAAGTTGTCAATTATCAAACCATGATATGAGAAAAATCAATCTGTTGACATTTATTGAATTGCAAGGATACACCGAAATACAACAGAGTTAGTGTATCATTGTCTTAATACATAATTGCATTAAGGCTATTTTCAATGATGAGTCAAACGAAAGTCATACGTGGTTTTGAATGATTTGTATAATTATGATTAGCCCAAGCTACAAGTTTATATCGACGCCGCAAGGTGTCGAAATGATTGAAATAGCTCAATAATTACGGTGACCGAACAAATTCACCGTTTTCGTAATCAACGGAAAGTTTTAATGAAGAAAATTTCAAATAAATATTATAGGATTTTCAACTGATGATGAAAGACCAAATGAATATCATAGATTTTTCGATTAATGATGAAAGAAACGTTAAGAGGTATACCGGAATATAATACGAATTTGTATACTCTTATCTTAACACATAATTGTATGAAGACAGTTTAAGATAATGAATCAACAGAAATTAAATAAATAAATCCGTACATCAGGTGTGAGAATGAGATTAGCTCAAGCTTCAAATTAAAGAAAAAGCCACCACAAGGTGTCGTAACCAATTAAATGATTCAATGAATGCGAAGATCAAACAAGTCTGTTATGATTCTGAATAGATGAAGTACTTGACAGAATGCATTTATTTATAAACTTTTATTTGTACTAGGGTCAAATAATAACTTAACTTAGATATTACATATCAGCGATTACGTCTGGAATCATTTATGCTTCTTGCGTAGTAAGTACGAATGCTCGCGCATTCTTCTTAGCTCCGTCGGTTGTTTTTGCTTTGTTGTCAGGTGCTTTAGTCAGTTTCGGGCAATATGGTTTGATGTGTCCCGTCTCTCCGCAATTGTAACAAATATTAGCATTCCTTCTACACACTTCCTCTATATGCCCGGTCATCTTGCAGAAGTCACAGTAGGGTGTTCTCCTAAAATGGCATCTTCCTGAATGCTTTTTTGTTACAGCTTCTGCAGGTAGGTTGCTCCAATGACGGTTCAGTTCCTTTCTTCTTGAATTCTTAGGAAATTTTCTGGGCTAAATCCTTCTTCTTGTTTTCTTCTCTTGTGCGGATTAGTCCATCTGTCAGGATGTTAGCTAGTTAAACTGCTTCTTCAATAGTCTGTGGCCTAGCTTCCTTGACCATGTCTCGGATTTCACTAACTAATCCCCAAATATAACGAGAAATTAGTACGGGTTCTGGCGAAGCCAGAGTTGGTACCATTCTTGCATATTCGAAGAACGTTGTAGTATATTCACGACAGTTCACATCTATCATTTTATGATTTAGGAACTCGTTAATCATTCGTTCCTTTTCATAAGAGGGACAAAATTTCCTTTCTGCCATTTCCTTGAATTTTTCCCAGTTCATGCCAAAAACCATGTCACTTCCTTTTTCTTGAAGGATTGTATTCCACCATTCTAAGGCTTCTTCTTTGAAGAGGTTGGACGCATACATCACCTTATCTTCTTCGGCACATTTGCTGATTTTAAGAACAGTTTCCGTCTTTTCCAACCATCGCAAAGTAGCCGTGGCGCCTTCACTGCCTGCGAACTCAGTTGGTTTACAAGCTAGAAATTCTTTGTAGGTACACCCGAGAGTCATCGCCTTCATTTTCTTGGGAAATGGGGTTCTGATAATATTATCATTGCCTCCATTGACACTATGGCTAAAACTGTCGTCAAGAGTATGCTTGCTACTCACAATTTTGGTGGGTTCTACGGGGTTTTTTAACAACTTTAATTATTAAAGGTATAGCATTAGCTATTCCTTGGGTTATCATATTTTCTATAGCATTTTTATCCAAAGGATTTTCATTATTAGCATGAACTTCTGGATTATGTGATACTTCATTCGACATATGAATGGCAAACATTTTCAATTATTAATATCACAGAATAATTAAAACAAAACAATACTTCCAGGAATCATATGTGCGTATCTACATATATTATCAAATATAATATATTAGTTAAGTAATTGCAATATTATTATTTAATATATATATATATATATATATATATATTCATATATTTAAATCTACAAAAATAACACATATGTTACTTTGTATTAATTTCCTAACTTTATTGTTTCAGATTAGGTATTAAAAGAACACCTATATAGCTTAAACAAGATGGTATCGGTGTTTATTAATTACGCAGCGGAAATTTTTTTTTACATCAGGATCGTAGTTAGGAAATAATTTCAGAGTTTATAAAACACCAAACTTTTAATATTAAACAAATGGGCTAAAACCCATATTTCATTCAATTGTTTTTTTATAGGGATAACCCAAATAAATAAAATATAAATTTCTTCTTTTATTCAGGTATTTATAGCCACTTTATTTAAGCCTTCAGTGCTCCATAGCTGGCTTCTATTATCTTTTCAGCAAATTAATTGAAACGTGTTTTGAAAACATTTTATCAGTAATAAATATTAATAAATACTGGCGAGTTCATTCTATTTTTATAAAACATATCGTTATACTTTACAGCATCAAGGTTTCTATATTTATTTATACTAGGATATCACCCGGAAATTTTCCAGGTAGGAAAATTTAATTTACAACAAATAAAAGTATAAAAAGAGTTGGATCGATGATGTCAGGAGATTTCATTTCTTACTCTAAAGCTCAAGTAGTTGACTAAATTTATTTGGAAGCTAAAGAAATATCATGTCAATTGATTTTGAAACTTATCTATTTTGACCTAAAAAAGTCAAACTTTGCAAACCTTTGAATTTTTGGATAAGTTTTAGTCCATCAATGTCACACCCCTATTTTCCACGTGTCACCGGTGGGCCCGGTGGGGAGTATCGTGACGTAGTTGGTATCATTATAGACAAACAACACAATATATAAATGCACAGCGGAAGCAAGGATAGATTCATTTCAACTTTAAATAAAATGTAATAATAAATATCACAAGTAGTTGAAACGGATTCACAGGCGGATCAAAACAAAATATGATATTGTTCAACAGTTTATTGTCGTCCAAGCTTGCGAGACTTATTGTGGACGCTCTAGAAGACAGCCAGCCTATTACGTGTAGTACCTGCACTTAACCTTTTGGGAAAAATACGTCAGTTTACACTGGTAAATACAATTTAACTGACTCATTTTGAAAATGATTGAAAATTGATTTAAATGCTCGTGGCACAAAACATTTTTATAACTTGGGATAATTATGTTATATAATCTTGTAAAGGATTTACATGTTACTTATGCGTTCAGTAGCCCGGTTCGTGCCGGGTTAAAGATCAATAGACACACCACAATATTGCGTTATACACTTGACAGGTGTACGCCTACACCCCGAGCTCAGGTCGTGGCCATCTCGTAAGATAATGCCGAGGATATCCGGGACATGGTCATTAACCCCCCAAAGGCTTTAAGCAAACAAAACACTCAATCAAAACAAAGCATCTCAATAAATTTAACCTCTATTCGATTAAAGAATTCAATGCCGGACCAAGCGGTATTTTATATACCGTACCCCAAGCCCGTATAGGGAAAATAAGTTAAAAGTATTTACCTGAGTAAGTATCAATCACAATCAAGAAAAATGCAAGTAGCTTTTACCGGTGCTCCTAATCTGGAACGAAGGTTTATAACAACCTATTAGATTTCTAACGGGTCTTTATTTAAGCTTAAGCTTAGACCGGTTAGTTTTAAGGACGAAACGGTTCAAACGCACGATTAAGCGAAGACCGGATAGGATGTGATTTAGACCCGACAAGTTTGAAGACTTGTATAATATAGGTATACTAAATACATTCTGGATTTTGAGACACAATTGATAATGTTTGACCCGTCTCGGCCAACTTATGCAAACTAGTTACATAAGCCGAACCGAAGGCGAAAAGAGCGTTACGGGTAACCGTAAGAGTCATATGCAAGTTCCCTGAGTTAATATGCTCTAAATATGTTATAATATCAGTAAGATATATTCAATTATGCCCCAAATGAATTTACACACAAT
This sequence comes from Helianthus tuberosus, assembly GCA_030545235.1. NCBI lineage: Eukaryota > Viridiplantae > Streptophyta > Magnoliopsida > Asterales > Asteraceae > Helianthus > Helianthus tuberosus. Next base: position 161,021,029 of record CM060383.1, read on the forward strand.
TTATGCCTCATAAGGGCATTTTGGTCATTTAAAAGATTATAAAAGAGTTTATTTGCAAATCTGAGTTACGGGTCTGATTTATACAGTAAGTATACTTAATTTAACATGTTATAACAGTAGGGTATGACCCATATATGAATCTTATCATTTAAAAACAAACTATGCACCTTAGGGGTATTTTGGTAATTTCACAAGGGCTTAAAATGACAAAATTGAAAACCTGAGTTTACAAACTTGTACTTACTGTTATTATATAAAAATATACTAAAAACATCAGTAGGTATCCACATTATATGTTTAATATGGTTATAGTACATACTATGCGTTAAAAACGCTTAAAAAGGCGATTTAGAGCCGTTTCCGGGTTTGTAAGAGAAACCTGATACTTTTATATTTCCAGAATGCTTAACATACTTTATTTGTTAAATAAAATCAGTAGAAAAAGGTTTGAGGTCAAAAGGATTTATAAAACTCATTTTATAGCTTAAATGGGTAAATTCGGTATTTACCGAATTAAACTTAGAGACCTATGATACGATCAGCCAAAAATTAAATAAAAATCTTTAAAAATCCCAAAATATTATATTATACCAGTGTGTAAAAAGTTTGGTATCAAAAAGTGGGTTAAAATAGGTTTTACGCTAATTACGCCGTTTATGTAACATAAACTTGCAAATTACGATAATGAGCATAACTCTTATTCTGGACCTCAAAATGATATCAAATTTTCGGTGCAAGTTTATAAATCAGTAACAAATGTTTCTACTCTTTCACTTTTTCAAAAATCGCGTTTTATAGTCAAAAGGTCAAAATAGTCATATTTAAGCATAAACCGGTAACATGCATATGAAGCGGATAAGTGTTGAACCAAGTTGTAAAATCTCAGAGAGTTAAACTTAGAGAAAAATGCCCGGATAGTCCCTGTGGTTTCACCTTTTTTCACCTATAGTCCCTATCTTTCTAAAACTACTTGAATAGTCCCCAAGGTTTTCCGTTTTGTTCTCGGATAGTCCCTGGGTCTAACTTCAGTTACTTTTCTCTGTTAAAATGATGTGAAATGACTATAATGCCCTTACTAATACAAATGTTTTAATTATTTAATATTAAAATAAATTTTAAATGGGGTCCACCATCCTCATCTTCTTCATCAGTTCACCCCAACCCACCCAAAACCTTATCTTCTTTACAAAACCCACCCCACCCCAATCTTACCCCATCGGCCATCATCAAACCACCATCCTTAACTCTAAATAATACTTAGAAATTAATAACCAAATTGTCGTTGCCTCGGAGGACGATTACGCCGGCGGAGCCTCAGATCTGACCGGTTGTTGCTGGAGAAAGAGTAGGCGGAGGTTCTCCGGCGAGTTTCCAGTGGCGGAGAGGCGGGAGAATCAACGGCTTCGAGAATTCTTCGTCGCAGTACGGACAGACGATGGCATCTTCGGTTGTGACTTGTGAGTCTGACGATGTGTGTGCATCTGTAACACCAATACGTCGTCCTGGACATTTTGGACATATGAGATTTGTTGAAGTTGTGTGGAAGTAAGTAAATCACTTAAAATGATTTAGGGATTGTGAGTGGGTTGTATATTAAACGATGGTTGGGTTTTTTTTACTTTTTTAACATCTGTTGGAAGCGTCAAAATCTATGTTCCACTAATTTGTCACTGCCATCAATTCATCCTTCAAAGAATGTGTTTCCATGAAAGTGTTTTTTTTCTTTAAATGGTTGTATTAGGGTGACACACTTGATGGGTCCTTCCCATTAAAAATGTGAATAATAATCACTCTCTGTTTGGACGTCTGCGTCGTCGGAATCTCGCGGGAGTACAACCTTCACCAGAATCCTGTACACTTTAGATAAATTGTTGATGGAGTTTGACTGAAGATCATTCATAGTTGATGTTGATTGTCGAAAAGTTGAACCACTCATAGAAAATCTCACCGGAAAATGATTTCTGATTCAAATGAAACCTGCCGGAAAATCGCCGGGATCAACAATTTCAGGTGATGTGGACTTGTTATTTTTCCGGCGGGAGATGGAAGTGGTGGTGGTGGAAGGTGGGGGTGGTAAATATTGGAGAAGATGAGGGTGGGGTGGGTGGTGGGTCCCACATCATTTTTAAGTATTACTTATTTCTTTTTAATTATTAATTTAACTGGTAAGGGTATTTTTGTCATTTCACATCATTTTAACAGAGAAAAGTAACTGAAGTTAGACCCAGGGACTATCCGAGAACAAAACGGAAAACCTTGGGGACTATTCAAGTAGTTTTAGAAAGATAGGGACTATAGGTGAAAAAAGGTGAAACCACAGGGACTATCCGGGCATTTTTCTCTTAAACTTATATGAAAGTTGGTCCAAAATAAGCTCTACTTCAGATCTCAAGCATGCATGTACGGATCAGAACTGATAGTCAAAGAAAAGGTCAATTTATGTGACTTTCGGTTCTGATTCGGGTTTAAACTGAAAATTGTCGAGTTGATCAAGTTGAAACATGTTCTTACATTATTTATAAAGTTATTTTGATGATCAAACAGGTTGCATGTAGCCTACATTACTAATTATGCTTAAATTTGCAAAAACACATTCTGTTGACTTTTTAAGAAATGCTTTGACTCGACAATTAACATGCTTAGAGTGTGAATCTGAAAATACCCTTTTAGGGGTTTGTTACACACATAAATACCAACATGTAGGTTCTTCCAATTTGAGAAATGACAGAGCCAATCTCGTTTAAACTCAAAGTCAAGTTCAATTTACAATAGTTTGACTTTCGGTTAATACACTAAGCTAGAACGAATTAGAGAATGATATGAACACTTACAATGGTCCTAAACAAGCTTAGAGATCACTATGAAGTAGCCTTGGCGTCCAGAAAGCTCCAGGAGAAGTCTTGTGAATTTTGAAAGTTCAAGTGTTTGAATGTTTTGCAACTATGGTGATCTTTAAAGCAAGTTTGATCTGATTAAAGGCTTCCACAGGTGTCTAGGACTGATATGAGAAGCATACAAGTGTCCCTAGTTGCATGAAATTCGATTGGGGAGGCTCTTGAGTCGATAACAGCTGTAAACAACTTGAACAGAACAGCAAACTGGTACCTGTGCGTGGACTGTCGCTGGTAGGCGCTCGCGTGGCGCGAGGCACCCCTCGCGTGGCGCGAGGGTGTGCGACCAGCTTTACAAGTTTTCAAACATTTTACATTTTAGTCCCTGATCTTTGTTACGTGTTTCAGGCTGTTTATCTTGCATTCTAAACCCTCAAATCTGGTTTTTAAGAACCTTGGGACTTTTATAAACATGGTAAAGTCCTTGGTTCACTTTGCGCTTACCCGAAAAGTCACGAAACCAACGTTAACGTATTTAACCTTTCGTGTACGGTTTTGATCATAACTTTCTCATACGTTCACGAAACTTCCTGAAATTTTTATCACATATTCTTGTGAGTATATTTTAACATTACAAAGCTTCGGGTTTGCCAAAAGATCACTCAGAGGTATACTTTCAACATGTTGACACTTTTAGCCCCTGTAGTTTGTAATTCCTCACTTTCTTTCATTTTTCGCCTCGTATGATCCATGATTTATCCGTTTAAGGTTATAAACACCATGTAGGGTTATTGTGGAGCCTATTTATCCATTGTTGACACTTTGGACCCTTATATTCACATAGTTTCACTGTTTGTCAACTTTAGTCACTCTAAAGTACTTTTCCACATATTCCAGGCTTATGACACGTGTCAATACATCACTGGACGTAAATTTTCGAGGTGTTACATCCTCACCCCCTTAAAAGAAATCTCGACCTCGAGATTTATTAAAACGCTGGAAGTACTTTCTGGTCGCATAATGGACTCAACTTCTATAACATATCTGGAATCTCTCCAAGCTCCCAAAGTGACCTTTATATTTGGTACATGTATCCTTTTGGAGCTTTTTAACCTGTCGATCCTTAATCGATATAGGTTGCTCATCATATCGTAAATCTGCATATCATATCGTAAATCCTTAAATCATTAGTGAAAATGTGTTGCGAGCTCCGTCCATCTCCTTAAATAGGTTTTAGCTTATAAGCTATTTGATCCTGATACATTCGATTCTTCAAATGATTTTATATATTCAGAGCTTAACTAGTCTGATAATTAACAGATTGGCACACCCTTCCAGGGTGATTTCTTTGTTGAATCCTTATTCCTTAATCAAGGACTTAGGAGGGTTGCCATTTTCATTAACCTTTGATTTTCTGCCAAAACTGGCAATCTTACCGGTGATCATGGATTTGTTTGATCTTATTCGTTGTTTCCAATGCAACTTTCAGATCTTGAAAATTGGACTTACCAATCTTTTGTCTTAATAGATGTTTAACATTCCATCTATACAAGGTCTCCAGAGGAGCAGCCTTGATGCTTATATGACAATTATTATAAAACTTACCGTAAGGTGAAATGGTTATTTCGACCACTGCTTAGAACTAATCTCAAGGAATAGTTAATCCTCGCGTTAGTCGATCAAATCGACGATCCTGGGCAGCTGATGGAAAATTCTTAATTGTTGCCTAATTTGGGTTGCGGTATTCAATGCATAAGCAGAATGAACCGTCTTTCTTAATTATCAATACCGAATTCTTAAAACATAAGGTTAGGCTATATGAATTCTTCATTTTCAAAACTTATTTAATTGGGGTTTCCATTCTTCCAATGATGGTATTAGCCATCTTGGAGATTTCATAATATTATAACCCTAAATGGGATATAAATCTTAATTCTACTGGCCTCTCATGAGGTAAACAGGGTAATCTTAAGAGGAGACAATCAAGATACCAGGAGGTTACAGAGATTTTTGAAATCTCAGGCTCCAATTCATCTATCATTGTTTGTGTCAGATAGGTGACACATTTACGTTACGAGTCCATGAATTCTTTAATCGAAGACATTCACCTGGACAATTCCATTCTGGATATCTTCTTTGAATACCATTAGTTGACTTTGGTACCATATGATCATCGGAATATCTTTGAGGTCCCATGCATTAAACCTCCATACTGATCAGGCATGGAAGCAATCTATGGGACTTATTAAGATACATCAATCCTCATGTGGCGCTTTTGTCATGCCATTTGGTATTCGTAATCGATAGAGATCAAGGAGATATCAACTATTTATGCTGACGCACATCTTCTAGAGAGAGGATACTTCTAGAATTCCATAATTTAGAGATTTCTAACAGGAACAGAAGGAATGATTCTTATGATTTCGCCTGTAAGTTTTACCTTACACTTAACATCTGGGGTTCTTACGGAAAGTTTCTAAAGTTTGCTAAGCTTATGGTATTATGAGAGACTTAGCGGTATCTGAATTCAAACATAACTCTTAGCAATAAATCACAATAAAGGATTTATCTAGTGTCATTATTAATGTGAACTGCCTCTAGTCATTCATCAGGAGAGCTAGGCGCCTCCATTCTTAAACCTTTCTAAACTTAGCTATAATATTTTTGACAATTTGTAGGGCAGTTTCGACCTTGACTGGTTATTTCTTAATCTATAAAACGTGAGTAGCTGAGGTGGATCCATAATGGATTCATAGTAAGCAGGCTTTGAAATCTTAATGTGCCCTCTTATTGCCGATGCTAAATCATAATATATGCATAGTGCATTATGCTTAATTCTAGGTTAACCGAATAAGGGCACTATTTCCATAAATGAACCAAGGTCTGCAGCACATTGCCGATAGTTTATAAATCTTATGGGGGAGTCGGAAAAATTCCTATTCCATCTTTTCCATTTCACAAGACGGATGCCAGGTTTTTCTAATAAGATCCTTAAAATTTGGACCATCCCATACTGTATAAGGGAATCTTTCTTGTGGACTCCATTAGTGTCCTCACTAATCAAGGGTATTACCACCGAATGATTTTGACGTATACCTTACCATGTTCTTTCTAGTATAACCACTGATATACCTAATGGTTTCTACTTCCCTCAAAAATTCCTTGCAATCAATGGCCCCTTTTAACTATCGAAGTCTCTTGACTTCCAAGAGACGAAGTACTTTTTGAGTACATCCTAAAAAGAATGGGCTCCTCGCCACATATGATTTTATTTGGGTTATTATTCGCATATGGAATATGAATAAAGCTCTTCTCATGAGCAGTGTCATGCGTTTTAGAGCAAGCAGCGTTTGGCTCTTCATGGCTTTTCTCATAGCCCTTCTCAGCAGTTATAATTATAGTTTTGAAGATTAACTCCGTTAACAGTGAGGTTCATACTTGATGCACTATTAATATTTGTCGCATCTCTTAGTATCGCGACTTTTGTTTGTCTCCTCTGAGTTTTCCATACTCAAATCTTTTGGTATTAAATACCAATTTAACAATTAATTGTGTGCTTTTCCCAGCTAGTCATCGTCCTGTCGACTTATCATACATCGATCATGGTATTATTTAAACCATATGAACATTCCTAAGGAGTGTTATTTGATTGTACAAGTGCTTATATTTAATCAAAATGGAGATTTCACAAACTAGGCACCTAGCTTGGTTGGCTAGGCGCGCGAAAGGGTGCGGCCTAGACCCAGGTTCGATTCCGGGGACGGCCAGTTCCACCATTTTTTTATGTTTAATTTTAATTAATCTTACGGATACACGTAATTATGAGGGTTGCCTCATAAGGAGTCTTGATAATTAATTGCTTCTTATCACCCACAATATGGGCTCGATTTTTAAGGCAACCAATCTATTTTATCACTATGTTGAGTCCTGTATTATTTAAATGGAAACAAGGACGTCAGAAGGGAATGATTCCTAAATGAATATAAACATCCATCTAATATTTCTGAAGCAGTCTCTGAGGTACTATTGGTCAATTCTACTTGACGCTTAGAGTTTTAACAGGCAGATTTAATGATTTATAAAATCCGTTGTCTTATGAAAGACTTATCTGAACCTGAATAAAATAATACTCTAGCATGAGCGTTATTAATAAAGAACGTACCTGTTGTGACATTTCCATCCTGAATAGCCTCTTGAGCGCCCATCTGAGAGCCTCCAGCTTCAGTCTTCTTAGCTTCCTCAGGCTTTTTAGCGTATTTAGGGCAGTTAGTTTTGATGTGCCCTATTCTATTGCAACCATAGCAGGTTGCATCCTTTATGTCTTGGCACTCTAAGGTCTTGTGCCCTTTCTTTTTACAAATCCCACAAGGCCTAGCTTGTGACTCCAGAGTGCATTTCCCTTTAGTTGCCTTCTTTGGGCAATGGGTATTTATGTGCCCTTTCTCGCCACAATCATAGCATGTGGCGTCCTTCAAGTCCTTGCACTCATGGGTCTTGTGATCCATCTCCTTGCAAATGACACATCCCTCGGTCTGCTCATGGAGACATTTTCCGAAGTGCTTCTTCTTGCAAGTTTTACATTTGGGTTTTGCCTCCTTTGGCTTGGACTGGTTATAGTTTGAACCGGTCTTACCCTTTTTGCAACATTTATTTAGGGTATCTTCGCCTTTTCGCTTATGATCCTTGAACACACGGTCCACAGCGTTGTTTACGGCCGTATCTATCATAGTCTGTAACTCGGTGCTTGTTAAATTCAGTCTTACATCATCTTTCTGATCAACCGGATGATTGTGAGCTTCAGTGGAGTCAGCCATGGCTACAACCCAAATAGAAATAATTGGTTTAATTATATAGCGATTTGTCAAACTTGATAATTAAGTAGCCATGGTGCGAATAAACCATATGGGCCAACATATAGTATTTAATTTATTTGATTATGTTTTGCCTAAGTTTTTATATAAACCATCTTTGGCGTTTGAACGGAATATAATCCTTCATATTTACTAGACAGGGACCATAAGTCACGACTGTCAATGTCATACTGACATCTTATATAGCACAACGGCTTGTTCCAAGGGACTTTTCGACGGCACAGATGCCTTGTCACTAGGGAAAATTTTAAAGACATAATCAATGATTCCTCTGGATCGGAAATTTTCATAATTCATTGTTTTAACAAGAAGTTGTGAAATAAAACTATCGTTTTCATGTATGCATCTTTGTCCGTAGGTATACATCCCAGGTGGATGTTTAGATGTGTACATTATGTTCGACGTTTATTAGCCATGATTCCTATTGATTATATAGGCTAAATAAAGGGTTTGGAATCTCCTGATATAAATATGACGATCGTGATTTTATCGTATCACTGTTGTCGGGAGTGTTAACACGTTTTCAAGTGTTTAATAAGGATCTGAATCTCTTTTAAACAGGTTTTTACCATTTTAGCTAGGTCTCCAAAGACATTCAAGCTAGGTCAAACCTTTTAGATTCTCTTTTAATATTTAAACTGGTAGGAAAAGAATGATATCTATTTTACTCAGGATTTTCATTATAATTATCCTAAATAAAATATAATTATGGCACAAAAGGCCAAGTCACAGGGACATCTTTATATTATCAACCTTGATTTTGTAGAATTAAGGTATTTAGGCTTGAACGTATTTCCGCCTTTTCTTGACAGGGAGTTGTAGGCTACGACTGTCTTTTGTCTTATATGACAATGAGTATAGCCCGTAGGCAGTATATCCCTAGTTATAATTTAATAATATCTCAATAGCCTAGTCACATGGACAGATTTAATTTATAAACCCGGATGTTACAAAATCGAGGTATTAAGGCTTGAATCAAAGTTCATTACCTTTTCTTGACAGGGAGTTGTAGGCTACCACTGTCTTTATTAAAATTTCTGGCCCGTGGGCCTATCAATTAACATCTCGTAAGATGTTAAGACATATAGTCATTGCACTGATGATACGTTCAGCGGTCACAGTAATGACATGACGACATGATCAGTGCCATCAATTTAATCAACTGTTGTCCAGTGGTCATAATAATGACATGACGGCAGGATTAGCACTTTAATTTAAATCAACTGTCATTCAGCGGTCATACTAATGACATAACGACAGGATTAGTACTTTAATTTAAATCAATTGTTGTTCAGCGGTCATAATAATGACATGACGACCAGATTATCATCTAGAGGACTTTGAGCATAGCTCACCCCCTTAGGACGGGGAATCTCAAAAGATCACAACTGTCGATGTCACAATCGGACAGTGTATTATAGCCCGTGGCACTTCATCCTTAAGGGGTGATTATTGCATGATCATCTTATAGGATGATATAAGCCATGATTTCTAGATCATAATGCAAATTAGAAAAAAATTAAAAAAATTTTCAGTACAGGGATGACTATTGTGACTTTCTCGAATCACATTTGCCAAGAGTGCTAACACGTTATTAGGTGTTAACAAGGATTTGAATCTTTTAAATAGGTCATACCATCTTGGCCTTGTCATGTAGGCTAGGTTTACCTTTAAGATTCTTTTTTTTTTTATAATTAACGCAGAACAATCAAATCTCGGGATGTTAATAAGGATCTGAACCTAAATTGAGGGACTGCCATCTTGGTCGGGTCTCAATAATGACACGAGGCTAGGTCTTGTCCTTTTTAGATTTTGCCATTTTATTATAATGGTAGATCAAAAAATGTTATTTTAATTATTTCATATATTATAACCATATATATTGAATAAATGAAATTTTGATAAAGTATTCCAATAATTAACAAAAATACAGAATTGCCCTAAGTGGGACTTGAATGAAACAATATAGTCCATGAAGGGATTGAAAGATAAGTATGCCTTTATAAGGACTTATTTAAGGAAACGAACTTCAACACAAGGAGCTTCTTCTTCAATTTAGTTCTGAATGTCCTCTCCTTGGTCGTACGTTAATCCCTGTCGCAACACGAAGCTCGGCCTTTCCTAGGCTTCAAATGGGGAGAATTTCCATTACAGCTTCTTGTTGGGCGATATAAAAATATATAATTAAAAGCAATAATCCTCCGAATAGGGACAAGAGTGTTCCTATGTTAAGTCTAGACTCAGAAGGTCAAAGAATGTGCTATCGTGTCATTGAGATCAAACACAAAAGCTAGCGTTTAATTCACTCAATGTTGGCTCTGATACCAACCTGTCACACCCCTATTTTCCACGTGTCACCGGTGGGCCCGGTGGGGAGTATCGTGACGTAGTTGGTATCATTATAGACAAACAACACAATATATAAATGCACAGCGGAAGCAAGGATAGATTCATTTCAACTTTAAATAAAATGTAATAATAAATATCACAAGTAGTTGAAACGGATTCACAGGCGGATCAAAACAAAATATGATATTGTTCAACAGTTTATTGTCGTCCAAGCTTGCGAGACTTATTGTGGACGCTCTAGAAGACAGCCATCCTATTACGTGTAGTACCTACACTTAACCTTTTGGGAAAAATACGTCAGTTTACACTGGTAAATACAATTTAACTGACTCATTTTGAAAATGATTGAAAATTGATTTAAATGCTCGTGGCACAAAACATTTTTATAACTTGGGATAATTATGTTATATAATCTTGTAAAGGATTTACATGTTACTTATGCATTCAGTAGCCCGGTTCGTGCCGGGTTAAAGATCAATAGACACACCACAATATTGCGTTATACACTTGACAGGTGTACGCCTACACCCCGTGCTCAGGTCGTGGCCATCTCGTAAGATAATGCCGAGGATATCCGGGACATGGTCATTAACCCCCCAAAGGCTTTAAGCAAACAAAACACTCAATCAAAACAAAGCATCTCAATAAATTTAACCTCTATTCGATTAAAGAATTCAATGCCGGACCAAGCGGTATTTTATATACCGTACCCCAAGCCCGTATAGGGAAAATAAGTTAAAAGTATTTATCTGAGTAAGTATCAATCACAATCAAGAAAAATGCAAGTAGCTTTTACCGGTGCTCCTAATCTGGAACGAAGGTTTATAACAACCTATTAGATTTCTAACGGGTCTTTATTTAAGCTTAAGCTTAGACCGGTTAGTTTTAAGGACGAAACGGTTCAAACGCACGATTAAGCGAAGACCGGATAGGATGTGATTTAGACCCGACAAGTTTGAAGACTTGTATAATATGGGTATACTAAATACATTCTGGATTTTGAGACACAATTGATAATGTTTGACCTGTCTCGGCCAACTTATGCAAACTAGTTACATAAGCCGAACCGAACGCGAAAAGAGCGTTACGGGTAACCGTAAGAGTCATATGCAAGTTCCCTGAGTTAATATGCTCTAAATATGTTATAATATCAGTAAGATATATTCAATTATGCCCCAAATGAATTTACACACAATTTATGCCTCATAAGGGCATTTTGGTCATTTAAAAGATTATAAAAGAGTTTATTTGCAAATCTGAGTTACGGGTCTGATTTATACAGTAAGTATACTTAATTTAACATGTTATAACAGTAGGGTATGACCCATATATGAATCTTATCATTTAAAAACAAACTATGCACCTTAGGGGTATTTTGGTAATTTCACAAGGGCTTAAAATGACAAAATTGAAAACCTGAGTTTATAAACTTGTACTTACTGTTATTATATAAAAATATACTAAAAACATCAGTAGGTATACACATTATATGTTTAATATGGTTATAGTACATACTATGCGTTAAAAACGCTTAAAAAGGCGATTTAGAGCCGTTTCCGGGTTTGTAAGAGAAATCTGATACTTTTATATTTCCAGAATGCTTAACATACTTTATTTGTTAAATAAAATCAGTAGAAAAAGGTTTGAGGTCAAAAGGATTTATAAAACTCATTTTATAGCTTAAAAGGGTAAATTCGGTATTTACCGAATTAAACTTAGAGACCTATGATACGATCAGCCAAAAATTAAATAAAAATCTTTAAAAATCCCAAAATATTATATTATACCAGTGTGTAAAAAGTTTGGTATCAAAAAGTGGGTTAAAATAGGTTTTACGCTAATTACGCCGTTTATGTAACATAAAGCTTGCAAATTACGATAATGAGCATAACTCTTATTCTGGACCTCAAACTGATATCAAATTTTCGGTGCAAGTTTATAAATCAGTAACAAATGTTTCTACTCTTTCACTTTTTCAAAAATCGCGTTTTATAGTCAAAAGGTCAAAATAGTCATATTTAAGCATAAACCGGTAACATGCATATGAAGCGGATAAGTGTTGAACCAAGTTGTAAAATCTCAGAGAGTTAAACTTATATGAAAGTTGGTCCAAAATAAGCTCTACTTCAGATCTCAAGCATGCATGTACGGATCAGAACTGATAGTCAAAGAAAAGGTCAATTTATGTGACTTTCGGTTCTGATTCGGGTTTAAACTGAAAATTGTCGAGTTGATCAAGTTGAAACATGTTCTTACATTATTTATAAAGTTATTTTGATGATCAAACAGGTTGCATGTAGCCTACATTACTAATTATGCTTAAATTTGCAAAAACACATTCTGTTGACTTTTTAAGAAATGCTTTGACTCGACAATTAACATGCTTAGAGTGTGAATCTGAAAAATACCCTTTTAGGGGTTTGTTACACACATAAATACCAACATGTAGGTACTTCCAATTTGAGAAATGACAGAGCCAATCTCGTTTAAACTCAAAGTCAAGTTCAATTTACGATAGTTTGACTTTCGGTTAATACACTAAGCTAGAACGAATTAGAGAATGATATGAACACTTACAATGGTCCTAAACAAGCTTAGAGATCACTATGAAGTAGCATTAGCGTCCAGAAAGCTCCAGGAGAAGTCTTGTGAATTTTGAAAGTTCAAGTGTTTGAATGTTTTGCAACTATGGTGATCTTTAAAGCAAGTTTGATCTGATTAAAGGCTTCCACAGGTGTCTAGGACTGATATGAGAAGCATACAAGTGTCCCTAGTTGCATGAAATTCGATTGGGGAGGCTCTTGAGTCGATAACAGCTGTAAACAACTTGAACAGAACAGCAAACTGGCACCTGTGCGTGGACTGTCGCTGGTAGGCGCTCGCGTGGCGCGAGGGTGTGCGACCAGCTTTACAAGTTTTCAAACATTTTACATTTTAGTCCCTGATCTTTGTTACGTGTTTCAGGCTGTTTATCTTGCATTCTAAACCCTCAAATCTGGTTTTTAAGAACCTTGGGACTTTTATAAACATGGTAAAGTCCTTGGTTCACTTTGCGCTTACCCGAAAAGTCACGAAACCAACGTTAACGTATTTAACCTTTCGTGTACGGTTTTGATCATAACTTTCTCATACGTTCACGAAACTTCTTGAAATTTTTATCACATATTCTTGTGAGTATATTTTATCATTACAAAGCTTCGGGTTTGCCAAAAGATCACTCAGAGGTATACTTTCAACATGTTGACACTTTTAGCCCCTGTAGTTCGTAATTCCTCACTTTCTTTCATTTTTCGCCTCGTATGATCCATGATTTATCCGTTTAAGGTTATAAACACCATGTAGGGTTATTGTGGAGCCTATTTATCCATTGTTGACACTTTGGACCCTTATATTCACATAGTTTCACTGTTTGTCAACTTTAGTCACTCTAAAGTACTTTTCCACATATTCCAGGCTTATGACACGTGTCAATACATCACTGGACGTAACTTTTCGAGGTGTTACAATCAAAGCCTCTTAAGTTCCCACTGCCACTATCCTACAATATTCACTAACATATTTGCATCATTCTATAGAAAGTAAGAAAGTTTAATTCTGTAATATCACTTAGAATCTCTACACACAACATTCTCACTCAAACCACAACAACAAATGTAAATATGAGATAATATAGATCAAGCAAAATTCAGAGACTTCACTTGATGATTTGATTCATCGTCTATACTTAATTTTTTTTATATTCAATCAGTTGATGAGTGAAGACCCCATTAACAGCGATCCTTAGTCGAAGACATGCATACATTCGACCCCATTAACAGCGATCCTTAGTCGAAGACATGCATACATTCAGCATAAAAGCCATCATTTTATGCAGTTCAACAGCTTCAACGTGAGTTAATACCTGTCTTTTCAAGCACCATACCCCACGTAATTCCATCCAACCCATGTCTAAACCATGACGCCACTAAACAGACCTTTTCTGCCTTGACTTAAAAAAGAGTTGGGATAACAGAAAGAGCAACCTTAGAATATGGTTGGGTGGTTAATAATTAACAAAAAATATATTATTTAAAAAAAAATTATTTTATAAAGTTGGTGTTAACCATGGCCGTTTTAGGACAGGGATCTGGTTAGCAAAACACAAAAACTCATGATAATAATAATACAATAACAAATTTCAATTTCAAGGATACAGATATTCAAGAACAACTTCAGGTGAGGTGATCTGTAGTATGGAATGTGTAGAAGGAAAATGTAAGAATTAATCAATTAACTTCATTCTTTCATCCAATGTATTCTCTTGCATAGTAAATCTTTCAACCTTTACCCATAACTGAGTCACCTCATTATTCATCTCTTCAAGTTCAGAAACATATTCGCCCCTAAGCAATTAATAAAAAAATATAAGACTGGTATAGAACCAAAGTTAGCTAATGATCATAAAACTTGCACAGGAAATCTTACTTCTAGCGGATTATGTTCTTGGAAACCTTGTCATTTATTATATGTAAATAGATATGTTGTTTACCTTTACCAAAACCTAAATCATACCGATGAACTTATATTTTAGAAAACCACTTTTTCGTTCAACACATGAATGGAAAAATGAAAATCGCAATCATGGTTTTCTTCACGTTCTCGGTCTGTTTTGGCAGCCTTTACCGACACTTACCGTGGTTGTTTGTATAGAGTTTCGGACCGTGAAGCACCTCTCGAACAGCTGCAAAAGATCCTAACTCACTGCTGCATTGTACCACACAATGTTGTCTCGAAATCACGCCCGAAAGTGTGACTTTGTTGTCTAGTTTTGAGAGCCCATTACCGCTGTCCTTTCGAGACTTTTTAACCATCCACACAGCCCCTAAATACCTATAAATTGAACATGAGTGATGGCCTCTCATCACCAAATCACACCAAAGCTTTTAACAACTCGATAGGGTCTAGAAACCACCCAAAACGTTGCTCCGTATTTCAATCGCCGGGTGTCACTTTTTGGCGACCGTCGCGGCTCCATCTTAATAGCCCACTGCCACCCTTATAACAAAATATATATGATATTAGATTATACCTATCCTGCTCGATGATTTTAAAAGCAAACTCTTTCGACTCAAAGGGCAATAAACCAGATGCAATTGTAAAAAGAGGTTCAGAAAACTCTAATTTCACACTCCAATGGTGAAGGTGAAATTTTATAAATCCAAAAATAAAATAACTACTGAATCCAAAGCATAACTTACAACAAAGATTATCGAATTAAATCGGGTTAGACTCAAAAGAATCTGCGTGTAGAAGACAAACGGGATCCACCAAGGAGTGCAACCTTTGTGCTCAAGGTCTTTGTAATAGGTGCTACATAGAACGGAAACACAATCTGATTACACCATGTTTTGAAACACATTAAAAAACGCAAATCCTTCATCAAATTTTAAAAATAAAAACACAAACTCGGTAAACTGATTTACCAACACAACGTCCAACAATCGTTTAAGAATATTCGAAAAACCATTACTAAAATTGAACAAATAGAGAATCTGGTTAACCGTGTTGAATCTTCTTGTTAGAAACAAATAAAGTGGATTTGAATTTCAAATATCAAATCAATCGAAGGTTAATTGGCTTGAATCTTCTTTTTGAAAGTCATTTAAGAATCAAAGCGTAATGAATATGGGAAAATATTCAGTGGGTCTATTTGAAACCTCCTAAAAGATAAGGTTTTACCATAAATCTAAATGCTTACCTTTGAAGTTTTGAAGAAATTTAAAAGAACTGGTGTAACATTCAAATAGCACAAAAAAAATTATTATAAACTAAGATATGGCCCTTTTTAATTTTAAAATTTTTATAAACCAATTACAATTTTTATAAAATCTGGTGAAAAAACTAACAAACGTTTGGATAAATGGGAAGCAAACCAAGAAATTATTTTGAAAGAAAAAAAGTATGTCAATGGATCGATCATTTGGATTTAGAACTAATACAATCATTCAAGGACTGAATCACATTTCATTACGTTGTATTTCTTGTGAGAATGTTGCCAATAAATACGAAACATTTGATGTATCATAAATAGAATCATGCAAATTTATTAAAAATACCACACCAGTTGGTAATTGGTAAAAGATGATGCAATAAATCTCATGTTGTACCCCCAAAAGAAATATATAGAATTAAAAAATAACGCAACATGTAATACAGAGTACGTGGCAAGAAATGATAACCGGTCAGTTTTCAAAACGGAATATTAAAGTTCATTAAGCAAAAAGACAACATGCAAATATATGGTTCAATATGCTAAACTTACCGGCTATAAAGGAAACCTGAATATCATTTGCTTGTTTGCTTCCCACCAATCTGAGAAGATTTAGTTTTGGTCTGAGTCCATGGCTTGCTCCCTTTGGTTCGAGTCAATGGGTTGCTCAGCGTCGTCTAGTCAATGTGTTGGTCACTATGGTCAGAGTCCACCAGTTGGTGAGAACGTACCTTGAACACGACATATGCATCTTTATAAAGTCGTCCAGCTATGAGAATATAAAGAACTTTCTCTTGAAGATCCTTGCACATCGTTTTTTTTGCTATATCTCAGCATATTATATACGGTATATGCTTTCGAATGGGCACCCATTTTACCAAGATGAAACATTAAATTAGAGCAAATTTCCTGCAAAAACACTAAAAGACCGATCAAATAAGATTAACTGAAGTCGAATACGGTAACACACCAAGATAGTTATAGTGGTCACTTGGTCTGTAAGACTCTTTTATTTTGTCATTAGCAAAGGGTATTTAGATATTTCACTAATATCCAAGCACTTTATTAGCTTGAAATAAACGAAAAACAGAATATAATAAAGATAAAGAAAGAAAGGGGGCATACTTCATCTGGTTGTTGGCCTCTATTGTGCATATCTTGCAGAGTTTTGAAAGCGAACATATATAACTTCTCCTTGACAAAATACTTGATCAAAATATGAAAAGTATTTCGGTCGGGATTAATTGCCAATATATCCATTTTCTTCATCAAATTCATTATATTCTCCATTATCCCGTTCTGCAGTAGGCACACACCATCGTGTTCAAGATAACAACATCGTATTTTTCGTATTTAGCTTCAAATTCTGACGCTAATTGTTTTGCATCGTCAATGAGTCCATATCTACAGAAGGCTGAAATCATAATGCTGTAGGCATACCCATCTGGATGTAATTTCAAGACGAAAAGAGTTAGTTTAAACTTACAAAAAATTGTAATATAGCAAAACAAATATTCGAGAAATCCCGGTGATTTTTTTTCCTGTCCCTAATAGCACGCTCCTGTTTTCACATTTCTTGTCTTCATTTCAGTAAACACCAACTTAGCTTCATCTATTTTTCCAGCTTTTGATAGAGCATCCATTAGCGAACAGTATGACATCTACAAAATAATTAGCCACTTAAAGAGTATGAAGAAAAATTAAGATTTTTTAAAGTCGATGGTTCAGTCATCAACAACGTAAATACTACCTCCTATGCCCCATGAAAATTGCAATGTCATGTAGTCTAAAAATAAATATTTGATCTTAACGAAATGACTTCAAATATCTATCCCTTTAAAGGTATAAATTAGAAAAACCGGACACAGATAAAGACCGTTAATTATGTAAAATCATGAAAATGGGCAAGTAAGTGAATTTAAATTCACTTGATTAAGGAAAAATCATGTACTAATTTATAGGTTGCCCCATAAAAGAGAATCTGATATTGCTTGTCGGTAGAGGTGGCAATTTTGACCGTTTACTTATTAATGGGTCAATTTGGTTAACGTTTTATCTTAAATGGGTAAATAAATATAAGAATTAATAACAAATTAGTTATTTATAGGATAACTTGTAATTTTGATGTATACAATGTCCTAAACCACTTTGTTAAAATATTTATATGATTATTGAAATTCTACAGTTTTTGTAATTGTATTCAACACATTAGTTATTTATAGGATATAAAATTTAATAAGGATAAAAACCTAGTATAACCCTCCTCTAACATACACCTTCAATAATGTTGTCAAAACAACCTACAACATTAAGTTGTGAGAAAAGCATCCAAAAAAGTTTGAAAACGATATTGTCTGGAACGTAAGATGCATATCTTGTTTGGAACCAAGCCTGCTGATTTCATCTCTTTAAATATATCCTTAGCCTTCTCATAATTTCCATCCACCGAATATGCATTAAGCAAAGCATTAGGAACGTGGCCTTCAATCTTCATTTGGTTAAAATATCTCTTTGCTTCTTTGCATTGATTACATGAAGCGCAAACCGATATTATCATCCCATAAATAACACTATCCATCTGCAATCCCTTGTGCTTGAGCTCATGTACCAACTCTGTTGCTTTTGTATAACCATCTTGGACTTTCGCACAACCCGAAAGTAGCTAAAGAAAATAAAATAAAAATGGGGGGATTATAGACATACCATACTATAAGTAACATGGGGGGATTATAGGCATACCGTACTATAAGTAACAACATCAGACCGTCATGTTTCATGTGACGAAAAAGTTCAAAGCTTTTCTCGATTTTTCCGTTTCTATTTAAACAACCGAGAACCGAATTGCAAACAGACGGGTTAACCTTAATTAACTTATCTTCGATGCCACTGTATATTTCGAGTGCCTTTTTAGGATGGAGATTTATCCCCATGAGCATTATGTAACTACTATAAGATGCAAAGTTTAGCCCTCCAACAAATCTAACAAAATTATTATACCTCAACTCCTTAATAATCGAATTCTCGCAACGCTTCTCCTTGTAAACAGGCACCTTAGGAGGCAATTCCAACCAATCTGAATCATCATTATCTTCACCATCATCAATAACAATCACTTCCTGGGCCACTTGTACCTTATCAACCTATCCAATTTAAACCTCATAAAGAGTAAAGATCCAAATCAACAAACTTTATCACCAAAATAATCTATCAATTTTCATAATTTATAATTAAAATACTTGCTAAAGTATAACATGGTTGAGCACTTATTATTATGATGATGTTGGGATTGAACCCTACCAGAGGAACAGATAATGTAAAGCCAAAACCAGGTCACAACAGAGGATTCACAATAAGCAGCAGTTTACACTTTGCTCTCCCCTTGGAAATGATTTATAACTACCGATGGTCTCTATCCACTGTCCATATACAACTGCTGCTGCCCTTTCAACTGCTGATGAAAACCCTGAAGTTTCCAACACTGCTGGTCCTATCTACTGATGATAAAGCACTGCCCAGTCAAGGACTGATCAACCTTGAGGAAAGCACTGACCTAAAGAGAAAGCAGCTGTTTAGTGAAATATCTGTTTTATGTATAGTCAGTGGTTAGGTTAGCAGTGTTTGTGTAAGGACAGTAGATACAGGTTGTTAGGCTGTTAGACGTCGCTTTCATGGTGACGTCAGCTGAGATACCTCAGTGGTTTGGTTTGCCTATAAATGTAACAGTACCCTGTACTGTTACATTTGATTGACTGAGCGAGTTCTTCTCCTCATGTCTAATCCTTTCATCTTGTGTGCAACCAACCTTGGGGCATCAGGCTGAGGGGGAGTTTTAGTTTGTAAGCATCTGTAATCTTTTGCTTTGCCTTGTAAATCTTTTGAATCTATGAGAAGCAATTGTTTATCAAACTAATTTCTCCATTTGATTGTGTTTACAAAGTTTGTTTTCATTTCCGCTGCACTTTAAATGTTTTTATATTTACAAATCGTTCCAAACATACAAACAAACACAATCATGAGAGCCTCCGATCCTAACAATTGGTATCAGAGCCTGGACAGTCAGTTTTCGATTTAACAGTCAAATTGACATAACAGTTCGGCTCAAAATTTGTTGATACTAAGGTTGGTTGTATTTAGTTGAAAAACAGAGTATCGAGTAAATCATGTTCAAAGTGGTTAATCAAAAACTCTGTAAATCAACCAAGATGTCATATGACACACAAATTTCACACAACTAGTGATATCATGCAAAAGTCATCCATAGCTTTCAGATCTGTAAACATATCTGTTAAATTATGGGATTGTTTTATATTTTTCAATATTGATTTCAACTGTTGTTTTGATATTTGTGATGTTTTCATTAAATACTAAAGTATGAACCTCAGATTAACAAAACCTATGGTTCATAAAACATTGATGTTTTGTTAACTCAAAAAGAGGGAATTAAAACTTTAGTCATTCAGATCTTATGTGTTAAAAACAGGTTGAGTCCCTCAAAAGGACAAAATCAACTTTGTTAAAATACATTGAGGAAATTCACAAATACTCAGAAGTGTGTCTATCTCAAAACTTTTGAAATCAAAAGAAAAGAGTATAAACATAAAACACTTATGAGTCAAAGTTTAGGGTAATAATGGTCATTAAGCAACTATGTGCATTCATCTGTTCAGGAAAAGGTTTTGATTCCAGTGAATGAACTCCAAAGAGGACTAGACAAATGTTTAAAAATATATCCATGTGTCCTCATGTTTGCAATCAACTGACACAGAAAATGGTACCAAACAGTGGTCAAAATGTTGTCAAAATATTCTACCACTGCTGTCAAACCACTGATCATTTTTCATAAACCTTGAGAATGATATGATTATGTTTTCTATTGAAAATACACCAGATCCTTTTTGATACTGTTCTCAGAAAATCCTTTAATCATTTTTTTTTCAAAAGGATTTTCTCTAATGACCAGGATATATTATTCATTTTTTTTGGAAATAATATATTTGGAACTCTTGCTTGTTTTTGTTGGCAATAGTTTCAGCTCCTGTCAGGATGTAATACCTTATTTTTTGGTGGTATCTGTGTCCTCATAAATGGGTCAAAAGGAAATGGTACATATGTCGTGATCATGTCATACTCAGGCTTGCTCCTAAATTTTCATCAAAAATTGATTGCAAACTGTGCTTGAATTACTAGGGTGCTCATGTTTTAATTGAATATTAAACGAAAATGAGTTGCCTTAGTAAAAAGTTTTCATCATCTGGGGTACTAAACCACTGTCTTTCAAAATTGACATGTGGCAAAACCTTAAATGAAAATCTTCAAAACTGTTGCTGAAACACCTGTCCTTCAAAATTGTACCATTTACCCTAACCACTGTTATGTTCCAACGTCTGATCTCTAAACACTGTCCACTGCTGAAAGTTAATCACTGATCCCTCATTTTCTTGAAAAACACTGATGCTCAAAATCAGTGTCTTATCCACTGATATGCTATCCACTGATAGTAAAAATCATCCACTGCCCATAATTTTTACCGTTGTAACCACTGATGCTAGATATGTCAGTGGT
Source organism: Helianthus tuberosus (assembly GCA_030545235.1). Classification (NCBI taxonomy): domain Eukaryota; kingdom Viridiplantae; phylum Streptophyta; class Magnoliopsida; order Asterales; family Asteraceae; genus Helianthus; species Helianthus tuberosus. The sequence goes on from CM060383.1 coordinate 161,042,391, forward strand.
CCTTAAAACAACTGTTCTCCATACTTCATCCACTTCATCAGTGTTTGACACGTGGTCAGTTTTTAGCCCTCAGATCTTAATAACTGCTGCCACATCAGCGATCATTTTTCAAATAAAACCCTGCCCTAAACCCCAAACAGGGTTTTACACTGTCGAATTGAATTCCAAAATTCTTTTCTCATAGCAGTTTCCAACCCTTCTTCTCAAAATCTCCAAAATCCTCCTTCGTTCTTCTCCGCAAAAATGACAAAATCAAAATCAAAACCTAAATCACCATCACCTTCCAAAGAGGTCGCTCAAACGGCCGAAGAACCCATCGAAATACCATTCAAACAATCTCACAACTATCTGGGTTTACTCACAAAACCTACTGATAATCACACCTTTGACACCATCATTGAGACATTATCTGCATCAAAGTACAAAACTTTGTTAACAGCAAATGCTCCCATCTATCTGCAAACCCAGAGAGAGTTTTGGAAAAAAGGCGTCGCTTGAAAAACAAGACGGAAAAGTCATAGCCATTAACTCCTCAATACAGGGTAAAGCAGTTCAAATAACCCCACAGTCGATCTCCGAAGCCTTTAATCTCAACGATCAGGAAGGTAAACTCTCTTTTGAGAAAGCCGAGATGAAAACTGATTTTGTAAACAGGGGGTATGCAGAATAATCAAAGGTTGATACCTTACAAAAAGGTTATTTTCCTTCTGCTCCAAGATTTTTATTTCACACACTTCTAATGTGTGCTTCGAATAAAACAACATCTTTTAACGAAATACCATTGAAAATTCAATGCCTGGGTTACGCTATTTTGAATAATAAGGACTACAACTACTCCCAGGAGATTTTCAATGACATAGTGAAAAACGTTGAAAGTAAAGCATTTTTACTTTTTCCAAGATTTTTGAGTTACTATTTTGAACAAAAATTTGAAAAGGAAAATTTAAATTTGCTAAAACAAGGTGTTCATTGTCAAATAAAAAGCTTAACAAAAGAAACATTTTCAAGGATGATGGCACCAATAAAAACAAAAGCAGGGGTACCTGAGCAGATTTTAGCGGTTACAACTGCTCCTCAGGTATCAGCTGCTGAGCCCACTGCTCCAGGTGATCATAGCAGCACAACCACTGCTTTGAAACCCACACCTGACATAACCAAAAAGACCAAAAGAAAAACATCCAGAAAACCCACCAAACCCAAAACAAAGGCAACTCTGGAAGATGAGATCCCAGAGGAAATGCCTGTGACAACACAAAAGTCACCACAAACCACTGCTGCTACTTCCTCACAGCAGTTGGAAGAAAGATCTCAACCCATGCCTAAAACTCCTCCTGCATCCTCACAAAAGGATCAGGTTGTAAGCACAGGGACACCACAATATGAAGCTCTGAATCCACTTGGATCCATCTTCCTCAGTCCTGATCCCAAGGACATGTCTCTTTCAACTCCCATCCCCTCACCAATAATAATGCCACATTCCATGCTACCTTTGTTGCATGCAGCTGCTATAGCTCAGACACAAACCAGTTCCTCTCTATCACCTATCACTGAGAGTATACCCCTACAAGTGACTGGGTCTGATGCTACTACTTCTGCTATCCCAGCAACAATTGAGGAGGTTACACCCCCTGAGTTACAAGTAGCTCTGGGTGGTAGTTCAAGTGGAGCAGCAACTACAACTGGTGGATCAACAGATCCTCAGTTGGACAGTTGTTTCATAAGTAAGACTCCCTTGAAGGCAATTTCTTCCATGGCAACTTCGATAACCACCAGTGAGTTAGATCTAACCACTGGTACCATCAAAGGTTTATCAAGTGCTGAAGAAAGAAGTCCCCAGTACCAAGAACAAGGGGCATCAATGGGCGATTTTTGGGACTCAGTTCCTAAGTCAAACATTGATATAACCACTACAAGTGGGGATTCAGATGATCCCAGTAAAATGGGTGATGATTCAAGATATCAGGAATTGACGGGCAGAGTGGAAAAACTTGAAGAATCAGTTTCTGAAATAAAAGAGATGGTGCAGGAGATTTTAAAAGCTCAGAAAGCACAATCCAATGCTGTTCCTGCTCAAGCACCTGCTCCAAAACAAGCACCTGCTGTAAATGAGCTTTGGAATATTTTTCAACCCATGCTTGAAGCACAGCAACTTATGGCTGACAAAAAGCATGCTATTCAAGTACAAATGCTGACCAACATGGTTGAATCAAGATTTAAAGACACTCAAGCAGATATCAAGGCTATAAAGGCTAGCATTCAAAGTGCATCTAGCGAAGTTCCTTCTTCCATACCATTTCTTGTAAATCCCCCTTCAGATAATGCCAAAAAGGGGGAGAATAACAAGCTATTGGGAAAAATGAATAGGATGGGAATAGAACATGGCCTTCATGTTGAGCCTGAAAAAGAGAAAGAAAAAGAAAAGCAGGTCTCAAAATCTGTTTGTCGAACAACTGATACAGCAGCAGTTACAAAAACTGCTGTCAGTAGTCAAACAGCTGCCATGTCATCAACACACACCACTCTACCACACACCACCACAACTACTGCTCTACCACCATCATCTACAATCACACCATCACCACTGCCTCCTGTCTTAAAACAGAAGACAACAGATGTTACAACATCTGTTGTAATGACAACAGTGATTGAAACACCAGTTGTTTCAACCATTGTCAGTCAATCACTGTCACAAACCACTGCTATCCAATCTACCACCACTGATCCACCCAAAACATCATCTGCTCCTTCTTCATTAAAAAGGAGAAGGAATCTCATATCAGATGTTGATTCACCACCACCTTCACCACTTCCATCCCCTGCTCAAAAGCAGAAGACAACTGCTGACATATCAGCAGTTGTAATGCCAGCAGATGTTGAGACAACAACTGTTAGTAAGTCATCCACCACTGCTCTCACCTCTCCTACTTCACAGCCAAGGCTCTTCAACAGAATAAGAAAACCAATACCTGCTGATGAGGGTACATATGATCCTAATGCTGCACAACATCCACTGGAACTTGAAGCTATCAAAAATGAGATGAGGCAATTCTATACAGAAGAAGATCCTTCAAAAAGGAGATTCTCCTCACTCATAGGCTACATGCCACCAGAGGATATGGATGATTACCTCAAACTCAAGGCAAGGCAGGCTAAAGCAAGAGCAAAATTTGAAAGTGAACGTGACCATTTAAGCGAAGTTGGCATTGCTAAAAGACTGGAGTTCTACTTAACAAAAGTAAAGCAGATGGAAGAATTTGCACAAGAACTAAACAAAGAAAAGGCTGATCAAAAGAAAGAATTAAGAAAACAATATCTAGCCTACATCATGAAAGAAAAATTCTATCCTGCTGAAGAACAACAGTTCAAAGAATGGCCAGTAGTAGCTCTTAAGCGTGAAGCAGAAAGGATTGAGAAGATTAAGAATGATCCTACGAAGAAGAGGAATGCTCCTAACTGGAGAAAATATGAAAAGCTCATTGCTGACTTAACTGCTGAATATAAGAGAAAGAAAAAGGGGCTGGTGGATGCAAAAATGGATACTGCTGAAGCCATATCAAAATGGTCAAAACAGCAGACTGATGAAGCCTACGAAAGGCTGAAGAAAAGAAAGATAACTGTCTCAGGCACTTCTAAGAAGCAAGAACAAATGATGAAGCTTGAACAGAAGATGGGAAACCTCGACACACTGTTCCGGTCTACTTTTGTAACAAATCAAAAAGAGGGAGAACAACTGACTGAAGAAGAGGTAATAGAAAAGGAAGCAGAGTACTTCAAAGATACCATCACGAAAATGGGTCTAAAAGAAGAAACTTCAACAAAGCTTCAAAGCCTTTTTAAGGCATTAAACAAACCTGCGTCTCCAAACACTGCTAAAGACAAGACAGAAGCTGAAAGACAAGAACTTATTGAACAAGAAACTGCAGAAGATATAGCTGCAGCAGACAAAGTCATTGAAGAAGCTTTCAAAAGAATGTCTGAAAGTCTGCAGGTGTTCTCAAGGCCATTATCCCTCAACTCATCTTCAAATAAATCTCTCCCAAGAAATCCATTGGGTTCGAAAGTACTAAAGTGGATGTCTGACCAAAAGACCCATGTATTGACTATTGTCAGATCCAATGGAAATATGAAGTACATATCAAGGAAAGAAGCACTAGGCCTTAGTGTTCAAGATTTGCAGGATCTCCTTGAACTTTCATTGTGTAGGGATGAGGATGACCAGAGTGCAAAGGAATTTGAAGCTGAATTCAAAGAACAAGCTAAGGCACTCTTGATGAGTAATAAAGGTCCTGAATAATGAAGGGTTTTGGCATTATCTGTTCCAGGGGGAGATTTTTGGGATTGAACCCTACCAGAGGAACAGATAATGTAAAGCCAAAACCAGGTCACAACAGAGGATTCACAATAAGCAGCAGTTTACACTTTGCTCTCCCCTTGGAAATGATTTATAACTACCGATGGTCTCTATCCACTGTCCATATACAACTGCTGCTGCCCTTTCAACTGCTGATGAAAACCCTGAAGTTTCCAACACTGCTGGTCCTATCTACTGATGATAAAGCACTGCCCAGTCAAGGACTGATCAACCTTGAGGAAAGCACTGACCTAAAGAGAAAGCAGCTGTTTAGTGAAATATCTGTTTTATGTATAGTCAGTGGTTAGGTTAGCAGTGTTTGTGTAAGGACAGTAGATACAGGTTGTTAGGCTGTTAGACGTCGCTTTCATGGTGATGTCAGCTGAGATACCTCAGTGGTTTGGTTTGCCTATAAATGTAACAGTACCCTGTACTGTTACATTTGATTGACTGAGCGAGTTCTTCTCCTCATGTCTAATCCTTTCATCTTGTGTGCAACCAACCTTGGGGCATCAGGCTGAGGGGGAGTTTTAGTTTGTAAGCATCTGTAATCTTTTGCTTTGCCTTGTAAATCTTTTGAATCTATGAGAAGCAATTGTTTATCAAACTAATTTCTCCATTTGATTGTGTTTACAAAGTTTGTTTTCATTTCCGCTGCACTTTAAATGTTTTTATATTTACAAATCGTTCCAAACATACAAACAAACACAATCATGAGAGCCTCCGATCCTAACAGATGAATTTATGTTCAATGAATTTCAACTTTCACATTTCATACCTTAATTTAAAATAATAAATAAATAAATAACCCTACTATTAGACCTTAAATTTGACACAAATTAGCATACATTCTACCCCGCGCTTGAATCCGTCAATTGTTTGCTGTAGAAATCTGGGAATAAGAGTTCAATGAACAACAAACACGAAGTTAGAAATCAGATACTATATGTGATTTAAAACAAACTGAACCCTATAGCTCAATTTCATATGAACTCATAAAGAAATAAGAAACAATCCAGGTTTGAAAGATAAGACAAATAAATTATTGTAATCTATAACATCATATAAAGAAATATCATCTCAAACTAAACAAACAATGGCTTTATTATTATCCCAAAATCAGGCAAAGTTCGTAAAGAACAATTTAGTGAAAACCAAACAGGAATTTCAAAATTAGATATTATCCTAGAATTCAAATAACAAATCGATAATACAATATTCCTTAACGCCTCAAAATACATGTTTCAACTTCAACATTAAGAAAAAAAATCAAACCTGCACTTCACTTTCGGATGAAATTAATACAATTAGGGTTTATAATATACAAAATCAAATCAAACAACACTGATGTTTTAAAAAAAACGACAAAACTGGGTTTATAATCTACACAATAAACAATTGATTTTTATTACCGAACTTAAAATCCCCAAATTATACTTAACGATTTAAACAAACAACCTCATATCGGAGATTTTTATTAACAAACAAGCATCAAACATTAGGTTATTAGGTTAACAGATCTGATGGAAAACCCTAAACGCTACAAATCGATTCAAGATCCACAATAAATCTATATATACAATCTACAATAATCTACAATCTACAATACAATGGATTGTTAAAAGAAATTACCTCTTCAAAAGTCGTTCCAGAAACCAAAAGCATCCACAGATCGTCGATGTTTGAAAAATGAATCTCACAAATTCAGCTATAGGGTTTGTGATATGAATAAAGCTGTAATGGAAATGACATCTTATATGAGATTTTGTAAAAGAATCCAAAGATTGATTTGATTTGGTGTGATAAGAGTAAGAAACTGAGAAGAGAAGAATACGATTGTAAAAGTTTTCGCCTCTAAAACAGATCTTACCTTCGATTGTCTGTTCTGTAGCATGCAATTCTGTCGTCATCAAGGGTTCACGGCGTAACCCTAGCACCCACGTTTCAGTCTCCAACGATAACAAATCAGTGAATCGAGATGATTAGGTCTGAAGAAGTTACAATAGATTAAACATTACAATAAATAATCATATAAGTACTCATACTTGGTCATTGAGAATGATGAATCGACGAAAAACAATTGGAGGAGAATCGGTATTTTGGGATTTAGGGTTTCAGGAAAGTGAGGATGTAATACGTGGTGTGGTATGAGAAAGAGAATATATACGATCCAAATTTGAGAGATGGGTGACCCGAATCATTCCCGGATCCCTCGTATATGTTTGATTTTTGGTTTGTGTTTAGTGAAAGTTGGTTTGTTTATAGAGAATTACATCAATTCCCTCCCAAAATCAAACTCCACTAAACAAATGGATGCCACATCAGCAAAATGGCTTCACCATTTAAGGACACATAACCCAAATCATCTCATTTATTAATATATATAGATTTACCCAACTCAATCAGTATGGTGGCAATTCCGATGTGACCATGGTCATATCACTTATTGGCTCACTTTCGTCCAATAGTGAATTTATCAAGTAATAGATATAAAATATATCTTATTATTATTTAAAATATCTGTCACTAGGCGATTCCTGTGACGATGGTCATATCACTGTTGATCATTCTTTCAACTAGTGACTGTGGTCATAACACTGTTGATCATTCTCTCAACTAGTGCCGGTGGTTGCATCACTGTTGATCGTTCTCTCAACTAGTGACTTTGGTCCGATCACTGTTGATCATTCTCTCAACTAGTGACTCTGGTCAAATTCTGGTCATATCACTGTTGATCGTTCTCTCAACAAGTGACTCTGAACTAAGTAGTGTTCCATGACATTACTTTATCAAATATATTTTCTATGGCACAAAACCAATTAGCCCAGAAAATAAAATATATCATTTTCTGTCAAATTAATAGCTATAACTTTATCAAATATAATATATTAATTAAATAATTTTAAATTATTATTTATTATATTACGTGACTAAGATTAAAATACAATTCCCGAGATATATCTTAATATATTAAAAGTTAAATATATAATTGACATATATCGTTTAAGATCTAAATTAAGGTTTATAGTTTATAATACACATTAAATCTTTTATTACTTAGGATATATTAAATATTTATATTAAATATTACCGAAGTAATACCATGTGTGTCATATACGTATTTACAATAATATTAATTAAACCTACTAGTGTTAGATATCTACATATTATTAAAGTTACACCATCTATTTTTTTTCTTACAATTTATATGTGTATAAATATCGTGAATAACGATACCACTAAATACATATATAGATAAAAAATAGTATCATATCAAAACTGTGGAATAGATGGTATCTGTGTAAAGTATACAATAGTAGATTATATTTTCTTTAATATAACTAATATATTTTAATAATGATTAATAAAGCTCTATTTTATATACACACCATTTAAATGTATTTCAATCATACATTAAATTTATTAATTATTTAATGTAAAAATAATATTAATTATAGGCTATGGCCACTGGGGCACAATTTCCCCCGTGCTTGTGGTCATGCTACTATTGGCTAACTTTTTGGCCAATAGTAACAAGGGTCAAGTAATGTATAAAAGCCCCACATACCGGCAACTATTGCAGAATATAAAAACTTAAACACTGTAAGTATAACTGATAGACATTTGAGGATTTTTGTAAAACATTTTTAAATATAACTGTATCACAAAAAGGTGATAAAAGTGTGAGAAAAGAGAATGGACTCACTTTGTAACTTTAGGGTTCAACTAGAAAGCCTCCTGGTAGAATCTTGGGTATAACTTCTGAGCTATTTTAAATATATATTTGCACTCGTGTTAAGTATAGTAACCCTAATTCAACCTTATCCCTATGTCACGAGACAGAACCCCAATGAACTTAGTCGGGCAGAGCCTTGACATGCGTTATGGGGCTCCAGATCAATCGGAAAGGGTATCAGTGATCGGGAGTTAAAACACTTAAAACGGGGCTGGGCTTTATTATTATTAGTGAAATAAATAAATAAAAAAAGAAAAATGTATGAAAGGAATAGAGAAAGAGGTGATAGACAAAGAGTACCAACTTGTTTTGAAAAAAATTCCTGGCCTATTTAAACTACCCTAAAAGCTTGAAGAACAAGGCTTAAAAAGATTATCACAAAAAGGTACACGTCCACCATTTTCATCTATATTATAAACACGTAGAAAAATGCATTTATTGTTAGGTCCACATATGTACGTGATTTCTAAATTCAATTTTTTTTATATATTATAATTAATTCAGCTACTTCTCTTATTTGGCGCTTATAACTTCTAAAATATGACGTTTTATAAAACAATAAATATGTCATTAGAACGAGAATAATCTTATCTACATTTTGAACCAAGTTTCATTAAAAACGGAGTAGGTTCAAATATAATGTATTTTTATAATTAAATTATTAAACGGTTCTTAGGCCCGTCTAGATACTTCATATTTCTAACAGTCAACTTACCCGTAATCTACCCGTTTAATAATATAAGTTTTATATACTTTATTTTAATATAGAAAATAGAAGTGTCACACATATATAAGCCAATTAATTAATATAACATTCCAACCAAATATATATAAAGTAGTTTTTAAAACTATATGGGTCGAACAATTATATTAAAAATAAAACTAGTTACTAATGGTTAATAAATTTAAACAACCTATAATTCTTATATCATAAAAATGGAAACGTTACAAAATTACTTGACGCCGGACTTATCTACCCAATTTCCGATAGCCCTTGGGTAAGTCCTGTCCAAGTAGTTCCTAAGAAAGGAGGTATGACGGTGGTTACTAACGAAAAAAATGAATTAATACCAACAAGAACCGTCACCGGATGGAGAGTGTGTATAGATTGTCGTTGATTAAATGAGGCAACAAGGAAAGATCATTTTTCTTTACCGTTTATTGATCAAATGATTAGAAAGATTATCCGGTCACAAATTTTATTGTTTCTTAGATGGTTTTTCAGGTTACTTTCAAATACCCATAGCACCCAAAGACCAAGAAAAGACAACATTCACATGTCCCTACGAAACTTTTGCCTAGCGACGCATGCCTTTTGGTCTATGTAATGCCCCCGCAACTTGTCAACGTTGCATGGTGGCCATCTTCCATGATATGATAGAAAAGACTATGGAAGTCTTCATGGACGACTTTTATATCTTTGGAGATTCATATGACCAATGCCTCGATAACCTTGAACGAATGCTATCCCGATATGAGGAAACTAACCTCGCCCTTAATTGGGAAAAATGCCATTTTATGGTAACGGAGGGAATAGTACTCGGTCATAAAATCTCAAGCGAAGGAATGGAGGTTGATCGGGCTAAAATAGACACTATTTCCCGATTACCACCCCCATCCTCCGTTAGAGCAATCTGAAGTTTCCTAGGGCATGCCGGATTTTATAGACGATTTATCAAAGACTATTCTAAAATCTCAAGACCTTTAACAAAATTACTTGAAAAAGATGCGCCATTCATCTTTGACAAGGATTGCAACCAAGCATTTCTAACACTAAAAGAAATGCTAGTCAATGCACCTATCATGATAGCGCCGGATTGGAAATTACCTTTCGAAATCATGTGCGATGCAAGTGACTCTGCAGTTGGGGCCGTCTTGGGACAAAGAAAAGATAAGCATTTTCACCCAATATATTACGCTGGTAAAACACTTAACGATGCACAAGAAAATTACACAACAACTGAGAAGGAATTACTAGCTGTAGTATTTGCTTTTGATAAATTTTGTTCTTATCTTGTTCTTTCTAAAACGATAGTTTATACAGACCATGCAGCCATTCGTTATCTCTTTAAGAGAAAGGACGCCAAACCACGTTTAATCAGATGGATTCTACTCTTCCAACAATTCGACATTGAAATAAAAGACAAAAGAGGAGCAGAAAACACCGCTGCAGATCATTTATCCCGCTTGGAAGATCCAGCTTTTGAGACAACTAGGGACGAGCTAATCAATGAAAAATTCCCAATGGAGTCCTTAGAAATGGTGGAGTACCGAGAAGAGGCATGGTACGTCAACTACTTAGCTAGTGGAATAGTCGCAAAAGGATGGTCACATCATCAAAGAAAAAAAATTCTTTGCCGATGTAAAGCATTATTTTTGGGAAGATCCTTATCTTTTCAAAATGTGTGCCGACCAACTTATCCGACGATGCGTACACGGTGGTGAAGCAAGAAGAATTCTCCGCCATTGTCATGAAGGTCCATACGGAGGACATCATGGTGTCACTAGTACCGCATGGAAGGTATTTAATTCAGGATTTTATTGGCCAACCATTTATAAAGACACCCAAAGTCTTATCAAGACATGTGATGTATGCCAACAATCAGGTAATATTTCTTCCAAAAACGAGATGCCACAAAATGACATTCTTGTTTGTGAAATTTTTGATGTGTGGGGACTCGACTTTATGGGACCCTTCCTACCATCAAAAGGAAACAAGTATATACTTGTGGCAGTGGATTACTTGTCAAAATGGGCCGAAGCCGAAGCTCTTCCAACAAATGATGGAAGAGTTGTGGTAAGATTCCTGAAACGATTATTTTCTCATTTTGGAACTCCAAAAGCATTAATAAGTGATAGGGGTACCCATTTTTGTAACCATCAACTTGAATTTTTTTTAACAAGATATGGGGTCTATCACCGGATCTCAACCGCATATCACCCTCAAACAAATGGACAAGCCGAAGTGAGTAATCGAGGTTTGAAAAGAATACTTGAAAAAACCGTATGGTTAAATAAAAAGAAATGGGCCGATAAATTAGACGACGCTTTATGTGCTTTTCGAACTAAATATAAAACAACCATAGGTACCACCCCATATAAGCTTGTCTATGGAAAAAGTTGTCATTTGCCAGTAGAAATAGCACACAAAGCCTACTGGGCAATAAAGAACGTAAACTTAGACATAGAAATTGCCGATAAAAATTGATTTTGTCAATTGAATGAATTAGACAAATTAAGAAATCACACATACTCTAACTCCGAAATTTATAAGGAAAGAATGAAAAATTTGCATGATAAACACATTAATCCTAATGAATTTCGGGTAGGAGATCAAGTTCTATTGTTTAATTCACGACTTCGATAATTTTCTGGTAAATTAAAGTCTAGGTGGTCAGGACCTTTTTCTATCACCCATATTTTTCCACACGGTGCAATTGAAATTAAATCTCGGAATGGAATTCCATTAAAAGTCAATGGCCAACGGCTAAAGCTTTATCAAGGATTCATTGAGGATGAAGAGGAGGAGATCTCGCTACAAGCGGCCGAAGAATGAACAAAGGTTTGTGCACCAACATCATATCTTGTAGGTAACGGACGTCAGAAAAGCTTCAAAAATCGGTAAGATTTCTAAAACCAAGTTTCGGGAAAAAAGGTTACTCACACGTGCACTAAAAAAACAAAAGTTTAGTTTTTACCCGCCCACGTGGCCGTGTCCGCTGGACACGGGGCCGTGGTCGGCTACTGTCGGGAATAAAACCCTCTTTTTGTCTTCTCATTTTCATTTCAACACGACCTGTTTCCCCGAAAACTCTCTGGTTCCTCCGCAAATCTCTACAGATTTTCACGTTCTTCCACCGTTCAACATCGTCAAGGTATGATTCTATCATCATAGTTAGTTAGTTTAATGATTTGCATGTAGTTTAACATCAAAAATTCAGGGAAAAATCTAGGGTTCTTGAACTTGATCGAACCAAACCTCAAATTTTTGCTTAGATCTGTTAGTATTAGTATAGTTCCATGTAATAGGAAGTAATTATTAATTAACCTAAAGTTGTTTGTGGATTTGCCTAATTTTGAACAAAAACCTCAAACCCTTGTTTTTGAACCGAAAAAGATGAAATTGAAGGGGTAAACGGTTTGATTTCGTAAAAACGGCACATGTTGGGTGAGATCTCAGTTGTTTGATTTCGTAAAAATGGTTTGATTTCGTATGGACCTCCCAGTTGCGGGACCCTCTCTACAAGCCAAACCAAGAGCTCCCAGTTGCGGGACCCTCTCTACCGCTACATTCATAGGGTCCTTAGCAAATCCCTCAGTCAAAGGCGTGATAGTACCGGTGTTGTCAACCTACGAGATCTGACGGTCTTATACTACATCCACAACCGTGTCCATCTCGATGTCCCACACCTACTCCTCCGAAACATGCACCTGAACCAACTAGCCACCTCCCCGACACCTATCTTCTTTGGGGGATGGATCTACCGCCTCTACAAGAAATTTGTTCAAAGAATGCCAAAATCTTTCCGTAAGGGTCCATGGTCGGGCAAGGTAGACCTCGTTCAATGCCGCTCAATGGGAATCATCAACGAGGCGGGTGAAAGGATAGTCCGATTCCAAACCGTATAGGGGCATGTTTGGAACCCACAAGAGGCTCTTGTTCTTCACACCACCCAATCCGTCCTCCTCCTCAGTTTCATGGCCAGCCGGGTTCATCCTCGTCTCAAGGAGGTGGTTTTCCTAATTTTCAAAGTTTGCATGATCTTTTGCAGGAAAACCTCTTATGCACCCGCAACACCTACAACATGGCCAGCAACACCTATACCCGGGTCAGAGCAATGGAGAGGAACATCTCCGACATGCAAGATGACATCAGCCACATCCGGGAGCACATGGTGTATCAAGGATGAGACGATGAAGACGAGGACATGGATTGATGCGGAGATGTTGAAGGTGGTGTGACACGGATGCAACTTCTACCAGGTTAACCCTTTATCCCACGAACAATTAACTGGCCTGCGTGCCAAAGTTTGAACAATTTACTTTCCTTTAACACTTTTACTTTTCTGCATTTTATTTTTAGTTTGTGTGATGTGGATGATTAACGTGGGTAAGTTTAGGATGGTTGTTATTTGTTGTGTGGTGTGGTATTTAATCAAAACAGGTACCGAGGAAGCTTGGAGGCACTAAGTATTAGTGCTACATAAGCCCGAAAACCCAAACCGAAAGCCAAACACCTGTTTTCATTGATTGCAGACTGTCACCAAGGGGTTGTGCTCAGCCAGCACGCCCCCGTGTCCACTACCCTGTACCTGCTGTTTGTCTGAAAACTGCCCGCCACGGGGCCATGTCCACCAGGCACGCCCCCGTGTCCACTACCCTGTACCTGCTGTTTGTCTGAAAACTGCCCGCCACGGGGCCGTGTCCACCAGGCATGCCCCCGTGGCCACCTTCTGTAAGTTGCTGTTACTGGCACTCTGACCACAGGGCCGTGCTCACCCAGCACATGGCCGTGGCCAGACGCCCAGTAACACAAAAATTTGTTTTCAACACATTTTTACATATTCGATCAACCTAAAAAAACTTATTTTTGGGACACATTGAGGACAATGTGTAATTTAAGTGGGGGGGGGGGGATGCTAAAACCTTGAATTTTGAATTTTGCAAGTCCTAATAACAAGTCTTACACAAAACTCTATTGGAACCACTAATCACAAAATTTTCATTTTTTTTACTTGTCTTCATTTAATTTGGGAATAAAAAGTTCTAAAAAGGTTATATTTTTACAAATTTACAACCGATAACGTCGTGATAAAAATAACCAACATAAGAAAATTATGAAACGACATGACAAATCTAGTTAAAATTTGATTATATATACTTGATCACATTATAAACCCATTCCCACAATAAGTGAGTTTTGAGCCTTTATTGAGCATACATCTTTTAAACTAAATGCTCATTTTTCGTTTCTTGTGTGAATAGCCGCTTGGTTCTTACGACTCTAGAACTTGCCACGACAATACATTCCCGGTCCTTACCAACTTGAACCCAAGTAAGTAAATGATAGAGGCATTAGGACTAACCCATTTTCCTTTCAACACCATTATTTTTCATTTTCTTTATCACCTACCCAAAATCCCCCTAGTTAACCCCTTTGAGCCTAAACCTTTTCATTTCTAAACCCACAAAACAAACACCTTTACCCACCAAAACCTTTTTCTCTTCAACCATTTATTTTAGTAAAAAGCTCGGTTTTCTTATGACGTTTCTTTATCAAAAAACAAAAAATGAAAGTCTAGCAATAAACAAACAAAGTCCTCAAAGAAACTTTGTTTGAAAATGCATAGTTTGAATAAAAGTCACAAAAACAAAAGGTTTTACGACGACCGATGCTTTTTACGCTTTTAGCCCTTTTTACTAACCACTAACCAAACCCACCTACCTTTAGCCCAAGCCTAACCCTTTCCCAAGTCCTCTTGATATTTACAAAGGTTTATAGTTAAAAAGGAGGAGGATTGATTGCTTGGCAAGCATATGGTAGAAGTAAGATCAATGCCGGTCTCGAGTGTTGAGTGATCTCCCATGAGGTATGTGAACTTGTATATAAATGGAATTTTAAAGAGGCATGTTATGCCCAAATAAGTAATTTCTCTTATGAAACGTTCTAAATAAATCATAACGAATAGGATTGTAAATAGAATAAAAATAAAACCCAATAAAGATCTTGGATTCCCAGCACTCAAGGCAAGCCCAAAACTTCTCTTCTACCCATTCCATTTGGGTGTGTAAGCCACATAATAAAGAGTTTTGCTTGAGGACAAGCAAAGATTCAAGTGTGGGGGTATTTGATGTGTGTAAAATGCAACATATAAATTACATCAAATGAGGCATAAAACTAACCCTTTTTTAGTACTAATGTTGGAAAAAGTGTGCTTTTGTCTTCCTTTTGTATTTTCAGGACCAAATGATTTTAAACGAACAAAAGGAACAAATATGCAGTAAAAACTAACATAAATACAAAGAAAAGGAATAAACGTGGCATGCCCGACCCTCGACAGCATCTCCACAAGCAAAAACAAGAAACAAAAGGCTGACCAAGGCCCGTGCTCACTGGACACGGGGCGTGGTCAGATGTCTGCAAAAATGGACAAAGCTATGGAAGCTTCTACGCCCACCAATGGGGTGTGCCCAGCTCAGCACGGGGCGTGGTCAACGCTAAGATTTGCAGAATCTTGCAAATCATGATAGTACAGATAGGCTTCTGCACACGGGGCCATGACCAGCGAACACGGGCCGTGTCAAGCCCTATGCAGACAAATGTAATTAATGAAGGAAGAGAAAAGGAATGGCCACGGGGGCGTGTCCGCTGGACACAGGGCCGTGGCCGAGATTCTATTCAGGCTATAAATAGGGGTGCTTGGGTCTCTTCAAAGGCATCCCTTGGCAAACCACATATCTCCCACTTTGCCACCACTCCACCACCACTACAACACCTACATCCACCACCATCATCCATCATCCACCTTAGAGAGTGTGTAGTAGTTTCGGGATCCAAGATTGATAGTAAGAGTTCTTGTCAATCAAAGGCCATGTTTGGCTAAGTCTCTTACATCACTTGGTGAAGACAAGCATTTAATGTATTACTTTTGATTTTTAATCTTTTCACACTTTTTATTTGGTTTTGTATTAATGACTTTAATAACTAATTTCTTATGTTGAAGGTGAAACTTCTTTATCATTTGTCCGAGGTGTCTTGGCATTACTTTACTGTCTATATTAAGTAAAAGATTTACACCATTCATATCTCTACGGTCTATATAGAGATATGTTGGCTACCTGGTCGGGGGTTAAGGGAATGGTTTAGTAAGGTTCTTGCCTTGTTCAGTGTATAAATCCTGCAAAGACCTTGGATGGCGGGGGTGCGAATGGCTTGATCCCCTCATATGTAAACTATTATTAATACATTAAACCGACTCCTTGGGATTGTATCCCTGCTGCTTCAAACCACTTAGCCGAGGGTAACGTCACATTCAAAAGAGGGGCCTACCACTTTTCGCATTAATAACTTAACTAATTATCTTCCAATATTCCGACCCTTTGGGATTGTATCCTTGCTGACTCAAACCACTTGGTTGAGGGTAACGTCACCTTCAAAAGAGGGGCCTACTACTATAACTAAGATAATCTCTTAAAAAGTGCAAAAGTGCGGAAATCATCAAAGGATACATTAAAAGCGAGTCGGATCCAAGTGATTCATCTTGTCTATCTATTTTTATTTTTATTTTTCATGTTTAAAATCTTTTTCTCAAAAATTTTAGATTGATTAGACGTTGAGGATAAACCGGAACTAAAAGCTCTTGTGTCCTTGGACGACCTCAGTATCTTACCAACGCTATACTATGCTCATGATGGGTGCACTTGCCCATGTGTGTGTTTAGTGTTAGTAGGATATCGTGTTTTATAAATTTAAAACTTGACTAATGCGTAAAATGGGCTTAAAATATCAATAAAATCATAATACACCTAATGCACACCGCAACCCCATTATTTTCAATTGAAAATTGATAATGGAGTTGAAATGACAAAATATGAAAAGTTAGAGCTAAAAAGGGAGAAATACTAATAGTTTAGGGTTATGTTATTATATTGAGGCATATGTGCAGTCCAGCTGTAGCGGATTTCAAATGAGAATTCAAACCACTTTTGTGGAATAATGTGTATGCATAGAACACGTATAGAGAGAGAACTGATGGGTATAGAAGCCATTTTCTCTGTAATACACCCAAATCGGAACTTACCGCCACAAACCACCATCACCAAGATACCATGCAACCATAGTACACCACCACGCGCCCACCTAACGACCGGTTTCCTTCGGTTTACCCCCACCTCAAACCCTAGGATCTCTATGAAGTCGTCGGAAACAGTTTTAGCTGGTGGTAAGTGATAAAAAGCATTTAAAAAGTGGCGACGATGCTCTTCAGACTACCATATGGGTAGCCTTTGTGATAGAAGCCGATTCGAGATGGCTAATCTCCCAAGAGACCCGTTGAGTGGGTTAGGCTCCAAGAACTAGATAAGAGAAACGAAACAATACTTTTTCAATAATTTTCTTCTTAATATTCAATGCAAAATGGATTACAATTTATAAGGAAGTATTAGTGCTATGAAGTGTTCCTAAATTAATGCAAGTAGTGGAGAAATGCAATGAGTGGTCCTAGTTACATGCATGCCGTGGGAAATTAATGTAGGGTAAAATACACATATTTGTCCCGTGTAAATTGTATAATTATTGTATAGATTTTATTTATTTTTATGCAGTTTTAGTGCTTTATTATATTATTTTGTGTTGGGCCAGGTCTTGATGCAAATGGAGCGAAAATGAATAATAAATAAATAACCAGCCAGTTGGGCAGAGTAGAATGCCAGAGACCGAATAAAAATTGCCACTATTTCCGTTGATTGGTCCGAACCCGCCATCTCTATGTTATCTAAGGGCTGCCATATTTTATTATTATTAAATATAAGTAGGCTACAAAATATTGTTTGGAAATCCATAACATTAGACAAAATTCCAAAATCTTGGACGAAAATGCAGCCATTTTATTGTTAATAATTATTATTGTTTTGCTTGTGGTGGATGGCTGAGTAATGGGCCAAGACCACTACGACCAGAGATAAGGAGGGAATTGTGAGAACATCAACATGGGCCGCAACTATTGACGAAAAATATATTAAAATCTGGGGGGACGCAAACTTTGAGGAGGGGACATTATTTGAGAGGAGGCCCACCACAGATGAGATATATGGGTGTACTGTATGTCGCACACAATTTTAGAGGGGGAATTTAATTCACCTTGAGATGCACGCAAAACTTTGAGTCGGCTGCATATATATAATTTCCACTATACAATTAACCTTTCAAGAAGTTAGAGGACTGTGAGGAAATCTAAAAACCGGTAAGCGTAATAGCCTAGGTAGTGCCACAAGAATCACCTTGAGAGGGATTGAGGGTTAAACCAAGATTGAAACCCTTGAGAGGGATTGAGGGTTAAACCAAGATTGAAAACCGGTAAGCGTAACAGCCTAGGTAGTGCCACAAGAATCACCTTGAGAGGGATTGAGGGTTAGGCTCCAAGAACTAGATAAGAGAAACGAAACAATACTTTTTCAATAATTTTCTTCTTAATATTCAATGCAAAATGGATTACAATTTATAAGGAAGTATTAGTGCTATGAAGTGTTCCTAAATTAATGCAAGTAGTGGAGAAATGCAATGAGTGGTCCTAGTTACATGCATGCCGTGGGAAATTGATGTAGGGTAAAATACACATATTTGTCCCGTGTAAATTGTAGAATGCTAGAGACCGAATAAAAATTGCCGCTATTTCCGTTGATTGGTCCGAACCCGCTATCTTTATGTTATCTAAGGACTGCCATATTTTATTATTATTAAATATAAGTAGGCTACAAAATATTGTTTGGAAATCCATAACATCAGACAAAATTCCAAAATCTTGGACGAAAATGCAGCCATTTTATTGTTAATAATTATTATTGTTTTGCTTGTGGTGGATGGCTGAGTAATGGGCCAAGACCACTACGACCAGAGATAGTAGGGAATTGTGAGAACATCAACATGGGCCGCAACTATTGACGAAAAATATATTGAAATCTGGGGGGACGCAAACTTTGAGGAGGGGACATTATTTGAGAGGAGGCCCACCACAGATGCGATATATGGGTGTATTGTATGTCGCACACAATTTTAGAGGGGGAATTTAATTCACCTTGAGATGCACGCAAAACTTTGAGTCGGCTGCATATATATAATTTCCACTATACAATTAACCTTTCAAGAAGTTAGAGGACTGTGAGGAAATCTAAAAACCGGTAAGCGTAACAGCCTAGGTAGTGCCACAAGAATCACCTTGAGAGGAAATCTAAAAATGCCCTAATGTATACAATCTGCTATGTATACAATTAACCTTTCAAGAAGTTAGAGGACTGTGAGGAAATCTAAAAACCCGAAAGTGCCCTAATGTCCCGAAATGATTCTTGTGCAAATACATGAATATGTACCGAAATGTCCATACAATTAACGAGAAGATAAAACCCGAAAATCTTCAATCCCGAGTGCTCCCGAGCCTTCCACGATGATTCCTATTGCTTCCAACCTTCAAAACCTTCTTCAAGAACCTCAATTTTGCGACCTCTAAGCTGCTGTGTTCGACCCCCCTCATATTTGTCTGATAGTGGAAATTATATATATGCAGCCGACTCAAAGTTTTGCGTGCATCTCAAGGTGAATTAAATTCCCCCTCTAAAATTGTGTGCGACATACAGTACACCCATATATCTCATCTGTGGTGGGCCTCCTCTCAAATAATGTCCCCTCCTCAAAGTTTGCGTCCCCCCATATTTTAATATATTTTTCGTCAATAGTTGCGGCCCATGTTGATGTTCTCACAATTCCATCCTTATCTCTGGTCGTAGTGGTCTTGGCCCATTACTCAGCCATCCACCACAAGCAAAACAATAATAATTATTAACAATAAAATGGCTGCATTTTCGTCCAAGATTTTGGAATTTTGTCTGATGTTATGGATTTCCAAACAATATTTTGTAGCCTACTTATATTTAATAATAATAAAATATGGCAGCCCTTAGATAACATAGAGATAGCGGGTTCGGACCAATCAACGGAAATAGCGGCAATTTTTATTCGGTCTCTGGCATTCTACTCTGCCCAACTGGATGGTTATTTATTTACTATTCATTTTCGCTCCATTTGTATCAAGACCTGGCCCAACACAAAATAATATAATAAAGCACTAAAACTGCATAAAAATAAATAAAATCTATACAATAATTATACAATTTACACGGGACAAATATGTGTATTTTACCCTACATCAAAAATGAAAACAATACAACTAATTTGAAATACTCTTGCTCTTCAACCAACTAGAAGACGTGCTCCACTTTCCGCCTTTTTGACCGGGTCGGGTTTATGGGTAAGGGTCAGCTAGGTTCTAGGTTCTGGATCGTATCACTTTGCCTAGATCGGTGGCGGCGAACGCAAAAGACCGGTGGGAACCACTCACTTCGACCGACGGCGGCAACAACTCGCTCGCCCACTCTCTTTACAACACCGCCGCGAAATCGGTAGAGCGTCGGTGGTGTTTGTGATTTTGAGTTTCAATTCCAGATCTGAAAGGAAACCTAATTGTTGGTTTTGTAACCGTCGTAGTAGCCGGACGGTTTAAAAAAAGTTGCGAGATGAAGACAGTGATGGGTCAAGGGAAAAAACAACAGAAAAAAATCAGCCAATAGCCAGCCAACATGCATCTGGTTGGCACTGTTAACGCGAGTTCGTAGGAGGTTGTGGTGGCTGTTGATGGTGGTTCAGGGCACTTTCGTAATTTTCTTTGGGCGCAAGTTATCAAGCAAGTGATCTACTGTTCATCGCAATTGGTAAATGTTATAGAGATAATATAATTCAGTGTTTCGAAAATAAGTGAACATTTCTTCGATAGTCAACTGAAACACCTCCTCTTAAATATTACAAAATTTAACAAACTAGTATTACGCACTCCTGTATTGCGACGGGGGCGAACACCAATGTTTCAGTACTGCCAGCAACCACCAACACTGAAGTTGCGGCGTGTTAATGAGAAGTAATTAAACTGAAACGTAAAACATATAAAAGAATAACTAAGTCGATCTAGGACTCGCGTATTACGATGAACCTGCCAAACGATAAAAATAGACGAGTAAAAACGTTTAACCACACATGCACGTTGCGCCGTGTAACTCGCAAAATTTAGAACGGAACATAAAATGAAAATTTTGCGAAAAATGAAAAGCATAGAGGACCAAAGTTGAAAGCAAAAAAGTTGTGAGGTTAAATTGCATAAGATGAAAAGTTTTGGGGTTAAAAGTAAAAAAATCAAAAAGTTTGGGATAAAAGTAAGAGTAAATTACAAAAATCGTCCTTTATGTATGTCACTTATTGCAAACTGTGTCATTTGTCTTCAATAATTACAGAAAACGTACTTTATGTTTACAAACCCTTACACGATATGTCCTTTATCCCTAACTTAGTTAATTTTCATAGTTAAGTCTGACCAATTGGACCCAACATGTGGGTATCTTGGTTATTTTACTCTAAATATTAAAATAAATAATCATAAAAAATGAAAATTTATAAATATATTAATCATCTTTAAAAAACTTATAGACATAATCTTTCTCTCTCTATATCACATTTCTATATCTCTCTATAACTTCCCTACCACCACCACCACCTACTCCACCGTCTCCCACCACCTCCCCCACCACAACCACCGTCACCACCATCCACCTGCCACCTACCAGTACCACAACCACCACCCCACCAGAGTTCGAAACAGAGTTCATCATCATTAGATTTGGGGGTTTCGAAACAAAGTTCATCATCATTAGATTTGGGGGTTTCGAAACAGAGTTCATCATCATCAGATTTGGGGGTTTCGATTTGGTTTTGGGTTTCTTATTGCTTGAGTTTTATCGCACAACGTACCTACACCATTAACCTCACCACCATTCAAACCTAAACCATTCAAAGAACAACCATTAAACCCCAACAATACTGCCATTAAACCCATCGCTGCCGCAATTACCCTAACCCTAACCATCTCTGCGCTTCTGGATCTCCGACGACAGCGGCCAAGATCTTCGACGACGGCAACCTTTTATCATAAAACATTCAAACCTACTCAAATCATAAGAAACTAACAAGTAATCAATTATGTCTTACAAATCAATCTCCTCACAGGCCTACCTACAGTATCACAGTACCTACACACATATCCGTTCAAATACTGATACAAAATCATTCTACAAACATTAACGAAATCGGATACCTTGAACAGTAGCATCAATTAATGTATGAGAGTAATTGAACTCCGATCCGGAGACCGGCCGTGAAGCAGAGCAACACTTTTTGTCTTTAAACGTCTCTACGGCGGCATTCGGAGCCCTAGAGAACGTTAAACACGGAAAACGACGGAGAATCGAGCGGTTTTGGAACGATGAAGAAGATAGAGAAGCAGGTGTGAGAGAAACGAAAACCCTAGGGTTTTTGGTGGAGATGGAGAGTGTAAGTGATGGAGAGAGGATCGACAGCGGCCAAGATCTCCGACGATGGTGGTTTAGGTGCAAGTGGTTGTTGCTGAAGGTGGCAATGGACGGTGGTTGAGGTGATAGTGGTGGTGGCAGATGATATAAAAGAGAGAGTTAGGTTGGGAGAGAAAGAAGTTATGTAGAGAGAGAGAAAGAGTCAAAGTAAGAAAGAGAGAGTTAGGTTGAATACGACATGATACTTTGTTTTATTAATTAAAATTTTAATAAATAGGTAAAAAGACTAAAATACCCTTGTGTTATCTAATTTAACCAAAAAAATTAACTGAGTTGGGGTTAAAGGACGTAATGTGCAAGGGTTTACAAACATTGAGTACGTTTTTTGTACTTTTTGAAGACAAAGGACACAGTTTGCAATAAGTGACATACATAAAGGACGATTTTTGTAATTTACTCTAAAAGTAAAGAATCAAATAATTTTGGTTTAAAAGTAAAAATCAATATTTTTTTTTGAAAACCTCCCAAAGCATAAGGTACAACACATCTATGCCTAAAAATGTTGCAAATTATAGTAATGGGTAATGGGTAATTATGTTTTTAACGGTAAAATTTCTATGTAAATTTAGAAACACCCAAAAAATTCAAAGATTGCATAACTACATCTCAAATCTTAAAAGTGCACTATTTCTCCTAAGACCATGTGTAGTGGTTTACCTCAATAATGCCCCCACCATTGGGCGTTTTGCGACACGTGACAGTCCAGTCAGCATGGGGCATTATTGGGGGTTATTGCAAAAGTGTC
The DNA here is from genome assembly GCA_030545235.1 of Helianthus tuberosus. NCBI lineage: Eukaryota > Viridiplantae > Streptophyta > Magnoliopsida > Asterales > Asteraceae > Helianthus > Helianthus tuberosus. The sequence goes on from CM060383.1 coordinate 161,065,407, forward strand.
GTAGTGGGAATAATGCCCAATAACGCCACTTCCAATCATTAAACAATTATTTTTTTAATTAAAAACTTAAAATAATTAATTAAATTAAAAAAAATACAATACTAGAAATAAAAAAAATAAAATCCGACTAAATTAAAAAAAAATACACTAGTTTTCGTCTTCGCTTTCTTCACCCTCGCCAACTTCGTCTTCCTCGTCCTCCGTTTCTTCCTCACCCTCAGGTGGTACATAACGAACCGACCATGCGTGTTGTACCAAATCAACCATTAACTGGGAATGGTACGGTTCGTAACGCAACTCTCGCGCATTTTTCACTCTTTCTTCCATTGACGCTTGTGGATGGTCCTCTTGAACGGCTTCTGGCACATAATTCTGGCATATCGTCTTTCCTTCGTCTTCCAAAATCATGTTGTGCATGATTATACAAGCGTACATATCATCTCTCATTTTTTGCTTGCTCCATGTACGACAAGGATTTTTCAAATATTGCCAGCGTTGTTTAAGAACCCCAAATCATCTCTCAATGTCTTTTCGTGAAGACTCTTGAACCTTTTTAAAGTATGCTCTTTTTTCATCAATAGGATCACTAAACGTCTTCACGAAAATCGAATACCTAGGATAAATTCCGTCACTCAAATAATATCCATGAGGGTAGTAGTTTCCATTTGCGTAAAACGACGCTTTTGAAGCTTTGCCAGAAATCCACTCCTCTAACAACGGAGATTGTTCAAAAACATTGATATCATTGCATGACCCGACCACGCCAAAGTAAGCCGACCAAACCCAAAGGTCCTGTGAAGCAACCGTCTGAAAAATAACAGTGGGTCCTTTTTGGTCACCCCGTGAGTGTTGGCATCGCCATGCGGTCGGGCAGTTATCCCAACGCCAATGCATGCAATCTATGCTCCCGATCATACCAGGCAAACCATGCTCCGCCGAATGTACCTCGTAGATCTTTTGAAGGTCGTCCCATGTGGGCGTTCTAAGATAACGCGCACCATACACATCAATAATACCTTTATAAAAAACATACACAAACATAAGCTTCAAAAAAAATAAAATTGTAAACATTATAGTAAAGTATAGGAAAGGAACTGTACCGCGACAAAAATGCTCCAAGGTGTAAACTAGGAGAATCCATTAATTTTTATAAAATGTGAGTGTTTTTTAGAGAGTTTTTGAGAGAGTTTTGATTATATTTAAAATAGTTTATATATATATATATATATAGGTAAAAGGTTAAAAAAAATATAAACTAGCCGTTTATAAACTAGCCGTTGCTAGTTTTTGATTGGCTGGTCAATGTTCTCGCGGCGTGGTTAAAACACCGCCTTTTCAAATTTTTTTAAAAAAAAAAAAAACGCCAAACAACGCCTATATGTAACGGAGGGGGGGGGGTGGCGTTTTTCAGCGTTTTTTTTAATTAAAAAAAAAAAAAAGCCCCACTACGGGGGGTCTAATTAAGAAAATGAAGCTTAGATCTATTTCTAACTCAAAGACAAAAACTTTCGGTGGCGGATCCATGATCTTTTCCAGTGGGTTCACCTTTTTCCGGTGGTAAAGTTTCTCGCAACTAAACGTTAAAATTTTCGGGTCGGATCGGGTCGAATTTCTCATAAGATGTTAAATTTTTTGATCCATTAGCCCTAAAATTCAAGTTTTAACAAAACTATATCACAAATTCTAAATTGATATTCACAATGACACCAGTACCGCATACCATATCGAATCTATTTGTTCGGTATGTATTGGAACGGTTCCTGTATCATTACTTAACATTGGTGTATTGGAATCTTTCTGTTCAGTATGACATTGGAGTTTCCCATTTTTACTAGTCTTGATTGTTATGTTAAAAGCTTTGTGATTTGAAATCTAGTTTCGACATGTTCTAATATGACATGAAAGTTTTATGAATATTGAAGATTCTATCCATGGCTACGTAACAAGTATAATCAGAAAGGCAGAAACAAAGGAAGAGTTCAAATTCCTTCAATTCAAAGTGCTAACTAATAAAAAAGATAGAATCTCTATGGACCTATGATAAATACAATAATGCAGGTGATTTAATTGAAGGGAGGTGTGTAAGATTAAAATTTATTTATTTATTTATATTTAATCTAGTAGCCATCATTATCATTTATATAATATAGATCAAAATATATTAATAACCTATTAATAATTAGTTGGTAATTGTTGATGGACCATATTACCCTTATTAACTAATTGGGTTTCCTCTTGGGTGTATAAATAAGGAGCTTATTAGAGAGTTAAAGGGTTAGACAAGTTACACAATCACAACCCTCACCAACATCATGATTCGTCTCTCTCTCCCTAACCGAAACTCACCCTAATTTCGGTTTCATCACCATCATCACTTTACACCCTAAGGAGGAACCATATCACACTGACAACTATGTCGAACTCTGTGGCTGCGTCTCTGACTGGATTCTCTACTGATGCAATCAAAGGTATGTTATTTCATGTTTTCCATCATGTTTAAACAGAACTGATCAACATGTGGTATCAGAGCATATGTTGATAAATCAGTTCTGGTTTTGTATCCATTATTCTGGGATCAAAAATCTGGAAAACGGAAGTTTTTAAAGCCTTAAAATCAAAACTGTTTTCGAGTTTCTTATTGCCGAAATCACTGTTTTCGGAAGTTAATGTTTAATGAATTTGACTCGAAACCATAAAGGGGATAATTATATCCGAAATCTGTTAACTAAAATCATAAAAAATTTCAGGTTTCGGAACCCAGAATTATGTTCTTATTGTTTTTAGGGTTCATTGCTTGTTCTTAATAAAACTCGAAAATTCCCTTATTTTGGAATATATTTTGGATTAGTGGATGTTTTTCCAATGTTTGATCTAAATTTTATCTATTATAATTTTCGAAAAAACTGTTAATGGACTTTTAGTTATTATTTTCGAAATATTTGATAGGTTTAGATCATAAATAAATTAGGAAATACTATCCCAAATCCCTTAAATTTCGGGTTTTAGTTAATTATCACAATAAACAGCCTTAAATAGAGGATTCGAAATCATCAATGCTCAAATCGCACAAGTCCCTTTTGTCGCACAAGGTCAGATCAGACATGATCTGGTCGCACAAGACATTCGCACAAGATCAGATCAAGAAGAAAAAAAAATGATGAAGGTCTGATCGCACAAGGGAAATCGCACAAGATTTGTGGATCGCACAAGACTTGTGGATCGCACAAGGCATTATTGATCACACAAGTTTTGGGCCTCACTGATCGCACAAAATTTTGGGCCTAATTAATCGCACAAGACTTGGGCTTTATTTACATCGCACAAGTTTTGGGCCTTAACGATCGCACAAGGCATTACCTATCGCACAAAGCATTAAGTTCGATCCGCGCTAACAGGTGGTTTGCTATTAAATACTTGGTTTTGTTTATACTTAATTAATTAATAAGGATCAAATAATGTTTTACAAAACCAAACTAGCTTAACTTGAATGAGCTTCTGATGTATTAATTCTGGCCAAAGCTGATTTAATACATCTATTTATTGTTCAAGTATTATAAAAGCTATGTTAAGTATGCATTACAAACGTGAAATGTCTTAATTCTGGCCAAAGCTGATTTAATTCATTTATGTTTAGCATGCTTGACAAGTGCATAACTAAAGTGATTGTCTCATTTCTGGCCAAAGCTGATTTGTCACAATAACTTTGCACACATACTTAAATGATTACACTTCTGGCCAAAGCTGATTTGTCTTTGTTTAAGTAGAATTTTACTAAGTCTATTATTTTGATGTTAGTAATAGACATATCACAATCTCTTCACATAATGATCCTTATATTAATGATCCTTAATTAATTTTATGATCATTTCGTCTGTCTTATTCTTAGTACCCATAATTTTACTCACTATAATTTACTTCTACACATATCTCATCCACTCTAATTCCTAAACCTAAAATGTTTGCTTTATTTAAAGTTTCTATTAGAATTAGCTCTTAAATTAAATCCTTGATTATTTCTTAAGACACGATAATCCTATTGCTCTCTTCTGATAAAGATTATAAAGAAGAAAATTAGAGCATGATGATTAGGACAAATCGAACATGATGTCTCTTATGATAATCAAGAACTCTCTAACATAATGCTATCACTAAAGTTATTTCAGATTAAGTCTTTCCTAAGGCTAATCTCTTATATATGGAATAATCACTAGAACTCCTAAGATGCATGCCTTCTTTTATAATTCTAAACTATAAAGTTAAGTGGTATATGTGAATACATAATAATGTACAATACCATGACCCATAAAGTTAAGGGCTTACGCATGGAAATCAGTACATTTTCCAGTACATTACATATTAAGATTTTCACTTGTACAATTTGATGCCTTATAAATCAACTATAACACTCAAACATACCAAAGTATAATGAGTGTGTTGATAAGCAACATATGTACAAAGAAATAAATGTTTGAAGCTGGAAAATAAGTTGTTACTCACCTTACAACTACTTAAAACCTTAAAAGATGATTGTTCTAAAGTCCATAGACAAATTACAACTGTTAATTCTACCTCTAAGGTTCTTCAAGGGAAAATCTCACTGCATCATTATGTCATTAGACTAGACATAAGCAACGAGACTATCCATTATTCTAAAGAACAGTTGGATGAATTAATTAGATAGTCACTTATTAAAGATATTTAAGTCTACTAATTGTAATATTCCTATTAACACATGATTAGTTGACTCTAGTTTTTTAAACGTTTCCTTACCAGAAATCAACAAATAACTAACATGAGAGTTAGTGACAAAATTAAATGTTAAGGCTATACGAACAATAATAAGCAGTCTTCTAACAATGTTTTTTTCGATACCGTCCATATATTCTGAGTATTAATCAGAATATAGTATCATAATTAAGCAATGTTATGAAGGTTGTGAGGTTTTCATAGTCAACATAAAGTCACACTTACCTTAACCTCTCATTTTATTTGTTCTAAATATCTGGATTGAAACATTATTAAAACAAAACTAGATGATACCTCACACTTTCACAACTTTTGTCATCATGAAAATGAGAATTTGACAAAAGGAAACCAAAATTCATGAGAAATCATGACATGGTTAATGAGGATGATTTTTCATCTAATCTCATTCTAAGTGATTTTAAATTATGTTGTTAAAGCCCTAAATATGATTTAGCTTAAGGCATAAGTATGGGTCCATCATAAGTCATTCATTGACATTCGTGGAACTTATTCCAAATGGAATATTTAGACATAATTCATTTATCATTTAAAGACTATTTACTTGTATCTAAATTTTGTCGTATATGGCCCACGGTCTTATAAGAAATCTACTCATATATGTGCTTAACATGATTTCTATTAAATATGTCCCTAAGTTTTTGTGACATCTGGACATTAAGGAAATCAAGTAAAGTCTAACATATATATATGATAGGTTCCCACGTCACATACCTAATTGAAACTTCTCTTGTAGCATTCTAGAGATATTAAAAGATCAGTGGGAGCATTAAGTGTCTTAATAATAACTTGCAATAGTTGCAAGAGGTGGGGAGTGAAAACTTTATATTACTTCAATTTACACCTCTTGTACAAGACACTGCTCCATCTTGACACTGTTCTATCATAACTTGTCTCCTTAAAATCTAATGCTACTCTTACAAAAGTTTCATTGTTGCTTAATTGTGGGCACACTTAGATTTCTTATCTAAACTAACATAATCCTCAACAAGAGAAACTACAATGACTAACGTCATTAATATGTTCATTAATATGTTTTCTCTAATTAGAATTTTGTTTGGTCGTTAAATATTGACCCTAAGCATGCTGAGTTCCTAAAGTTTTCTAAGGTTAGTGGGAGCAGTCAAAGTCCTTATCATGACTTGCAAGGAACACAAGAGGCGGGGGGAAGAATGTCATTAAATTTCACTCCAAATTTAACTCCGATTACACCTCTTGTACACCATACTGCACCAACTCTTACAAACTTAGAATCCTGAAAATGATAGCAACTTAACCAAGAGCTAATCCATAAAACTGAAACTTCTAACTAACCCAATAATCAACTCAGGAGGTCATCCAGGTTTAAAAACCTACTAACTTTGATGATTACATAACTTCCCTAACTGAAGTTGAAATGGATTTTGGAAAAGTTTACTGGTCCTATCTCTCCTAATTAAGCCATTAGCGTCAATTAATCTTCTAAATAGAATAAAACTGTTTTCTAGTAAAACTGTTTTATGTGTTCGTATAACGTTTGGGATTTGATTGAATAACCTAAGAGTGTTCATAACTAAACCAAATCCTGATATAAACGTTAAGACACAAAGAAGCATGATTGATTGTCGAAGGTTGTACTCAGGAAGAGATAAATTATTAAAGAATCTTTATTACATATCTAACTAAAGATTTCTTTTAGGATCATCACTGTTCTAGTAGCTTATAATAGTTTAAAGCTACATTAGATGAACATTAAAACAATTTTCCCTAACAACTGGCTGACATATTTACATGTTCATAAAACAACCTGAAAGTTCTAAACTTAAGGTTAAAGAACAGTTTATCTATAAGCCAATAAAATCCATGTATGGGTTAATGCAAACATCATAATGTGATGAAATCTGAACGAAATTATTTTCATCAACAACCAATTGGAATAATGTATCTACCTCAAGATGAGTGGGAGCAACTAAGATAAACTTGTCTATATAGATGATATTCTTTTGACAAGTAGATGTTACATAAGTCAAAGCATTGTTAACACAAACTTTGATATAATAGATCTCAAAGATATCTCTTACATAATAGATATCATAACATGTTGAGATAGACCAAATGGGACATTACTTCCGTTCCATAAGTTTAACATTAAATTGGTCCTTACATATGTAACAAACAATCCTGCTCTCCTTTAGAGGATAATAGGATAAATGAGATTATTTCTTACGCTTCATTAATTAGAAGCCTTATGTAAGTTTAAGTCTATACTCGTTTAGATATTACTCACATTGCAACACACTAGATATGTCTAGATTAATGTGAAGCATTTAATAGAGTATTACAATATCTTTAAAAGAAATGAGAGGCTATAATTTAAAGAAGAAGTGAGAACTCAAACCGGTTTATTACTCTAACTTTGTAATATTCAAAGATGACAAAATGTAATTTCGGGTATATCTTTATGTCAACAGACAAAACCTATCTCATGGAGGAGTCATAATACACTGTTATCAACAACCTAAGTTATAACGACATAATATAGTCACTAAATGTTGTTGGAAATTTATCAGTGGACTCATGACTTTATTAACTCCATATAATTAATATATTGAAGACTTATTGTGATAAAGTCAGCTACCATGTCTCCTTGAACAGTAACAGTTCGAGAGGTGCTGCATTAAATTTCGATACGCAATTAATAATTCGTTTATGAACGAATTGAGGAAACTAAATATTTGTATCGAATACATTCATGATATGCTTAAGGATCCTATAATTGAAGGTCTATTACCCATAAGTCTTATTAAGAGTGCACATAAAAAAGACGAGTTTTAATTGATGACCATGTACAACTGCATATCGTACTATGAATGACTAACTATTAATCAATTTTCCTCATCAGTTTGATTTTGTATGTCTCTTACATATGTTCTGCCGGTGTAATGACATATAGACAACTATAAATACAAATCAAACGCTAAAGGGCTTGTTTGTATTTTGATCATAACTGTTAGGTTTTAAATTAAGGCTATAGTATGACTAATGGGGGTCCTGAGTCGCATAATGATTCAACGGCTGTATTTCTCTGCTATAGTACTTGTTTAAGGATAAAATGAGTATTAACTTCTGATCAGACTAATCTAATACTCATGATAAATGATTATTCGGCTAAGTGGGAGAATGTAAGATTAAATATTTATTTATTTATTTATTTATATTTAATCTAGTAGCCATCATTATCATTTATATAATATAGATCAAAATATATTAATAACCTATTAATAATTAGTTGGTAATTGTTGATGGACCATATTACCCTTATTAACTAATTGGGTTTCCTCTTGGGTGTATAAATAAGGAGCTTATTAGAGAGTTAAAGGGTTAGACAAGTTACACAATCACAACCCTCACCAACATCATGATTCGTCTCTCTCTCCCTAACCGAAACTCACCCTAATTTCGGTTTCATCACCATCATCACTTTACACCCTAAGGAGGAACCAGATCACACTGACAACTATGTCGAACTCTGTGGCTGCGTCTCTGACTGGATTCTCTACTGATGCAATCAAAGGTATGTTATTTCATGTTTTCCATCATGTTTAAACAGAACTGATCAACAAGGTGGTGGTGCGTTCTGTTATGCGGTTGACTATTATTTGTGACTTTGTTAACTCTTAAATTAAGAAAAGCGGCAACAAGAATGATCGAACTTTGGATCATTTGCTTATTAGTTAGCGCCTTAACCACTTAGACAAAGTTCATTTTTGTAAATGGGTTCATCCTATAACTTTATTTATAGGTTCTCTGGTATTTTTTATACACGCCCCCTAATAAAATTTCGAAAGTCAGCGGGTTCGGGTGAACCCGGACCTTTGTATGTAGGTCCGCCCCTCGAAAATTTCTTTGACCATCTCCCGTTCTCCACTGTCAGGGGCGGAGACAGCTAAGAACCAGCCGTAGCACGGGCTACGGCTCAAAGTCGTGTTCGCAGTGTTAATTTTTTGATTTTTTTTCGATTTTATATAAAGGATACCCCTCAAAGTTAATGATTTTTTTTTTTGGATACCCCTGGTTTTAAGGTCTAGCTCCGCCACTGGACCACTGTTATATTAATCAAAATCCTTCTTTTATTGAAAATTTTTTCATTGCAAGATTTCTAAACATGTCATAAAGTAGTCAAAAAGGCCGCCCCAATCGTCTTCTTCCGGTTCTTGGAACCTTTAAGATTGAGGAATGCATCTAACATCCGTGTGCACAATAAATCCATGTCTAGATATGGGATTTTTAGCCACACAAACAAATTATTTGGTGTTGATGATAAATACTAGTATTTTTTTAGGTTTTCTAAAGTAAATCGTACTGAAAATCTAATTCTATCACTTCAACTCTTTGATTCCTTGTTTTGTGCACTTTACGCATGTCGTGTAGTACATGACAACATTTTTTTCTTTTTAAAAAGTAAACTTCACTAGAAAAACCATGCACACCCGCAAAACGGGTCGGCCACACTAAAACACATTATATAATTACAAAGTTGCACTACTCGGTCCACGTAATGGATCTCTTTCTATCTCTACTACTAATCCAAAGGTAACCTATCGATTTTATTTCACTGATAATATCCTCCACTCGAAGAGGCTTGTTATCGAACTTGAGACTATTCCTGGCGCGCCATTTGCTCCAACACCTAACCAAACTAATCCCTTTGAAAACATCTTTAGCCGTGTCTTTAAACCCAATTTTGTCGTGAAGCTCCAGTAACTCACGGACCAAACCAGTGGAGAATGGCGCAATTCTGCACCAGCGACTAACGTGAAGCCAAACCTGATTCGCAACATAGCAGAAACAGAAAACATGCCTTGCCGATTCTTCTCCCGAATTACAAAACAGACACGAAATGTCTTCAATGGCGATGTTCCGTCTCCTTAGCTCCACGGCTGTGGGAATTTTCCCCATTTCTGCCCTCCAAGCAAGAACGTTGCATTTCAATGGAACCCGTTTACTACAGCTGAAAGCATAGATGTTGCTGGACACAGCCCTTTTGCTTCGCGGCCGTTTAACAGAACCGACCGAAACTCTCTCGATGGGTCACCCATCCACTTCCAACCATCGCTTTGAGTAACTAAACCACCGAATCCAACTGTCTACAAAGCCAATTATATTCGGAGATTTCAGCAAAAGTCTCTGGACATTTTCTCCAATTCCATGCGAACCGAGAGCTGCCATTGCTACCCGAGACCCTACTAGCCACACATTACATCATTTTCCAGCTTCAAGTTTGAAAGTATTTGGAAAAATATCTTTCAGTGGTTCATCCGATATCCACGGGTCAATCCAAAATGAAATATTATGCCCGTTCCCCACCACACCTTTAAAATAACTACGGAGCGGGGCACCATCGGCTAAAGTTCTAGCTAAATATTTAACAATATTATTCCACACCCCACACATATTTCTTTTTAAACCGGAAGGAAATCCCAATTCCTGTTACTCGAGTGTAAAGCTTCAACAACCTTCTTCTAAAGTTGGTTCCTTTCCGTTTTAAATCGCCATCCCAACTTCGTTAGAAGAGCCATGTTAATGTCATTCAACTTACTCAATCCAAGTTCTCATTCCTCTTTCAAGCTAGCCACCCGATCCCAATCCACTCAATGCATTTTATTAATCCCTCCCGATCCTCCCGATAAGAATCTTCGAATGAGTTTCTACAAGTCATTAATAACCTTTGTAGGAGCCTTATAAAGAGAGAAGTAATAATTCGGAAGGCTTTCAAGAACGGATTTAATAATCATGACTCGCCCTCCTATCGATAACGTGTTTCCTTCCATTTGGAGAGACGTGCTTCAAAGGTGTCATAAACCAGCTTTCGGTTATTTTTCCGGTTCATATTTGCTCCTGCCATCAAGCCGAGATATTTGAACGGGGGATCCCCGCCAAGCACCCATTTGACAATAATCACATATATATAAATATGCTTAACCATATAACTGATTTTAAGCCCCGAGCACAAGTATATGACAACATTACTAACACAAACAACCATTTGACATTAATCACATATACAGGGCCGGCTCAAGGGGGAGTGAAATAAAGCAAGAGCTTTAGGCCTCCATTTTTCTAGGGCCTCAAATTCTAAGAAAATATATTATATGTTGGTAATTTTGGCTTTGAGATTGTTAACATTGAGGTTTATGATCTATAATTATGCGTATACATAGATGATATATGAATAATAGGATCCATAGCAATTTTTTTCATTTACAAAATGGCCCCAATTTTGCTATCCGCTTTAGGCCTAGAAAAATTTAGAAAATTTTGAGCCGGCCCTGCACATATATATAAATATGCTTAACCATATAACATTACCTATGTTATAATTTTGGTCAAAATTGTACATGCAATGTTAATCCTAATGTTTAGTTGAAAGTGTTATTGATCGAAGTGTCGCGCTCCGGTCAAAGATAATATTTATAAGCCCAAATTACCCTTAACAATGTGTTAGTGGTAGTAAGGGGTCGAACCACGAAGAGTATGTGGTTTGTGTGTGGATTCGAATGAATTAAAACAATTGTCACGATTTATGAAGCTTGCTAAAGTATTTTTGTATTTTCGTTTAATGGAGAGATATGATTTTTAACTAAATGAATTGATGCGAATGGTTAACAACTACTAATTAACGATTGCAAAAAAAAAATGGTTACTAGAACAATAATGATAAAAAGGAATCACGCCCGGTTTCGGTAATTGTTAACCTAGGATTTCTACAAGTTTTAGTTTCAACTCAAATGCATTCGATTAACGGATTTAGTGTACCGTGACTTAGGTGCTACTAGCTATCAACGCCCCGAAGAACGGACAAAAAGACACTTTGTAATCAACACAAGTAAATCCTAACAACGACAACGTACAATTACACATCACCGTTTCGCAAAGTCATAACTTTTAACATCGTTCGACAATTCACGAATTCGTAACAAATGTAATACTATTGTCAAAAGTTTCAAAAACCAAAAACAAATTGTCACTAAGATGAAACAAGAACAAATTGAAACCCTAAAATTAACAACTACCTACGCCGGGGTGAAACCGAGATGATTAGCCGCTCATGGTTGATGCAACTTGATCACCGGATGCTTGGAATGCGGATGGAGTCATCTTGAAGCTTGTAGGATGAAGGAATGATGAAGAATTAGGGTTTATGGAATGATGATGATGAGAAGGATAATGGTTTGGTGAACTAGGGTTTGATGATTGATTGTGTCTTGGATGATGATGATTCGGGTTGTAGCTATCAAGATGATGGAATGGTAGGTGAAAAGATAGATGGTAATGGCTCCAAGATGAAGATTCAAACTCTCAAGTGAGTGTAACTTACGACTTGAATGTCTCTCCACCAATAGAAATCGTTCACATAACCCAACAACCAAAAATTCCCGTTCCAGCATTCTGTTGCCCGTCGCCGACGGGTTCCCAAAAGTGCTTATTTCTCCAACGGCTTAAATGACTGGATACGCACACTTGTGGCCGACGGGCAGTTCTAGAGGCCGTCGCCGACGACCTGGTACCCGTCGGCGACCGGCTCTCCAACCCACTTTTCCGATTTCTTCGATTCGCACTTCCGGTTGATCCATAACGCGTCCCGGTGCTCCGGTTTTTGACCCGATGACTCGTAAAGCTCCCGAAAAGCTCCTTAAACTTTATAAAACCTGCATAACACAAATCTTATTAAAAGTAGGCCATTCAAGATTGAAACTTATGTAAAAACACAAAGTTACGCAATAACGAACACCGGTTTTCAACCACGTATCACATCCCCACACTTGTCTTTTGCTTGCCCTCAAGCAAATCTATTTTTCACTTTCACGTAGGTCGAACAACGAATACACTTCCCATACCCGAGACAAGAGTTAAGGTCTAATGTCATACAAAAGTTCACATTCTTTACAATTTCCACATATTTACCGGTAAAGTGAATAATCACATATAAGAATGGTTATCCAAGATTAACCCGCCCGCAAAACTAACAAATCATGCATATCCCTCACAATATTCTCTCCACTCGGCTTATAATTCGGCTAATGTATATAATGTATTAGCACTTCAATCAATTAATCACTCAAAACCGGTTAGAACACGTACCCGCATAGGCTTGCAACTCAGTCATTCTCCACCACCGATCACGAATACTAAGCACAAGTCATAAGGTCTTTGTAAGGGTTGTAATGGGGCTAGGCTAAGGGTAGGGAATAGGATATTTTAAAGTGGCTAAGGTGATGAAAATTCGATCTTTATTACAAAACAACTAAGCTAAAAACACTAAACTAAACTTCACTTGCAAGGCAATGATGTTCGCCTTTTATTCAACAACCATAAATCAAATAACTAGAATCAAACTAGAAGGCGACAATTTTGCACCTTTTATTTTCCAAACTAAGAACATATCTTTTTGTTCTTTTCTCAACAATTTTCTCATCTTTTTCATAATTTCTTTTTTTTTAACATAACTACAAACAATCAAGAATAACTATACAAATACGACTCCTATAATCGAATTTCCATCACACGGGTTTAAAAGAAAAAGGTTTAAGGGTTATGGGCTATAGGGTGGTCAAACGAAAGGTTTAGGCTCAAAATGGGCGACTAGGAAATTTGTTCGGGTAAGGATAGATAATTGGTTTTAAGAGAAAAGATTTACCTAATGCCTTAATCATTCTCGTGCTTGTATTCGGTCTATAGTCTCAAACGTATCAAAAGTTGCAAGTTCTACAATACGCGACTAATGGTCCACTCAACCAAAGAAACATGTAAATGTAAATCTATGATATAAAAGTGGCTCAAACCTCACGTATAAGGGTATGATATGTGATATGCAGAAATTGCTAGTTCCTTAGGCGGATTATTCCCAAATAACCACCCGCTAAATACCCGTTATGCTTATTAATTTGAACTTGACCATGACAAAAGACCAAATGGGTTGTGACATCCCTCGTTGACTTAGTTACTTGTGCTTTTAAGATCGCTTTTGAGACAAGAAATTTTGAAAAATTTTTGAAATTTCCCCCCATCCCCACACTTGAGGTAAACATTGTCCTCAATGTATAGAATTTAAATGAATGGGTCAAAATCGAAAACTTTTACTACTCCCCCATCCCCACACTTGAGGTAAACATTGTCCTCAATGTGCAAGAACTAGAGTTTTAAAACACACAAGGGATGTGACACGTCTAACCTTCCCAAAATCTCACCCCGGAAAATAAAATACAATGTACAATCCACTTATTCCTAACTAAGAATCAAAGTAAAAGGAAACACATGCACCTGATTTTTGTCGCTTGATACTCATATCTCCTTCGTCTCTTCATAAAAACGGTTGTCCCGTGAACATGTTGTACCTACAAATTCTAATCCTTGTGTAGAAGCATGCTTCTCACAACCATCAAAATTTGTTAGTTACCTAGTTCTACCCTTTTTATGAAACATATTACCAAGCCATGTGTTATTTCACTTCGATTTACGTGGACAATAATTTACAACAACAATAAACCTAACTCACTTTCGTAGGAATCACGGTTGCATTTAGCTTATGAAACAAGCCCTTTTAAACCCCCCAATAGCTTGGGAGGACGAGAGGTCTCGTGAGGGTTATATAGGGAACACACCCACAACGTTCATTTAACGAGGCGAAAATAAATAACATAAAATAAAATTAACGGAAACAAAATAATATACAACAACAACAAAAACATACCATACCTCTACCGCTGATATCGCTCGTTTGGATCCACTGGCGGGTTGGGCTGGTATTGATAACCAGTGAGGGACTCGAACATCTCCCTATAGTTATCGAGGGGACTCTGCTCCCCTTGAGGCGGCGGTTGATACGGAATCGGGATAAAGCTAGAACCGACTGCCTCGGGCCAATGAGGGGTGGGATCGGATGGACCTAGTGGATGAGGAAGATTGGGGTAATCAGTCCACCCTGAGTGTTCGGCGTATGGGAGACCGGCTTGAAGGTCTCTTTGATGGCGCTCCTGATCGTGGAGTATCTTGGTGTTGTTAATCGCCATTTGGTGAGAGATAGCCAAAGCACTCCAACGGCGTTGTTCTAACTCCCTCTGTGCGGTTTGGCGCCTAACCTCATCTTCTTCCCATGCCCGTCTCCGGGCTTCCTCATCCTCTTGCCTCTTCGCCAACTGTTCCATGTGTGACCTCTGCATTGCTTGGAACAGTTGTTGCTCTTCCATAAACTGGTTCATTCTTTCCCTCTAGGCTTCTTGAGCTGCCCAATACTCTTGCATTGAGGATCCATGGGATCCCTCCCAAACTTCCCTTCTTCGATTATATTCCCGTCCTTCACCTATGCAAGCAGAGACATTGTCATATATCTCCTGCTGTCCCCGATCAAAATTTTTGTAGGAGGGCACCCGTCTAGTGGTCACAAAGCCCGCCACATCTGCATTAATTTCTCTATGCGGCCTCATGTATCTTTGTCGTGGTCTTTGTGGATCGGAGGGTTCAACTTCCTCCTCTTCATCCCCCATCTCTTCATCTTCTTCCGATTCCGGTGGTGCCCCTGAAGTAAGGAACTCATACTTATAACCCAACTTGTCGGTCACAACATACTTGTTCCCCGAGAGTTTAACTTCTATGTTCCAGTTCTTCTTCATGGAGGCCTTATTAAGTTCCTCCAACGGTTTAGTTACCCATAGTGATTCCGGAGGTAAGCAATTTTGTTGAACAATCATGGCACTAATGAGGCGTGCGTATGGAATAAAACGCCTCTGGGACGACTCCCGAGTAAACCACGTATTCATCATCACTATGTGTCTCCATGACAATGTCGGGGTCCCATATAGCAAAGAATGCACCACCCTACAGTCACCCGCTTTAACACTTCCACGATCACCAAACCTCACTAAAATGTTCTCAACATTAATCCCTTGGAGAATCTTTCCCTCAATCGTCATGTGCTTTTTCTTTGCCTCTCCCCCATCATGATAAGGTAAAACAACCGCGGTCATCTGCTCCGGATCACCATTATTCGCATGACTATCCAAAAATTGTTGCGTGGTTGGGTAGTCATATGCTTGCACCCCCAAAGAATCAAAGCATGCAATGCGGTTGATGGTTTCGAAAGACATCGTCATTACCCCCCCCCGGCTTGTTTTCCCGACCAATTTCCATTCCGCGGGAGGGCTATCCTTATTCATAAACCTCAGTGTCGACAACCATTCACATACCTCCGACAAATATATCCGCGAAGTGTTATCTTCGCACCAATCAAGCACTCTTTCCCAACCTTGGCGTTCAAACATTTGTGTTATTCCGAATTGTTTGAGCTCTTCAACATTCACCACTCTTTCACATAAACTCCTTTCCGGAACTGAGGTACTCACGTTATTGACCATTTTCCATTTCCAGAGCTTGGCCTCTAACTTCCTATCTTGATATTCCGATAAAGGTTTTCTCTTCTCCTCATCCCAAAATTCGGCGCTTTTGCTATCCTTGAACTTTGCCCACTCCCAATCTTGTCTGTACAGTCTTGCATCCCCCTCTGCGATGGAGCTTAATTGCTCCCACTTCCTTGGTAGTAAACCGGAAGAAGAACCGACTCCTGATGAAGAAGCTTGCCCTGTAGTCTTTTGTCTTTTACCACCGGCCATCACTACAATCACAAACAAGCAAAACATCAATATAAACCCAAACCTTTACTAAACTCTCAGACTTTGAACATGATGTGTGATGTTGACATTTTAATTAACAAGTGAATGTAAAATCGCCTCTTTAAACTTCCAAAGTCGCTCACTTTATCATAAACTTATCAATTTCTTGTTAATCTTACAATTTCTCATAAATTCAACAATATATTCAACATCACCTTCATGTTCAATCATGTTCATAACAAGTGTAATCACATCACTAAAGTTATAACATGCTCAAATTCCATCCAAAGCAACTAATCTTACTCAAAATCATGCTAGAACAACATACATTGTCTAAACAACCTACTCTTAAACTAAAAAGTTTAAAATTTGGGAAGAAAAACACTAACATATGATAATCAAGCATAAATTTAATGCGAATCCATACCTTTGATGTTGTTAGACAAGAAGAACTAAGAAAAGATGGAAAGCAAGCAACTTGATGAACACCCTTTCAAAAACCCTAAAGTACACGCCCAGAAATCTTGCAAACTAGCAAGAATTGATGAAAACCGTGTTGGGGGGTTTTGTTCCTCTCGAAAAATTACTCAAGATGGACTAAAAAATCAGTTGATTTGGTGGAGAATTGAGAGAGTTATGAGAGCTTGAAGGTTTTAGGGTTCTTGGTGGATAATGGGGAAGAAGATGATGGTAGGTGAGTGTTAGAGAGAGAGAATAGGAGTTTGGAATGAGTAATAACTGATATGGGATGCTTGTGGGTCGAATATGTGATCAATTTGGAGTTTAGGTTGTGTTTTATGAGGTTTTGAACGAGTTTGGTTCGGTTTTAATGCATAACATCGAACCAGCCATCAACAAGAAACAAGGCCCGTCGCCGACGGCTGCAACCCCGTCGCCGACGGGTTACGGTTTTCACAAAATCATCCGACGGCTTAAACTCCTGGTTACGGCCATTGTGTGCCGACGGCTATTTTGATAGCCCGTCGCCGACGGCTTGTAATTTTTCAGATTTTTTTTTTTTTTTTTTTAATGAAGAAAGTTATGAATTTTTAATAAAGGGACTATGTACAATAAAAATTCCTAAAAAATATTAAAAATCTTTTTGTGATTTTTTTTTTATAAGTTAAATTTTAAAAACGCGGAAACCGTTAACGGCCCTACCACCCCCCGAAAAGTCGTGTATTGTCCCTAATACACACAAATAAGTCTTAAAACATACCTTTTTGTCTTCAAAACCTATTTGTGATATCCGAACTTCACACAATCAAGAGGATTAGTACGAGAGAAAAACGATTAAACACAAGAACACACAAACAATTAAATAGATGGTACATAACTTTACAAAATTTGTTACCGGTCCTTTTCATTCGACCTCGTAAACCGGGATGCTTACCACGAAGCTCACCGATTCCTTGCTTTCCTCTACCTTCTCGTTACCATCAAGAAACGGTTTTAGCCGATGACCATTTACCGTTTGTCGTATCCCATCCTTCGGGTCCTCGATGGTAACATCACCCAATTGTCCGACCCGGGTGATCACATAGGGTCCCATCCATTTGCTCCGGAGCTTTCCGGGAAAGAACTTGAGCTTCGAATTGTAAAGCCACACCTTTTGGCCAACCTCGAACTCTTTCTTTCTCAACTTGGCATCATGCGCTTTCTTCATTCCATCCTTGTAGTTGGACGCGCATTCATATGCCATTTCCCGTAGCTCCTCCAACTCGCATAGCTTAAGTTTCCTTTCCTTACCTGCATTGTCATATTGAACATTAACCTCTTTGATAGCCCATAACGATTTATGCACAAGTTCAACCGGTAAATGACAATTTTTACCGTAAACCAACCGGTAAGGTGTAGTGCCAATAGGTGTCTTATGTGCCGTACGGTAGGCCCATAAAGCATCGTTCAATTTAATTGACCAATCCTTACGGTCCGCCCGCACGGTCTTTTGCAATATCTCTTTGATTTGCCTATTTGACACCTCAACTTGCCCGCTTGTTTGCGGATGATAGGGGGTCGCAATCCTATGGTCAACACCAAACCGTTTAAGAAGTTTCCCAAACCGAAAATTTTTAAAATGAGATCCTCCATCACTTATGATGACCCGAGGAATCCCAAACCTTGAGAAAATATTGGTTTGAACAAAATTACACACTACGGAATGGTCATTCGTATTGGTGGCTATTGCTTCGACCCACTTTGACACATAGTCAACGGCCACCAAGATATACAAATTGCCATAGGAATTGGGGAATGGGCCCATGAAATCAATTCCCCACACGTCAAAGATGTCGACTACAAGGATTGGTTGCATGGGCATCTCATCCCTTTTTGAAATACCCCCTAGTTTTTGGCACTCTACACAATTTCTAGAAAATTCATTTGCGTCTTTAAAGATAGTTGGCCAATAAAGACCACTGTTCAACACTTTATGACCCGTTTTGTGGCCACTAAAATGGCCACCACACGCAAACGAATGTAGATGCTGTAACACGCTTGGAATTTCTTCATCATCTATGCATCTTCTTATCACTTGATCCGCACACTCCTTCCACAAATGTGGTTCTTCCAACCGATAGTACTTGATTTGGGACATGAAGTGTTGCCTCTTCCGTCTATCCCAATGTGCCGGCATATCACCTGTAACAAGATAATTGACAATGTTAGCATACCATGGCAATTTATCTAATTTCATTATGTGCTCATCTGGGAAAGACTCATTGATCTCTACAGTTGTAGGATCTTCTTCAACCATCAACCGGGACAAATGGTCCGCCACAACATTTTCGGTACCCTTTTTGTCCCGTATCTCCAAATCGAACTCTTGGAGCAACAACACCCATCGGATTAACCTCGGTTTTGCATCTTTCTTCTCCATGAGGTACCTAACTGCAGTGTGATCAGAATAAATAATCACTTTACTACCCCATATATATGCCCGAAATTTATCCAAAGCATATACCACCGCAAGTAGCTCTTTTTCGGTAGTGGTGTAATTTAATTGTGCATCCGAAAGAGTCTTACTCGCGTAGTATATGGCAACGGGTTTCTTTTCAACCCTTTGTCCCAACACGACCCCCACCGCATAATCACTCGCATCGCACATAATTTCAAAAGGAAAAGACCAATTTGGCGATTGCAAGATTGGGGCCTCAACTAACTTTTCTTTTAACTTGTTAAAAGCGTTTTGACAATTTTCATTAAAATCAAACGGTTGATCTTTTAACAACAAGTTACATAAAGGCTTGGTTATGTCACTAAAACCCTTAATAAACCGCCGGTAAAAACCCGCATGACCTAGAAATGACCTAACACCTTTAACGGTCGTGGGATACGGTAAAGTAGATATGACTTGTACCTTTGCACGATCAACCTCTATCCCACGACTTGACACCACGTGTCCCAACACTATTCCCTCTTGAACCATAAAATGGCTCTTTTCCCAACTTAAGACCAAACTAGTTTCGACACATCTTCTTAACACTTTATCTAGTTGGTCCAAACAAGTCTCAAAAGATGACCCAAAAATTGATAAATCATCCATGAAGATTTCCAAAGACTTCCCCACCATATCTGAAAAGATACTCATCATACACCTTTGGAAGGTGGCGGGGGCGTTACATAATCCAAACGGCATTCGCCTAAATGCGAAAGTGCCGTAGGGACAAGTAAACGTGGTCTTTGCTTGGTCTTCCGGATGGATGGCGATTTGGTTATAACCGGAATAGCCATCTAAGAAACAATAAAATTTTTGCCCCGACAATTTCTCAACTATTTGATCAATGAACGGTAAAGGGAAATGATCTTTGGAAGTTGCGGTATTCAACTTCCTATAATCAATACAAATTCGCCACCTGGTTACCGGCCGAGTGGCTACCTCTTCATCTGCATCATTTTTGACGACTTGTATGCCCGCTTTCTTGGGAACTGTCTGTGTTGGGCTCACCCATTGGCTATCCGAGATCGGGTAAATGATACCCGCATCTAGCCATTTCAGCACTTCCTTCTTCACTACCTCCCGCATGTTCGGATTTAATCTCCGTTGTGCATCTCGAACGGGAGTCACATTCTCTTCCGTGATGATTTTGTGCATCACCACCGAGGGACTAATACCCTTCAAATCAGCAATGGTCCATCCAATCGCCGCCCGATTAGTGACCAAAACACCCATCAATTTATCCTCTTGCTCCACGGTTAAGTTTGATGCAATAATAACCGGGAGCGTGTTGCCTTCACCAACATAAGCATATTTGAGATGCTTAGGCAACACTTTCAATTCAACCTCCGGAGGCTCTACTAATGACGGCTTCAACTTAGTGTCGATGCTCTCCGGTAAACTCTCAACTTGGTGCGTCCATGTCGGTTTTCCCTCTCTAACCGCAAGCACCTCCAAACTCTTTACTTCCTCGTCGATGCTCTTATCCATCTCCACCTGTGACCTGTCAAACATATAACAATCCTCCATTGTGTTTTCCCCATCTACGACTGTGTCGCAAAGAGGTATACACGTGTCAACGACGTCCGCCATATAGCATTCATCATCAACTGGAGGGTTCATAAGTCCGGAAAAAACATGCAACCTCAACCTTCGGTTTCCAAATGTCATGTCAACCGTTCCCGTTTTGCAATCAATTTGAGAATTTGCGGTTGCTAAGAACGGTCGACCCAAAATCACCGTAGGTTGCTTGGTTGGGTCCTTGGCCACATAATCAAGTACTAGAAAGTCCACCGGATAGTAAAAATCCTCGATTTTTACTATCACATCCGTGACAATTCCACGGGGTAGTTTGGGTGTCAAATCGGCTAACACCACGGTGGTGTTTGACGATTGAAGTGGACCAAACTCGTATTGATCATACAAACTACCCGGTAGAATGCTCACGCTAGCACCAAGATCTAGAAGTGCCCGGTTGATTTTAAAATCGCCTACTTGAATTGAAATGATAGGCGCACCCGGATCTTGGAGCTTAGGTGGAAGTGCACCCGAAAGAAGCGAACTCACATTTTCGGTTAAATCTAATTTTTTTGGAAATTTGTGAGTGCGTTTTTGGGTACACAAATCTTTCAAGTACTTAGCATACGATGGTACTTGTTTAATTGCATCCAAAAGAGGTAAATTTATTTTGACTTGTTTAAAAATTTCCAACAACTCTTCTTGTTGTGGACCTCTTTAGTTTACAACTTTTTTCACGGGTCCCTTCAATGCTTCGGGATAAGGGGCGGTATTAGCCTCCACACCCTTTTCCTTAGCCTTGGGGACAGGGATAGTCACAACGGGGGTATCATTGTTCTTTTTCAAGTCATTTTTATTTTGACCCGTTTGACCATTCTCATTCTCATCTTCACTAGCATCCTCCACCACCCCTTCAACAAACTGGGGTGATGGTGTTTTGACACCATTATCAACGACTCGAACACTACGTAAAGTAATTTTATTAATTGGTACCTCACGTGTGTTCCTTGAGTTTGACCCTTGATGCTTAGGGTTCACCGCGGTGTCACTTGGGAGTCTTCCCGTGCTTCCTCTCATTTGAGCCATTTCTTCCGCGAGTTGGCCCACTTGCTTTGCCAATGCCTCGTGTGCTTTATCCCGAATCTCGTTTGTCTTCTTTATCTCCTTGATATCATGGTGAGATTCCTTTTGCATATTCAACAAAGCATCCATTTTGGCACCCAAATCATCGCCACCGGTTTGATTGTTCGACCCGCTTCCATTACCGCCTTGATTGTTGTAATTCCTTTGGTACCCACCTTGGTAATTATTGTCCCTACCTTGGTACCCTTGGTTGTAATTTCGTTGATAACCTCCTTGGTTACCACCTTGACGGTTTTGATATGATGCTCCGCTTTGACCTCCTTGGTTACCCGATTGAAAATTCAGGTTCATTTGATTTGAAGCATTACCATATCGGAAGTTAGGGTGATTTCTCAAACCCGGATGATAAGTGTTGGAGTTCATGTCATATTGCTTCCTATCTCCATACACTTGATTGACTTCCTCCGTGTAGTCACTCGGCCCCGTTGGACATTGTTCCGCTCTATGTCCAATATCACCACAACCTTCACATACCTCGAATTGAACCACATTTACTTCCTTTTTCTTCATTCGAGCCATTTCCCGCTCTAAAGTGGAAATCCGATCTTTAGAGTCAAGATCGGGAAGTGACCGGGAAACGGGGTGTTTTTTAGCTCTATCGGCCGACTCTTTCTCTTTTGACCGCTTACTCATCCGCTCTAAAAACTCCCAATCATCATCTTCGTGATTGCTCAAAAGAGTCCCGTTACTTGTCGACACGAGACGATTCCATGTTGTGTCATCTAAACCCCGTACAAAGCACTTAACCAACTCCCACTTCTCAATTTGATGATGTGGGCATCTCCGCATCATTTCTTTGAATCGAGTGAACGCCTCATGCAATGGCTCACCCGATAATTGGCGAAAAGACCTAATTTCATCACGAGCATCATCGGTCTTTGCCATAGAATAGTACTCATCTAAAAATGCTTGTTGCATTTCTCCCCATGTGCGGATGCTGTTGGCCGGGAGTGTAAGGAACCATTGTTTCGCTTTGTCTTTCAATGAGAATTGGAACAAACGAAGTTTAACCTCATCTAATGCAAAGTTATGCCCCCCGATAGTGCCGCAAATGGAAGAAAACTCTGTCAAATGTGTGTACGGTTCATCATTAGATCTTCCATTAAAATGAGGAAGTATGTTGATGTAATGTGGTTTACAATCAAACATTCTCCTCTCACAAACGATTGGTGAATCATTCTCGGTGACAACCGGCCTGAAACGATCATTCACTCCCCGTGGAGGTCGTTGATGACGATGAGGACCATTAACTTCTTGATCGACCGGTCTTCTATTATCCCGTCTTTCACCTCTTCGATCATCTCTTCTATCCTCTCTTCTATTATCCCTTGGGTTACCTCCTCCCACGAAACGAGGAATCCGGTTAGGGTTTGCATTGTTGTTGTTGTTATAAAACCCATCATTCCGGTTCCATTGGTCATTGTTTCGTGGTTGACGGTTGTTCCCATAACCCTCATTTCCTCCACCTCCGTAACCGTATCCGTCATCCCCAACGTAATTGGCATGTTGGTAGCCAAATTCCTCATCATCATACCTTCTAGCATTGTAGACGTTTCCCCTATTCACGTAGCCCCAATCTTCATCATCGTTAGCCCTATCATCATAGTATCCCCCATCGTCCGAATTTTCCGTATGAACACTCACATGTTCCGGCGATTGATAACCGGGAACACTATACGGTTCATCATCGGGGATTGCATTCCTCAAGTCATCGATGTTGAAGAATGGGTCTTCATTTGCGGGATTGCCGCGATCACGATTTCCCCGACGGTCGGAATTGACATTCCGGTCATCTAGGTTGATGGGTAAAGAGGTTTGTCTATGAAGGTTTTGTTGTTGAGGTGTTCTTTGATTGTTGTTGAGATTTTGGTTTTGGAAAGGTGGTGTAGGTGGTCCGGTATTGTTGTTATTACCACCTGGTCGCTCGGGAAGTATAGGTTGAACATTTTGAGCGGGGTAAAAGGTTCCTCGGGATTGGAATTGGTTTTGGTTGAGGTTTGGGTGATTGGAGTTTTGGTTCGCCATTGAATCGGTTTCAATGGACGGTGTGTGTTGTGGTGTTTGGTTGGTTTGATTAGAAGCAAGTGTTGCTTCTAACCGGCTTGCTAGATTTCTTCTTGCTACCTTTTTGATTTCCGGTTCTAAGACTAAAGGTGAAGTTCTCCCAGAGTTTCGCGTATGCATACACTACCTGTAACCTGCACAAGTAACACACCCGCGTAACAAGGAAAAAAACAAAGTGCAAAAAGAAACTAAACAACTTAAACAGGTAATCACGAAAATTCAAACAATAATCCAAACACAAAGCGCACGCACTCCCCGGCAGCGGCGCCAAAATTTGATCGAAGTGTCGCGCTCCGGTCAAAGATAATATTTATAAGCCCAAATTACCCTTAACAATGTGTTAGTGGTAGTAAGGGGTCGAACCACGAAGAGTATGTGGTTTGTGTGTGGATTCGAATGAATTAAAACAATTGTCACGATTTATGAAGCTTGCTAAAGTATTTTTGTATTTTCGTTTAATGGAGAGATATGATTTTTAACTAAATGAATTGATGCGAATGGTTAACAACTACTAATTAACGATTGCAAGAAAAAAATGGTTACTAGAACAATAATGATAAAAAGGAATCACGCCCGGTTTCGGTAATTGTTAACCTAGGATTTCTACAAGTTTTAGTTTCAACTCAAATGCATTCGATTAACGGATTTAGTGTACCGTGACTTAGGTGCTACTAGCTATCAACGCCCCGAAGAACGGACAAAAAGACACTTTGTAATCAACACAAGTAAATCCTAACAACGACAACGTACAATTACACATCACCGTTTCGCAAAGTCATAACTTTTAACATCGTTCGACAATTCACGAATTCGTAACAAATGTAATACTATTGTCAAAAGTTTCAAACACCAAAAACAAATTGTCACTAAGATGAAACAAGAACAAATTGAAACCCTAAAATTAACAACTACCTACGCCAGGGTGAAACCGAGATGATTAGCCGCTCATGGTTGATGCAACTTGATCACCGGATGCTTGGAATGCGGATGGAGTCATCTTGAAGCTTGTAGGATGAAGGAATGATGAAGAATTAGGGTTTATGGAATGATGATGATGAGAAGGATAATGGTTTGGTGAACTAGGGTTTGATGATTGATTGTGTCTTGGATGATGATGATTCGGGTTGTAGCTATCAAGATGATGGAATGGTAGGTGAAAAGATAGATGGTAATGGCTCCAAGATGAAGATTCAAACTCTCAAGTGAGTGTAACTTACGACTTGAATGTCTCTCCACCAATAGAAATCATTCACATAACCCAACAACCAAAAATTCCCGTTCCAGCATTCTGTTGCCCGTCGCCGACGGGCATGACCCCGTCGCCGACGGGTTCCCAAAAGTGCTTATTTCTCCGACGGCTTAAATGACTGGATACACACACTTGTGGCCGACGGGCAGTTCTAGAGGCCGTCGCCGACGACCTGGTACCCGTCGGCGACGGGCTCTCCAACCCACTTTTCCGATTTCTTCGATTCGCACTTCCGGTTGATCCATAACGCGTCCCGGTGCTCCGGTTTTTGACCCGATGACTCGTAAAGCTCCCGAAAAGCTCCTTAAACTTTATAAAACCTGCATAACACAAATCTTATTAAAAGTAGGCCATTCAAGATTGAAACTTATGTAAAAACACAAAGTTACGCAATAACAAACACCAGTTTTCAACCACGTATCAGTTATTAATATGAAATAGTAGTACCATAGTAGTACTTGGAATAATGCATATTACGTATGCATTTTCGTTTAAGTTGTTATGCATACACTATAAAGCTTCTTTGGGATAAATTCTTCTACACATGTATTTGAATACTCAAATATAATGGTTGAGTTTAATGGAACCATTTAATATTTAAGGACCCCTTCTTTGAGTGAGAACCACTTTATTACCATTGTATCATATCTATCTGTAACATATTTTAATTAGTAGATCTGGTATATTAAATTTTATAAGAATCCCATAAATACAATTTGGTGGACACTACAAAAAGAAAAGCAAAGCTGGTGTAGTGGAAAACCCCCTTCTTTGTTAAATCTAATTCAAACCTCGCTCTGACCCGGAAATTTTAACGTTTTATTATGAAAATTTTGAACACAAAAAAAGGGACCCCATTGGAAAAAGATCCTGTATCCATCACTGTTCACATATTGCGTCATTTATGTTATTAGGTTGTTTATATTTAATTGTGTTAAATGTGTCGTCTCATTCATATTCATGTTATTGAACTAGCTGTATTTAACCATATTTGACGTACCGTATAATCCGCCTATAAAACATGTTAGTGTTTAAGTAAATAATATATTTAGCTAAATGTGTCTCATGTTCGGATTGAATTGTTAAACATGACCCATTTTACATAATTTTTGTTTGTTCAGTAAAAGTAAAAGTAAGCCAACAAATATGTATTTTATTGGTTTTGGCGATTCCTCCTTTTCTTGGAACATTCTTGGTCGATAGGTCCTTTTAAGGGACCCTCTCTGGTGCTTGTTTCATTCTAGAAAAATAAAGAAAAAGTCTTAAAAGGTTCACTCTTGATATGAAAATAACCTTGAGTTTTATTTTTAATTTGAATTTTACAAGGGGAACATTTTGGGAAAAGGAATTTTCTGTTATCATGCATTCACTTCTTGTATCGCTTGGAAGCCACACCTTGAGATCAGGCCTTCTTTGGTTAAATCGCTTCATCTCGTTCAAATTTTATTTATGCAAAATTTTTTATTTAATATTTATAAGACAAATTGGATTTTACTAATCCGAACTGCCTCTTTTTAGCCGATAATAATCCAACTCAGTTAATTACCCATAATAATACGAACTCTTCCATTTTGTTTGTAAAATAGCCTGCCGTTTAAAAAACATAACGAAGTTAAGTTTTTTTCCAAGTTACAAACCGATGTTTTCGGGCTTTTGATCAAAACGAGGATACGAGTCGATTGATGTAAAACTTACATCGAAACAGTACTCTAAGCCACTTGATTTTTGTTAATTAGAAGTTCAAACACCCGAATTGAAGCACCGTTTTCGTCGTTTAGAGCACTGTTTTGAGGTAAATTTTACATCAATCGACTCGTATCCTTGTTCTGATCAAAAGCCCGAAAAATAGTTTGCAATTTGGAAGAAATAAAAATTTAACTCCGTTATGTTTTTTTAACGGCAGACTATTTTACAAACAAAATAAAAGAGTTCGAATTATTGTTGGTTGATTATTAAAATTCAATTTGCCTATTTATAATCATCTATTCATATTACTTATTTAAATATATATTTAAGGATGTAATATAAAAGATAATTGTTGCCAAACTAGGGTATAAAGAGAAAATATGTAAATATTCATTTAATAAGCTTATTAAGGGTAAAATAGTCATTAATATGAGTAGTTTTAATGAAAATGGAAAATATGTAATATATATAGGTTAGGGAGAGGAAATATGTAATTGAATTTTATAATTGGGTAAATATGTAATAAGTCATCTTAGAAAGGGGAAATATGTAAAAAACCTTTATAAATTACTGTTTTTGCAGGCGTTATTACCCTTCCAAAATTGAATATTTTACCTATTTTTAACTATAACAAAGAAACTGAAAATAATAGAATTTTGAATGACAAATTAGATTATATGGCAAATAAGATTCACCATGTTATGTGATACACCCTGCACGATGTTCGAATTCTCCCCCTATGACCCAGTTACATACTCAAATCACATAAGAGGTCATCACCATCTAATCCTCCTCTGGCATCGCCAGTCAGGGTCTTTATACTCAAATCACATAAGAGGCCATCACCATTGGATCCTCCTCCGGCATCGCCAGTCAGGGTCTCTATACTCAAATCACATAAGAGGCCATCACCATTGGATCCTCAATCGGCATCGCCAGTCAGGGTCTCTATACTCAAATCACATAAGAGGCCATCACCATTGGATCCTCCTCCGGCATCCGCAGTCACGGTCTCTTGGCATATTCCCAAGATTAAACCCCAATTAAACTAAGAAATGGGATGTTCAAAGT
Organism: Helianthus tuberosus; assembly: GCA_030545235.1. NCBI lineage: Eukaryota > Viridiplantae > Streptophyta > Magnoliopsida > Asterales > Asteraceae > Helianthus > Helianthus tuberosus. The sequence goes on from CM060383.1 coordinate 161,093,482, forward strand.
AACCAAATTAAACTAAGTGAAGATACATGGGTAACTTTTGGGAACTTCCGGAACCTCCACCATCCCTTATCAAATTGGATGATCATGATGTGGGCTGCTTTTGGGAATACAATTAGAGCTTTTACATTAGTCTATGAATTTGTAAGGCATAAGGCCATCAATTGATGGTGGTAGATTGAGTCTTCATTTGGCTAATTTTTCAATTCAACATACCCAAAAGGGAATTGGATTAATGTTTCATCAATGGTGCAATTGGACCTTACTTGAGCAAGAATCACTCTCTATTGAAGTTGGAGGACCTTCATATTTACGTCATACATATTTATTTATTTTTGAATTATGTTAATCACGGTTGTACAACTGTTCGTACAATCACATCCCTTTTTTCCTCTCAACTGACCACCGCGCTAACCATGCAAATCACCACTGCTTTTGTCGCTCAACCTCTCATCGGTTTGGCAGTTGACAACCGCCACATGAAGGATTGTGGCTACCGCTTAAATTTTTATTCTTATACTTTTTTTTAATCTCTTTCTAAAGAAAAAAATGTCATTTTAGTTTAAACTTGCCAATTTTAGTTAAAAAACAAAAGACAAGCATTAAAGACCGAAATTGGAAATAATAAAATGTCTCACATATGTTATCTAATAATTTACTTAATCAACTTTTTTTTCAGAACAGAATGATTAAATAAGGCTTATTCTATACACACCCCCCTATTACTTTCTACACCCCCCTCCTCTCACATACACTGTCGGTCCCACGCAGGCCCCACCTGTAAGTATGTGAGAGGAGGTGGGTGTAGAAAGTAATAGGGGGGGTGTGTATAGTAGCACCCTTAAATAATTTACTTAATCAACTTTTTTTTCAGAACAGAATGATTATTTTGTTTGGCTGAGAGAATCTAAAATATTGCTAGACATGGCCAACATGATTATTCTATAAAGATAAAGGGCTAAAGGCCAATGTTGTCTTTCACTCTTTATAGGAGTTTGTGTCCTTGAATTTCACCCTAAATCAAAGTTCGTTGCTTTTTTTTTTTGAAGGGTGACTTTCGATATGTACTGACCATTGGTCACCGGGTTCCCGTCTAGGACGGTTACCCGTCAGCCCAGCTTTCGCAGACGCGATGTTCTATCGGGCCCCGGCTGCCGCTCTGACTGACCTTCGCCCGGAAACCATACTGCCCCCACACGAGAGACTCGCTGGGGTAACAGCTGGGTAAAACCGGGTTGCCCTCAAGACCGCACCATGCCTCGGTAGGATACGGTCTATCATTGGGACGTCCCCCCCCTAAGACCACGAGTGGGAGTCGAACCGGTGACCTCCCAAAGGAGGAACCGGCCCAACATACCCAATGGGAACCACTGGGCCACGGTTCGTTGCTTAATACTTTTTTTTTCCTTTTTAATATGGATATTATAATTATTCCTGTTTTCTTTTTTAATATCATTTTTTTATCACAATCGTCTCAATAGAAAGACAAGTAAACATAAAAATGAATAATTATCAGTCTAAAGCTTAACATTACCATTAAGGTCCTAATTAATTACCAAGTGGCTGTTTGTGGCAAGGACCTTAGGTGGTTGGGTTTGGGTTTATTCATCACCAAGGAGGCTTACACTATTTTTATCAAATATAAATTATGAATAATTGTATGGATAAATATACACAAGTCGTTCTAATCAATTTGTAAAATCTGATACGACTGGTATAAAACTGCGTGTAACATTTATAACAAATCCTTAGCAATATAATTATAAACGCTAATAAAGTATGATGGTATGTAAACCATCTTCATCTTCATGTGTATTGTATGAAGTTAAGAAATTTGAATTATGAACAACATCATTGTAACTTTTCAATGAAACATGTCATGTCCAAAAGAGACATGATTATTCATCTCATATTTTATTTTGTACCAACACCATACCAAGTTATGAGCAACATTAAATTAAAGCAATTATGTGGCTGCAAAGTGCAACATCTATATTTACAAATCCCCCCCACCCACACTCATCTCCTTGCACTTTCTCTTCTTCCATGGCAGCAGCTTTCTACTAAATGCTTTTGAACTCTCATCTTCCATGTGTTCACTATTCAACCACCTCCATTACTCAAAGTTCCATCACCCATTTCTCTCCTTTTCCTATCACTCTCTAACACACACACACTCAATTAATATTCCACAACCACATGGACCATCACCAACTACCATTCAACATATCTTCATTTCTTTACATCTTTCTTGGATTTCATCTTTAAAGTTCACATTTTTTTTCATATCTTAAAATCCAATCACTAGATTCTTGAAAACATTCCAACATTTTCCCAAATGGGTTCACACCACTTCTTCCACATCCTCTTTCTTTCATGGTCTTTTTTAATCTCAAAAACCTATGAATCACAAACCACACAATCCCAAACTCTTCTCCAAATAAGAAAACATCTTGAGTACCCAATTCAGTTAACAAATTGGGATACTTTCACTGGTGACTTTTGCAATCTCCCACCAAATATTCATGTAACCATCAAGTGTGAAGATAACTTAGTCACTGAACTCAGAATCATGGGTGATAAGCTTCCAAAGGTCAGTTTTTTTCATGGGTTTGCACTTCAAAACCAAACATTATCCCAATCTTTCTCACTTGATTCCTTAACAGTCACATTAACAAGACTGACTTCACTAAAGATTCTTAGTTTAGTATCTTTAGGAATCTGGGGACAACTTCCTGACAAAATCCACAGGCTCAGATCACTTGAACACTTGGACATGAGTTCAAACTTCATGTTTGGTTCTGTCCCAAATGGGATTTCAAGATTACAAAAGCTTCAAACTTTAACACTAGATAAAAACTTCTTTAATGAATCCATACCTGATCACTTTAATTCACTATCAAACCTCACCATTTTAAGCTTAAAAAACAACAGCTTAAAGGGTCATTTCCCTTTTTCAATTTCTAAACTCACAACACTCACAGATTTAGCTCTGTCCCACAATCAACTCTCTGGCAAATTACCTGATTTAACCACATTATCCAATCTAAAGTTACTAGATTTGAGAGATAACAATCTAGATTCTGAACTTCCAAACTTACCCAAAAAAGTTACCACAGTTCTTTTAAGCAATAACTCGTTTTCGGGTGACATACCCGAACAATTCGGGCAACTTAATCAACTTCATCACTTAGACATTTCATCGAACACCTTGTCGGGGACACCCCCATCTAGTTTATTCTTTTTACCAAACATAACTTATCTCAATCTAGCATCCAATATGTTAAGTGGGTCACTTCCTAACACAATCAAATGTGGAATCAAACTCGGTTTTGTCGATATTTCGAGCAATCGGTTTACGGGTCGGCTTCCGTCTTGTTTAAGCATAGTTTCTAGTAACAAACGAGTTGTGAAGTTTACTGGGAATTGTTTACTTGTTGGTCACGCAAACAGTCGAGAATCTGACTGTAAACAAATGATCAAGAAACCATATTGGGGTAAAGCTTTGTGGGTTCTAATTGTGGTAATTTGTTCTGCTATATGTTCGATTTCGTTCGCAATTGTTATATTAATCTTTCGTAAACGACGTCGTTCGAGAGAGATAGTTGCTGTACAGCACACGGTACCGAAGGTTAGTGACGACAATGCACCAATGGAGATTGCTTCTGACGCAAGTAAGCCGCTACTGATCATTTTCTTTTTTAATGAAAGTACTTGGAATTGATTCTGTTGGCCGTTCAAATAATCATAAAATAATAATAATAAAAAAATATAGAATAGAAAAAAATATAATTATTATTTGTCTATTTAACGTTATCTAGTTACCATATGATTTGATAAGATTTACTTTTATAATCATAGTTATTATTTGTCTATTTTTATAAATAGTTGATCAATAATACACAATATCTTACGGGGTTTTCATTATTCTATTTAACTGTTCATTTTGGATTCTTTTTTTCAGGGGTTGTTTCTGAAGCATCGGAACCAGGTGGAACGCAGGTTTCGATATCATGTCGAGTGTTTTCCATGGAAGATTTAGTAGAGGCCACTAGCAACTTCGATCAATTGGTGTTTTTGGGTGAAGGATCTATTGGGAAGGTATCATTGATGTTAAAGCAACTAATTGAAGATTTTGAACTTGTATGATCAACCATGTGTGTTCACTAGGGGTGTTCATGAGTCGATCCGATCCGATCGAGGGTCTGCTCATGCTCGGATTGAATTACAACCGATCCGATCCGAGCGGATCAAATTTGCAAAACGAGCGCAAAAGTGATGCTCATGCTCGGATTGAATTTGAATCGATCGGCTCGGTTTCGCTCGGTTTTTATCAACTCCTAAAAAAATCAAGCGGATCGTTTTCGCTCGGTTTCGCTCGATTGAATGATAAGGCTTCGTTCAACAAAAACAAATTCTAACTTAATTAAAACATGTCCAACACTTTACTAACAAAAGCAATACATAACTCAAATCATGATTCTAAAAATGTTCTTAACAATATCAAGAAGCACAAAATAAAGTGCGAATACAAATTTTCATTTAGTTCAAAAGCCATAAACTTCTTCTTTAAGCTTGATCATCTTCATCCACAAAATTCAACTTCAAATCAACATATAACCTATAAACACAAGCATTAAACAAAACCATTAAGTTCTACGATCGACTTGTTTCGCTCAATTGAATGTAATACAATTATTGAAGACTGGAGCGACTCACTTGTTTGATTGCCCGTCCGACGATCTGTTGCAGAATGAAGACTGGAGCGGCGATCTGTTGCAGAATGAAGAAAGGAACGACTCACTTGTTTGATTGTCCGACGATGTGTGTGAGTGTGACTGTGGACCGGAGAGTCAAGAGTGAGAGTCGAAGACTAGAATTAGATCACTAGAGTGGCGATATGAATATGATACGACTGAATATTGTTTTAGGAATAAGATTTAGGGTTAGATTTTCAAATTAAATATTAAGTTGGACTGAATATTATTTGGGCTTTTAATTTTTTTGGGCTATTATATTTTTTTTGGGTTTTTAATCTATAAAATCTATAATATATATATATATATATATATATATATATTATTAATAAAAATAATTCGAGTGAAACCGAGCGATCGACGAGCGAGCGGAGCTTTGCTCATGCTCGGATTGAATTTGAATCAAACCGATCCGATCGGCTCATTTACAAACTTAGCGGGAATCGAACGAGCATTTTTCGAGCCTTTTTCGAGCGATCGACGAGCGATCTTCGATCGTCGAGCAGTTTGGACAACCCTAGTGTTCACAACCGTTGAAACCGACCAAACCGAAGAAAGTCGACTAGTTTGGTTGGTTTAAAATATGTATGGGCCTGTTAACGGTTAGGTTTTTGCCGTGCAAACCAAACTGACCGTTTAACATGTATTATTTATCTTAGGTATATAAAGTTATGTATAGATATCATATTCATAAAATAACGTTATATTTAAAAAAAATTAATATATATTTTTGTCTAAAACCAAAAACCAACAATACCGAACCATCAAACTGTGAAAACTGGCCTATTCAGCTGACCCAACCAACCCCTCCGGTTTGGTTTGTATTTTCCTAAAACCGTAGGTTTGACCTGAAATTTTGTCAAAACCGATCGACCAGACCCATGAACACCCCTGTGATCAACCCTGCAATACACATGGATGATGAGTTTGCTTGTTTGCAGGTTTACAAAGGGAGACTAGAAAACGGAAGCTACGTTGCTATACGATCACTCTCTTTGTTCAAAAAATGCTCGAAACGAAACTTGAAAGTCCGGTTGGATTTGATTTCAAAGCTTCGACACCCGCATCTAGTTAGCTTCTTGGGTTATTGCATCGACGACAGTGGAGTAGAAGATTCTACCTCTAGCAGAATCTTCCTCGTGTATGAATACGTATCTAATGGAAATTTTCGCGCTTTTCTTTCAGGTTGTTGCTAACCATGACCACATTGGTTATAAAACTCGGGTGACCACACTGGTTAGTGGTCACCCAAGTCAATTTTTTTGTTTCTAACTCAATGATAATGTCATATGTAGAGAATGCTTCAGAAAGAGTACTTAAGTGGCCAGACCGACTAGCGGTTTTGATAGGAGTTGCAAAAGCAGTACACTTTCTACACTCGGGAGTGATCCCAGCTTCTTCTAGCAACCGTTTAAAGACGAACAACATATTGCTTGACGATTATCGGATCGCAAAGTTGAGTGATTATGGAATGTCTGTCATCACAGGAGAACTAGAAAAACTTGAGGTGTATGTCTCTTATAATCTTGTTATAGTTTTGGCACCATATCATTGTGTATTTAATCAATTGTGTTTTTTATGTAGGCAAAGGGAGATGGATCTAAATCATGGTAAGGAACTTCTTTTTAAAAATTTATAACACCACCATCAACCATCAAATGCACATGTTTTGCTATTGAATCTTACTATGAAAATGTGTGTCGCAGGCGTTTAAAGAAGCTAGCGGACGATGTGTATGATTTTGGATTCATTTTGCTCGAAGCACTTGTGGGCCCAGTAGTAAGTGGCAAAGGCGAAGCGTTTTTGCTAAACGAAATGGTACGTTAGCTATAGCGTTCGACAACAACCTTTTGGAGGGTGTTAGTTTGAGTTTAATGAGTAAATGTTTGCTGAATTTGAACAGACCTCTTTTGGCAGCCAAGATGGGCGACAACGAATTGTGGATCCGATCGTGTTGACAACATGCTCTCAAGAGTCTTTATCGATTGTGATATCGATCACAAACAAATGTATATCGCCCGAACCAACAAACCGACCATCTTTCGAGGATGTGTTGTGGAACTTGCAGTATGCTGCTCAAGTACAAACCACAGCTGATCTTGACTTGAAATCAGATGCTGCATCACTATGTTAATTGTTTAGTTTTTTAGTCAGTCTTGCTTCATATTCCAAAATCAATGTTAATTTTTATTTTTAGGGTGGTCAAGAAAATGTTTTTATATATTTTCTTTTTAAGGCTACATAAAAACCTAAAAGTAAAATATACTAAAAGTCATGAGGCCAAAATTAACTATAAACCCTCTCGTTTGATATATGATCAAAGTTCAAAGTAATGGGATTTTAGTTTAAAAAAGAGTAAACTGCTAAATTCGTCCCTGAGGTTTGACTCAAATTGCTAGATCAGTCCAAAATCAAGTTTTGTTGCTAAAACAGTCCCTGAGCCTAGTTTCTGTTGCTATTTCAGTCCAATAAATTAACACCGTTAGAACCTCCGTTAATGAATGGGTAAAACTGCTAAATTCGTCCCTGAGGTTTGATTCAAGTTGCTAGATCAGTCCAAAATCAAGTTTTTTGAATTTGTTAATTATAAACTTATTTAGGTATATAATTTGCAAGTCTAGAAAAATTATTTGTTAGTTATTTTGATTTTGATTTTGATTATTATTATTATTATCATTAAATGTTTACTAATTATATACTTAAGTATTTAAATAAGATAATACTTAATTTAAATAAAATTAGTTTTAAAAATATAAATGTAGCTTTTTTGAAGAGCGCAATTTAACCGGCCCAGCCTTAAATACTGATTTTATTTTGATGTTGTTATTGTTGTTGTTGTTACCATGTAAATATTTAGTATTTATTTAAGGATTTAAATAAGACAACAGTTAATTTAAACAATATTTAGTTATGAAAAACACAAACATTATATGTAAATTTAAATATTAAGAAATTAATATTTATGAGACTGATTTGACCCGAACCCGTTTTAAATCGTAATACTGGTTTGACCCGAACCCGTTTTGACTCAAACCAAAATAATCCTTTTTATGAGACTTGTTCTGGCACGACATGTTGTCTGACCTCACCTGAATGATAAGTATTATTAAATACGAAACCACTTAATTAAGTAGAAAAAATGAATAAAAGAACTTTATAATACAAATATTAAATTAAAATAATTGATAAATATTAAACATTAAATATTACGATTTAAATAAAAATAAATAAAAATTATGTTAATTTCTTAATATTTAAATTTACATATAATGTTTGTATTTTTCATAACTAAATATTGTTTAAATTAATTGTTGTCTTATTTAAATCCTTAAATAAATACTAAATATTTACATGGTAACAACAACAACAATAACAACATCAAAATAAAATCAGTATTTAAGGCTGGGCCGGTTAAATTGCGCTCTTCAAAAAAGCTACATTTATATTTTTAAAACTAATTTTATTTAAATTAAGTATTATCTTATTTAAATACTTAAGTATATAATTAGTAAAAATTTAATGATAATAATAATAATCAAAATAACTAACAAATAATTTTTCTAGACTTGCAAATTATATACCTAAATAAGTTTATAATTAACAAATTCGAAAAACTTGATTTTGGACTGATCTAGCAACTTAATCAAACCTCAGGGACGAATTTAGCAGTTTTACCCATTCATTAACGGAGGTTCTAACGGTGTTAATTTATTGGACTGAAATAGCAACAGAAACTAGGCTCAGGGACTGTTTTAGCAACAAAACTTGATTTTGGACTGATCTAGCAATTTGAGTCAAACCTCAAGGACGAATTTAGCAGTTTACTCTTTAAAAAATACTATCTATGAACTCTTTTTCTAGATGTTAATATAACAACAATTACCAAACTTTTCATGTGAGGGGAAACCATTAATCCTTAGGCTAGACGGTATGGGGGGTCGTCCCCCTCCGTCCCGGATCGTCGCCGATCCAAACACCACGCCGCCCCCCTCCGGCTTCGTCCTGGACATCTTCTTCTGGACGTTGGAGACGCTCCAAATGAAGACAAAAACCTTGCCTCCCCCTGTCTCACACACCTATAGATACAATATATACATATACATTTTAGGTCCATCCTCCCATTTCCATACCTCCATCCTCTTTGCTCCATCCTCACACCCATCTTACGTGACGCCTACGTGGCGGATCATCATCCAAAGGAGGGCCATCACCATACCGCATAGCCTTAGCGACTTTGTACTTTAAGCATTTGGTGTAACCTTTTGTTGCAACCATTGTCGAGAGATATGCCACATGAAGCAGAGATAGCCGATCACCAGACCTTGATATATTTTAGGTACACTCTATTTTGTATTAATTCTAATAAATAAACAAAGATATTAATACAAGATATATTATTTTATAGCTTTTTTGCATTTGAAAATAAGTCATAAAAATATGAGGACAAATTCAGTCAAACAGATTAAAGGAGCCGATAAATTGTTATGAATAATTCTTGAAGAAAATTAATTGCTTGAATTTAAAAGCATTAATTAAAGATTTAAAAGCATAAATTAATTGCTTCAATTTAAAAGCATTAAAGATAACGTGTGAAGGAAGACCCTTACTTGGAAGTAGAGGTGCACAAAATAACCGGTTAATTAACCGTAACCGGTTATTAACCGAAACCGTAACCGGTTAATAACCGATTTAGGAATAACCGGTCCAGCCGGTTATTTAACCGTAGGTTAGTAACCGGTTACAAGTTTTTAGTATAATAACCGGTTATTAACCGGTTTTTTTAAACCGGTTTTTTAACCGATAGACTGGTTAACCGAAAAAATAACCGAAAAATTCAAGAAAAAGGCAAAAAAAACCGGTTTTTAACCGAAAATAACCGGTTAAATAACCGAACCGGTTAAAGTAATTAACCGGACCAGTTAAAAAAATAACCGGTTAAAGTAATAACCGGTTAAAGCATTAACCGGTTAAAGTCAAAAAGTCAAATTAACCGGTATAACCGGTTAACCGATCCGGTTATTAAAAATAACCGGTTTGTGCACCTCTACTTGGAAGTTCTATTCTATCCATTGGGCCATAGCATTGAAGAAGAATTAATGGACTGTGATTACTCATTTAGTTTGGGTAAATAAACAACAAAGAAAAATTAATGGGCTACAATGAAGCTTAAAGGTTTATTTGGGCCGACTTTGGTGGGTTTAGGTGGGTCGGGACAACAGAGAACAAAGCAATAAAAAAAACAAAGTGTTGGAAATGTGGAGACGAAGCCTTTTGGCTGTTGTGGCCACGAGGAAGAAAACGAAAAGAAATGAGGAAAGTTTTAGTACGTCAAATTATATAGCATGATTGTCTTTGACATACTGTATTATTCTATAATTTACAAATAACTTTATTTTAAGAGAAAATGGGTTTTAATAATCCAAACCCTGACCTATTGGTCGACAATAATTCCAACGTAAAAGAAATACCCCATGACTGTCCCAACTTTCTACATGGGTCTCATCAAGTTAGTTTTTGGTGAGGTGGTTGTTGACTTGGACGGTGATGTGAAAATTTTCTACCCATTATATATACTTCTAATTTACAACATGCTTGTGCATATAGTTGTTGTAAATCGTGCATAAATTGTGTTAATTGCTTTTCTTAGTTGAACCGTTAGCTTAGAAAATTGTACATTACTTTTCCGTTTTGTCCAGTACATCCATATGCCATGTGTCTCTCACCATAGCCACATATTGTTTTAAAGGGATTTGTTTAGCAGTACAGAGAAGAAACAGACCGTATGGTGGTGACTGGAGAGATGAGAGCGATAGAGAGAAGAGAAAGCAGTAGAGCAAAGGGAGCCCAGAGGTTCCACCAACCGGTTACGTTGGCACCGATGTAGCGGCATTGTTCAGGTTTCAACTTACACAATGTCGTCGTATTGGAACGCCAAAGGTACATCGTGTTCAACCAACTTCTAACGCGAATCTCAGATCTTCTTCTTCTTTCAAATCGAAGAATTCTAAGGTTCGCCATAGTAGCTCCGGTGTCGGAGTTAGGGATTCCGATGGTAACAAGGTAACTACCGCACTCTTCGTATCTATTTTACCCATTTAAAAACTTGCTTTCACATGAAGTTATAGAATTGGTAATGTAATTGTTCTTTGATTTGATTATTATTTATTTTATTGTGAATTTTAGCTTTTTAAATAGGACCGAGGCTTATTTAGGTGAACCTTTAATTTGGGTCAATCATAGTTATATTTATTTTACTATATTGTTATGCAGATTTTCTTGAAAAGTTCATATTTTTGGTGTTCTTGTCATTGATTACCCTGTAATTTATTGTGAATTTTAGGTTTTAAAGAGGAATGAAGTTTATTTAGGTGAACTTTTAATTTGGGTCAATCATAGTTTTGTGTTTTTAATGTATTATTATGCATAACCCTTTCTTTTTAGTTTCTTGGGCTAAGCTTTGACCGGTCTTTTGCCTAAACCAGTCCAAAGTTAGTGTTTTGATCTGTATTTTTAAGAAACTTTACGAACGGATAAGTTAACTAACTGTCTATTATTTGGCATATTTTGTTTGTGGGAGCTTTTCCACTGTAGCTGTTTGTGCTTGTCTCGCCGGCGCGCGCAACGCGCGAAGTTGTTTGGTTTTCCGCCAAAATGGAGATAAGGCCAGCTATTACTTTTTTTCTATCAAGTCTAAGTTGATACATAGTTAAACCGGTTTGACACCTTAATTACATGGTTTAAAGCGTGTCTAGATGCGTTCGACCCAACTAACTCGTGTGAAACTTGTTATAGTAATCGTGTTAATTGTGTTAGTAGTTTCACACAACACGTTTAACCTTTGTATTAAAACGACTTAGTTTTGTAACTTTGTAAATAATCAAATGAATATGCATATTATTTTTTAAATTTAGTTGCACTTTGTTGTGATTTTGATTTATTATGGCTACTCCGTCTCTTGTCGTTTCTACCAGACTACCAGAGTAATATACTAACCCTAGCCGAAAGGTGTTTGCAACTTCTGTCTTTGGCCAGCTCCATCGTTGATTGTTGACTAACATTTCATTCCATTCTTTCCCTAAACGAGTTACTGCTTCTGTTCATGTTAATAAATTTTTTCTTGATATTATTTTTGTTTACTTAAACCATACGGGTTTCGTATTCATATTAGTTGTTTTTAAATCGTATATTTTATTATATAGATGATCCGTTTGCTTCTTTTCATGTTTTTTTTTTTGAAACGCAAGCCAAATTTTATTTCACAACTTCTAGGCAACCAACTGTTAACAAGAAGGGCACCAATACATATACACTAAGTTTTTACAGACACCAAAGCTATTAACTCAAAAGTACACCAATTTCCCCACAAAATACTAGCATGTTTGACTCTTTGCAATAATAGTTATTGTAAAGGTTGTCAGTTTTGTGGGTTTTTTATTTATTTTATTGATTAATCATATCCGTTAGATTACCCCCATCTCACTTTCCGTTCATCACAAACCCTACCACTTGCCTTTTATACACTTCTTTCTATGTAAAACATCAGTGGTTCCATTGAGAGAGAGAAAGAGGAATCAATACATAAGAGAGAGAGAGAGACGGAGACGCAGAGTTTAGAGAGAGAAGAAACAATCGCGAAGAGAGAGAGAGAGAACGGGGTGGAGCTAACACCGCTTCCGGTGGTGTTCCCGTCAGCGAAAGACGGCTCTTCCTGTCTTCAGTATTCTTTGTTATATAACATTTTTTATCTGTATGTATGTTAAATAATATTTTTTTTTATTTTTATTAATTAAAGTAATAATTGTTTTAAATAAATTTATGTTAGGTTGATATTTTATCTGGTTGTTATGTGTACAAGAACCTACATGGAAACTAAAAATAACATGCATACCTTAAAAGATGTTTTTGTAGAGGAAAAAACATCAACAAATTAAAAATGTTTTCTTTTTTAATTATTTTGAGTGCATACCATGACTAAAGGTTACACATCATATAAAAGCATGTTCATTCATTAATTTTGTATTTATTTTGTGTAGATATGCATGCAGGGCTCAAGCACTTGGAACACTATTACAAGGTAATCTCTTGCTTTAAATTTGGTGACTTCAGAATACTTGTATACCTTCAGTGTGTACTATACACCATGGGTATCCAAAGCGCTCGCTTGAACCTCGCCTACGCGTGTCCACCTCTTTTTTCAGATAAGAGCCTTGCGCGCCTACTTCAGGCTAATACGCCTCACCTCATGCACTTTAAAAAATTATATATTCTTTTTAAGTTCAAGTTAAAACTACAAGTGACAACATTCAGAAACACATGGGCGCTCCTCCACCAAAAACACCCAACCCTAAGCTTAACCAACAAAAGCGCCGTCAAGACGAATCGCCAAGTAAACATAACAAACTCAACACCACTTGATGTCCATGGATTGCTTAAGAAGTTTGTTAATTTTGGGCTTTTGTAGCCCAATAATCTTGCTGAACATACATACTTTTGGGGCTCTCTTTAACCCATGGGTTGTATAAGAAGTTTATCAGTTCTGGGCTTTGGTTAGCCCATGGACTGTTTAGACAGTTTGTTATTTTTGAGCTCTTTTTTATCCAATGACTTTGCTGAATATAACAAGTGAACATAACAAGTGACTGCACTAAAGAGTGAATCATTATTGTTGGTGTAAAATCTACCTTTATTACTATTTTTTTTTACAAATAAGCTTAAAGCAAGTGTATTTATCTTAGGTTAGTCAGTTGATTTTTTTTTTCTTTTTTGTAATCTTAAGCCAATTAATGCTTCACTAAATTAATACTCACACATCTTATTACACAAACCTCACTAACCAAGGTATTTACCATCCCAGATAAGAACACTTCAAAGAAGAGACGCGGGGACGCGGGGGCCGATACGGACGTCGAACCCCTTTTGTACAGTTGCCAAGTAGGAAAAAAGCGCAACTGTAGGCCATAGTTTAGCAAGCCATGTTGTCAAGGAAATTGTCTTTCGCACAACTTATGTAACTAACATGCTTAGTGTTAGTAACCGTGTTAGTTACTTAAGTTGCAACTATAACACATGTACAAACCTAGACACAAACTCTTGGTTGTAGCCGTATAACTGATGTATCTAACCTAATGGATGTAACTCAATGTGTAAGACCCTAAATCGTACATGACAAAAGTCGCAGCGGAAAACACGAACCATAAAATTTCTTTCTTTATAAATACCTCAACTTATTTAAACTTTAACTTTAACATAGCTCTTATTCATAAATCCGTCATCCTCTTATTTACTAATTAAAAACATAGCTTATGATTGCTACATTTTACATTCAACGTCCCCGTACAATCTATCTGGTGACTCGATCTTCGATCTCTAATCCTTGTTATAATCGCCCGTTATCCACACAACCTGCATTCACCACATACATTCGAAACATTAGCACACGTTATATAAACAAGCTCATTCATGTACACTTCCCATTTCGTTCTTTAACAAACTTTAAGCATTTCATCTGCGTATCCATTTCCTGATGAGGCTTCAATAATGTACCTGCATACTTTTCATTCTCAATGTACACCATTATTAACGTTAACCCTCAACGTGTCTAAATCATGCTTACATACGTACATACATTAAACTTACATACACCTCTACCTACGCACATACCTTTCCTTCAGCTTTACATACGTGCACACACTCATACATATCTTTATATATATACATTCATACTCAACTACATAAGTACACACGTTTCCTACATTTTCACATACATGCATACGCTCATACATATCATTATACATACATACATACACATCTACATTCGTACATACCTTTACCACGCCTTTACATACATGCATTACTTATGCATATCTTTATACATACCTACACGCGTACGTATCTTCATATTCAATCACATGATGCTCATGCTCTTATATAAATACTTGCGTACCTACATAAACCGATATCTACACATATATATTTATACATACATAACTAGTACTTGTTCCCACACTATAAACTTACATACTTTCACGCATACCTACTTACATAAGTTCTACGTACGTATACGGATACATATAAACATACGTACATGCTTATCTACTTATGTGCATCCCTATATGCTCATAAGAAACTTTACGAATCATCGGGATGCGTTACGGATCATTTGGAAATGCAAAATTAAGCAAAACGGAGAAGTGGGCTAGACAGCCCGTCGGCGACGGGGTGGGTACCCGTCGGCGACGGCCTCCTAAAATGCCCGTCGCCCAATTTAACCCGTAACCAGTCAGTTAGGCCGTCGGCCTCTTTCACACTTTTGGGAGCCCGTCGGCGACGGGGTGGGAACCCGTCGGCGACGGCCTCTAGAAAAGTCCCTTTTCTGCAGATCCGTTTCGTCGTCCGAACGCACTAAAACGCGCGTAACTTTTGAACCGTTTACCCGTTTAACCTCCCGTTTCTTCCTACACGCTTGTAAATTCACATTCTATCATATGAACTTAAAATCCCACATCCGGATTAAGGAAATTCTTAGCTTACATGCATTCGGCTTATTATCATCTTCTCATTATTTGACCCGTTCGTGCATTTATCAACAAAATATGTTTATTTGACCTCAATCTCATATGAACTTAATAATTTCATTGACGCCTATCATAAAAGATTAATTTCTCGGATGTCTAGCATTCTCTTAACCCATTTTCGCTCAAAAGCTTATTTTGACCCGTTATGGGTATTTGTGCATTAAAAGGTCTATGACATACAAAACCCTACACTTCGCTTTCATACTTGACAAAGACATTACTCTAATCGAATAGCTCATTTCCAAACGACGTTTAAGGTCGTTTGCCCGAAATACATATCAAGGGCGTTTTTGTCAACGTTACTCTATCCTTAAAAACAAAGGATTTCCTTGCATAAGTAACCAATCCTACTACTTAGCTACAATTCCTAATCACACATACCTTGCTCGGATCAAAGCTAAGATCCGTTTAATACTTCATCGATATCATACAATTCATTCCTCCTTGACCTCAATTATCATATTTAATTAAATTGCATATAACTTTACATAAACAACTAAGAAGTGATTACGGAATCACTTACCTCATGCATCCGTGTTCATATTCATTTCCTCGCCACTTCTTGATCCATTATCCTTCCGTGCTTGATTCCGTCTCGACATGATTCCTATACTTCCATGTCATCGAAATCACATTCTTATTAGCATATTCATTTGTACATGTTGACGATCATATTATTAGTCGTTTCTAACAAGCATAACCCATATAGTCATATCCATATCCGTTTGCCCCCATGTAGTTCATCATGTCATTACATATAACGTGTATTGATGTAACATGTAACGTACGACTTCCTAATATCCTACCTTCACAACTAGAAGTTAAATTATGCTTCTTGTTCGTAGTTGACTTCCAGAAAGTCAACAATTCATTTTATTTAACTTTCGACTTATCATTTTATACCCGTATCATCATGATAGACTATACGGACGACACTATATACATTTTATCATACGATTGGTGTGCGTACCACCATTTAAGCATACCATACAACTAATTCATGCACAATCTTCTAAATTCATACATAGTGCATCAAATCCTTCTACTAATCAACATGTGGTATTTAAAATCAAACATCAATAATATGAACATATTATCATTTTCATCATATCATCAAAACCCACTTCATGACTATTTTTCTAATCACTTACAAGTGATCTAATCTTAAGTTCTTCATAGTTTCTTCATGCTTTTGATGTGTGTACTACCTCCTAAGCATAGTGTACAACTAGTTCATGCATATCCTTCTAATCTCATACATAATTCATCAATTTCTTCCTTCTAATCAACATGGATCATACATGCATGAACATCAAACATACTAGTATCACATTTCTTTTAATTCCTCTAACAAGAATCCATCATACAAATAAAAATACATCAACATTCAACAAGAATTAGACATGGATGATGATTCAAATCATCATTCTTACCATAACTAATGGGTTTCACCCTTAAACATCAAATTAACCTAATTCATGCATAATCCATGTTCCAAATGATGAATCTAACACATACTCATGCTCAATTTCATACAAATTCGTGATTTACAACATAACCCATTTCGTGCATCATCACCAATCTAGAATCTAAGACATACCTTACGATCCCCTTGTGAAGGTGATCATTAATCCGTGTTTGGTTATGAATTTGAGCTTCGTTTAGCCTTCCAATTTGAGGGAATAGATGAAGTTAGGGTTCTTGGCTCCATGGGAGCTTCCTGCTCTTTCACGAACACACTATCTGTGTTTGTGTGTGTGTTTTGTTATTTAGTAACCTAACTTTCACCTTATTCCATTTAACCCCTCAATGTTTGCCACTTAAACATGTTTGGCACAACTTTCATCTTCTAATTAGTTTTTATCATACACTTTATTAGGTTAAATAACCTAGTCATTTATTTCTTAATGTACCATAGCATCACATTTAACGAATATAAACATTCGGGTTTTGGGGTGTTACACAATGACAACAAGCTTGATGTATATATAAATCTAGCCCCCGTCGCATCGGGACGGGTTACTTTTCTAGTTTATATACAATACACATACTCTTCTCCCTCTACTCTCCATCTTCACTACCTCACCACCACCACTGCACCACCTCAACTGCACCACAACTACCATTTTCACCCCTACAACACCTCACCAACACCATTGGTTTCACCACCATTACAGCCACCCACCTCCCACCACACTAAACCACCTCACCACCACCACTGCCTCATACCCCAACCCCACCTAACCCCTAATCACCATTTTCACCTTAAATCATAGACATCAACCCTAACCCCCAAAATTGCATCTGAACTCAACCCTAGCCCCTGATTCATTGGTGATGGTGATGGCAGAGGCAGGTGGAAAATGGTGGGTCTGGGGTTCGCAAAGATGACGATGATGGAGAAAATTGTTTGGGCTGGAGGTTTGTAGTGTTAGCTGGTTGTAGGTTGGGGGTTTTGAGGGTGGAGGTTTATGGTGGAGACGGAGGTTGTTTGTTGGTGCGATGGTGGATGGGTAGTGGTTAGAGGGAGTCACGACGGTGGTGGACGGGTTTACGGTGGAGATGGAAGTGGTATGTGGTGGTGGTTGTTGGTTGGGTTTGGTTTCAGATGAGAGAGAAGGGTGGTGGTGGTGTGACTCGAACGGAAAGTTGGGTGGTGGCAGTTGGTGTGGTGGTGGCCGTGGTTGTTGATGGTTGTGGTGGTGGTGGTTTCTAGCTGCGTTTTGTTTCAGGCCATGTTTGGCTTAGCTTTTCTAAACAACTTATAACATTTTGAAAAAGTTAATAAGTCACAATGGAGAATTGACTTTCCTCCTCACATACTAATTTCATGCAAACTTTTCAAAAAGTTAATAAACTAATAAGTCACTAAAATAAACAATCTCAACACCCATTCAGAAGAGAAATAGGGGGAATGAAGAAGATAAATGGAGTATATGTGTGTAGATATACGTATTGTATTTTAATGAGGTTTTAAGGATTTTTTTCCATATCGTTGTCCAGTTAATTAAAAATTAAATGGGTTAGATCCTAGTTAAAAAAGGCTCGATGGAGGAAAATAAATTGAACGTTAGAACTATAATGAGAAATATATTAAGTTAGGATTATTGCCAACCAACATATCAAAATTTAGATTATTAAAATCGAATTTCTGATATCACAAAAATCATTAGAACATAAAAAATTAAAGAAATTTGAATTACTTTAAATTCTTATCTTATTTAAACAAAAAATAAAGAAAACACTCCTCCTCCCCATAAGTTATGTGGCGATTAAAATACGATGTTCCTTTTTCTTATTGTTGTTTATCCATGATGGGTGAGTTGGTTCGTCTTGATTTTTAAGCTCATCATTTGCGTCATTGAGGTGAATTTTGACAGTGGATTCTAAACTACTTTGAGACGGAGTATAGTTGTTGGACAATGATGTTTTTGTCCATTTTGATTATAGCCCCATCAATGAGATGGTCGCCCACTTTGGTGAATCTTTTAGAACCTCTCAAACGAGTCTTTGAGAAAATGCTGAACCCATCTTTCTTTGATATTCATCACACGAATCCTAGTAAACAATGAGGTCACTTGAACCACTGTACTGGTTGATCCTTATATTGTTGTAGATGGTAAACTTTCCAATCTTTTGACAAAACTTCGTCCATTTTCCTGATACCATTGCGTTATGAAGCTTTTCTCGAATGCATTTCCAAAAGTCGTTAATGTTTGACTATTCCCTATAACGAGTATAACATAAAAATACCATAAAAGTAAATATACGATAAGAAATAAAAACTATACCATAATGAATTGGAAATGAACATTAGTAAAATATACAAATACAATAACGACTAAAAAACTAAAAAACTAACATTACTAATCAATGGGTTCTCGTACACGTCCATCCAAGCTCGAGCCAATGCTACTTTTCCTATATTGTCCACCATTGACTTTTGCGTACGGTTCCTTCGGGAAAGGATGTTGTAGCTTGGTTCTTTTGTATGATAATCGTTTGGTGTGGGTGAAGTTTGGATCATGTGTGGTAGGTTCTAATTGTCGAAAGTGTAGAGTTATTTTATTGGCTGGCTTCCAATTGGGGTGATAACACAAGCTAGGGTTGAAAAAGTTTGGGTCGTTTGGGTTAGTTTGTTGGTATGGGTTGTATTGACGATTTTAAAAGGGTGGGTTGTTTGGATTGAAAGTATTCATGTTTGTAGCAAAAAATGGGTGTAGGAAGATGTATAAAAATGTTGAAGATTGAAAAGAAAATATGTGAAAAATGAGTTAATTTATATTTAAAAAAATATTTTTTATTTGAATGAGCAAATGGCAAATTTTCCTTGCAAATACAAATAAAACTAAATTAATCTCTCTTATCTAAGTTTGAACATGGACCTTTTCTCTAAGAGACATATGTCTCTACTAAGTGGGCTAGTCCTACATTGGCAAATGGAGCCACATAAACAATCAAATAATTGCCCCATGCCTGGCGAAGCACTTGTGATTCCCCTTCCCACGCCCCTATGCCTACATATTGTGGCCGCTGCCCCGCCCTTCGAGGTGTACAAATTGGTTTAAAAAAATAGTTTGGTTTTTAGCTGAACCGGTTTTTTTGGTGGGGAAAAAACCGGTTTAAAAAAACCAAACCGGTTTTACATACTAATCGATTCAGTTCGGTTAAAAACCGATTTGGGCAAAAAATTGTTTTAAACCGGTTTTCTCAAACGGGTTTCGGTTTTTAAATCGGTTTCAAAGATCAAGAGTACTAACCGGTATACAAACCGCTGGTTCGGTTCAGGTTGAAACTGGTTAAAAAAACGTTTTCGGTTTTCTTTTCTTCCGATTTTAGTCCTAAAACCGGTTTTTTAGACACCTCTGACCGCCCTCTTTCACCTCTCTAGAACCGAAAATGTAAGTGAGACAAAATAAGCAATCCAAAATTTTGTTAGTGAGAAAATGTAAAGTCAGTGTCGACTTAATGAAATGCTCTTAGTGAAATAGAACTCTTACACTAGTTAGTATCGATTTAAACCATTAATAAATCTTTTACGGCAACATTTCATTTACTTTAAACTTGTTTATATTTTTTTCTAAATAAATAATATTCTTTTATAGTAAATTCTAAAAGTAATCATACGGTAAAATAAAGAAATAAAATCCACCATTTGTAGCCTAGTGGTAGAGGCTTGGGTTCTCCGGTGGAAACCCAAGTTCAATACCCACTTGTTTTACTTTTGGTAGATTAAGACAATGAAGGATTTGAGCCAGACTTTGTGCGAGGTTGTCAGTTCGAATCCTGAGACCATCTGGGTTTTCGTCTTAACGTGTGTTACCACAAGACCAGACTGTCAAGTGAAAGCCGACGGTATGGTTTTCCGAAGGAACGCCCAAACCAAACTCTGAAGCCAATGTAACCCTAGTTAAGACAAATAGTCTAGCCATAGTAGAGCAAGAGAGCTTTACAATTTGAAGAGTACGATAGCTTACCACAATAAAGTCACCGTTGAAAAAAAAAAAAAAAAAAAAAAAAAAACCATATTCCTTTCCTTGGTTACTATTACGTCGAAATTGAGTCACGATTACCCATTTTTGAGTATAGCTTCCCCTTTTCCTCATCTACTTCTCGAACAAATTTCGTAGAAGTGATTCCAATAATTGTTGACTTTGAACATTCAGCTAACCCGGTCGACATGCAACATGTAAATTAGTTAAATGCCATGGGCACCTTCAATCTCATTTTTAAACGATAAATTTGGATCACTAATGGATTACTGGTGTATCATCATGCCATCAACGGAACCAACTGATCATATCTATCTCAAATTGGCTATAATGCCATGGGCACCTTCAATCCCATTTAATAAATATATTATTATTTCAAAAAACTAATATATTTTACTTAGTGACCCTATATTTAAAATTGTAGCAACAAGTGTAGCGGATTTTACGAACTTTTCTAAATTAGATATGACTATTTTCTAAATTGGTCCGACCCTCCGAACTTTTCGCTCAGTAGTATTATGTATGCAGCTTTCGTATAGAAATTTTAGAGTATATATGTTTTCGGGGGGCAAAAGTGAAAGTGCACTAATTTTATCGTTATTTTACTAATTTCGTGAAAATAACGTTAAAAGAGGGGGATGGTTAATCATGCATCATGTGGTGGCGTTGATAGCCGAAGATAAGGGGGTACATGCACTAATCGGCCTTTGTCTTAATTGCTGAGTGTTATGTGCCTTATGTCCAAGGCTTGATGCGAAACTACTATCGAGCCGGGGGTCTCACTGGAAGCAGCCTCTCTATTCCTAACGGGTAGAGGTAAGGCTGTCTACATCTTACCCTCCTCAGACCCTACCTTAGCTTTGCTATTGGTGGGATTTACTGAGTATGATGATGATGATGATGATGAGAGTATATATGTTTTCGACTCCCCGTCGGAAATCTAAAGATTCGCCACTGAATAGAATAATCACCCTAATAACCAGTCCGGTTTTCACAACATTACATCGTCAAGCTAATAACCCCTGTTTTTACAACATTACATTTCCAAGCAATTTCCAAATTTCTAGTAAAATGGACTTTCTTCTTTTTTAAGAAATATTTTCCTTTCAACTATTCATTTGATCAAATTTCAATCCACGCGGAAAAATAGGGGCCAAAATACAAGTCAAAATTCTTAGAAAAATTCTATGAAATAAGTGTTGGCAATTCGGTTAAACATTTACTCCACATTCAAATGCATAAAAAGTATATAAACACCTAAAGATTTTAGTTTCATATATCAAGTTTCTTGTCTCTAAGTGTTCATGGACAAAGAACAACAATACAAACTTGTGTTTAGACATTTGGACAAAAATGGCGACGGGAAACTATCGCCAACGGAGCTCCAGACGTGCATTACAAGGATAGGCGGAGAGTTGTCATCCGAGGAGGCGGAGATGGTGGCCGAACTAATGGACTCCGATGACGATGGATTGTTGAGCTTGGAAGATTTAGTTAGAGTGGTGGAAGATGCAAATGATGAACAAAAAGTAAATGACTTGAAGATGGTTTTTAAGATGTATGAAGATATAGAATGTGGTAGTTGTATAACTGCTAAAAGTTTGAGGAGAATGCTTAGCAGATTAGGAGAGTCAAGGACAGTTGATGAGTGTGAGTTGATGATCACCAAGTTTGACCTTGATGGCAATGGTGTTCTTGATTTTGGTGAGTTTCAAGACATGATGTCATCATCTTGAGTGACATTACTTCATAGATTAGTATTCTTTATGTTTTAAACATACCTTCTATAAATAGTTATGTCATTGTTGATGGGTTGTTTGTTGTATTTTACTTTCTGATTATTTATTAGTAAACATGTCAAATGTTCATCACTATTTTTTCATGATTTATGAAAGGATGTTATAAAATCGTGTGATATCGATCTGCAGCTATACACGATAACATGTGACAGATCCAAGACTTATAACATACACGATAACTTGAAGACAACTACATTCGATCTTGCATCCTCGTCAACAGATTAAACATGAAGGATGTGATCAATTCTAATGAGGAAAAGAATACAAAGTTTCTCAAGAGTTTTCTCAAAAAGTGGAAAGCATTATATTTTTATAACTTTGAAGACTACTCAAAATCTTGAAGAGATGTGTCTACATGACCCGTATAGCAGAGATATTTGAAGATTCTACATCATAAGGTGCTTCTCTTGCTTATAATCCGAAGAAGCAACCTCTGCAAATTAAAGAGCAAAAGTCTAGAAAGAGCAAACCCAAGTAGAATTTGAGGCCTTCAACAAGTCATTTGACCCTGCTAACCAAACAATTTAGGGGAAAATTTATCAACAAGTGCATGTCAAAGTTGTAAAAGTAGAATGTCAAGATGATCAGAATACAAGCGGCGGATCCAATAACTTTTTCATGGGAATGTGGAAAATTTTTAAAGATTTTACGCCTCTAGCTATATAAAAAAAATTCGGTTTATAACGCGTCGGGTCATGTAAAACGAAAGAACATCAAACTAAAATTTATATATGATCGGTGCACTTTATGTACAGGCAATTGAACACTTATTATACCATAAGTGCACTAATATTAGTATAGAATATACTATTTTAGTTAGTTATTATATTTTTGTGGGATATTTAATATATGAACTAAAATGGTGTAGCTAAGTAAAAATAACTAAATTAATATATGTATAGTTAAGGTTAGAAATATTGACTTGATAGATCATGACCAACTTACCTATGTTTATTTTAATTTAAAACTATATATTTAAACTATTACATATATTATATATACATATTAAATGAACAATAATAAATCGAATATTTAGAGTAAAGTGTGATGGGATTTTAGATTATATCGATGAATGGTCAGAATTACAATTTGGGTTTTATATGGGCCAAACACAATTATTGGGTTTATTCTTGTAGGTTTAAGTTGTGATGAGCTGTTAAGGAGCAATTGGGGGGAATGAATTCCAGATATACGGCAGACAACAATTAAAAGAAGGGGATTCGAAGTCAGCCGTCATCATCGAACTCAAGGACGAATTTAGTTTTTCCATCTCATCTTCGAAGCCAATCCATGAAGTCTAACCAATCTGGGATGACAACCGAAGCGGCAAAGACAACCATGCGCGGCTAAGCTTCTCATGACTTCTGCCCGGATGAACGTTTACGCGGTTTGATGTAATTATCTATTTTTCTGATTCGTACAAACTAGTATATCTTAACTACTTGTGTTGGATTATTGGTAAACGTTTCTTGTGTTTGAATTACTTGTCATTTATTAAGCGTGTTGGCAACTTTCTTGCGTTGATAGCAGGTTGGTAAATTGGTGGGTAATTGATACAATCAAACGGGTTATTAGGTTGCATAGTGAATCTTAAAAACTATCCCTATTAACTAATCAAATTCATTAATTCCGAGGCCATGTCTATGTGGTGTTTTGAATCAGAAAACAAATTTTTATATTAAAACAGGTATTCGGGATTCCGGGTGGAGGTTACTTCTTCTCATCTTGATAACACTTTTCGTGACAAATCATGTTTTCTTTTAAATCAAACAAACAAACCCCCGAATTAGATAGTTAGATAATTCTAGTTTTTAATTAATTTCTTTAACATTAACCACAAATTCCCCGTAGATACGATACCCTACTTACGCTATCTACGTAGTTTAATTAGGTTTTTGCATGACCCTTACGACAGTCATCAATATAATCATCGAAAACACGTCAAATGTCATTACAAATATATTAAAATTGTTTCTAACTTCCCTACTCATGGATCCTAACTTTCTATCAAAGATTTTAGACCCCTAGCTATATAAAAAAACGGTTCATAACGGGGTCGTATCAGGTTGCGCCATAACTTCCCTACTCATGGTTCCTAACTTCCTGTCAAATATAAAACAACACTAAACACTTAAAGTCTTAAACAATCATCAAACATACCTCATAGTTTTTAATTTTAATTTTCAAGCCCCCTAGTTTTAATTGTTGATTAGTGTTAGGATCTAAAATTTAACTTGTGTGTTTTAATGTGTGAATAAATGACATGTTTGATGAATTAAATGAAGTGTAGATGTAAATGGAAAGATAAATTGCAATGGAAATAAATGAATACACAAGAATGAAAAGTTTATCAAAACTGTTTTATATTAATAATCAAAGAATTACAAATTACAGTAATGATTCTACAAACCTCCCCTCAGCCTGATCACTCACTTGGACTGTTCGTACAAAAGAAATGTGTGTGATGTGATAAAATAGATCTCTAACAAGTGAGATCTATTTATATAAAGTACAAACGTTTGTTGGCAATCAGGGGTGACATCACCCTGATAGCGACATCTAACATTTCTAACAGAAAAGATTACACAGATATTGGAAACATCTAATGGAATGTAACTACTGTTCTTTAAACCTCTATTGGCTTTATCCAAACATCTGTTCTGGCCAAAACAAATGTTTGGTTTCTTTCATCAGTGTTTTGTCTTCAATAGGGCTTTGGCCATGAACAAACTTTTCTTCCTTTTAACAACGGTTTCATGTCTTCAACGGATCTTTGAAGTCTTCAAACAGATGATATGTTAGTATTCAAGATTCACTATCTTTGGGAGGAGTTGCAGATCATAACATGTTTATTTCTTGATCAAGGTAGCATGTTTTGACTTTTGCAATCATCTGTACTTTTGTAGGTCTAACAATTACATGTAGCTAAACATTTAAACAAACAAAACTTTTACTAAAATAACAAAATCACCCTATTAAAGTTTATAACAACAAAAAAAAAACATCAAAACACATAAAATTTCAAACCCTTTTAACATCTCTGTTTTTGCTAAAAATCCACATAAAACAACAAAATCAACATAAATAAACGAAGCATAGTGGTTTCGGATTCCAGTGATTGCAGGTGGTTTGGTGGCCGGAATTTCAGTTTTCCGGCGAAAAAGGGTAGCCTTCGATGCTGCTGTTTGCGTTGCTGGGAGATCAGAGTGAGAACGGGAGCCGAGAATCGGAAAGGGCGGTTGGGTTATTTTATTTACTTCAAATTTAACTGGGTTGGGTTTGGGCTTGGGTTAATCACAATGGATTCTTTATTTGACTAAATTGTTAAGTGAAAGTGATTGGGTTAAACTGTTAAGTGAAAATGGTTAAAGAATAATTATATAAATTAGGTTATTCTTTAATTAAAATCAACATTTGCATTTTTTTATAAATTCATAAGATTTTTTTTTCAAAGGGGGCAGTTGAAAATTTCTAAGGGATGTGGTCGGGATTTTCCGTAGATTTTAACACTAATTTTTTTATGATGTGTGTCCACCCACCCACAACAAAGGGTGGGTCCGCCCCTGACTACAAGTCAAACGAATGAAACTAAAATTGATTGAAGTTATATGTTACTAAGTTGGGTCTGGCCCAACGATGTGGGTCTAAAACATCGAGGCTCATAAGAACCCAGCCTACGTGTTTCGTGTATAAAGGATGTTGCACCTTCATGGTATGCGCTTTCTTTCCTTCCCGTAATAATTCACACACATCTATACTATAACATATGTAAAAAGAAGAAGAAGATAATTTAGACTTTTAGTAATTACAAATTTTAAAACATACGGTACAATCACTTAAAGACAAATCTTTCTAGAAAATGCAAGTAACATGCAAATTTTCTCCATGATTTTTAACGACCATAACTTTTTTCATACATTAATATTAAACAAAAATTACACTATAAAAATGGGCATTTTATTCACTTTAACTTAAGTATGGTATTGCTATAATTATTTTAATTGTAAACAAAATAACATGTTACGTGATTATATACTATTACATGATTACGCGTTTTACCAGTTTCCACGTCAGCGTGTTATATTCACCGCCGCTCGTGTGGGCACCTCTCTTGTTCTCAAGTGATACATATGATATTGATGATGAATTCAATATGTAAAATTTTGTAAAATAAAAAATAAAAAAGTTATTTCTTTCAAGTGTCATTGGTTATAGAAAATTTGCATGGTCATCGTTGTCAGGAAAAATTGCATGAGGGTGTCGGGTGAAACCCAAACCCTCTTGTTCAGGCCGCCCCTGGTTACAAGTAGAGTGACTGCGAACCTTGATATTACGAACTAGCTAGTAACATCGACAATCTGGGCGAAGTAAGGTGAAAGAGGATGGTTGGTCGCTAGAGTTGACACAATGCTACAAAGGTTTCTTACAGGGGTTAACTAGATATATATCTCGAACATGAGTTGAGGTCTAGCTTTATATATATACTTAAGCTAGAGCTCTATTAGGTTAAACAAATCAAACTCGTGCTTAGCTTGACATACTTAAGCTAGAGCTCTATTAGGTTAACAAATCAAACTCGTGCTTAACTTGACTCATTTACACCCCTCGATTCTTCTAAACACATACCTCTTTACGGTTCACGAAATAAGTATAAAAGCAATTGAATCGTCTGATTAGAAAAAGTTTTATTTTTTGTTAATATTTGTAAGATTAAATATATTATGGTATTGTATTTAATCTAGTAGCCATTATAATCATTTACATTATATAGATCAAAATATATAACATCCTATTAAATAATTAGTTGGTAATTGTTGATGGACCATATTACCATTATTAACTAATTGGGTTTCCTCTTGATGCATATATAAGGAGACTAATATAGAGGTTCTAAGGTTACACAACCTAATTAGTCAATAACATCATTCGGCCTCTCTCTCCACAACCGATTACCCTTTTCGGTTCTCTCATCACCATCATTAGATTGCACCCTAAGGAGGAACCAAATCAACTTGACAAGCATGTCGAACTCGATGGTTGCATCCCTTACTGGATTCTCTGCTAACATGTCTGCAATCATGGATATGTTTTCATGTTTTCCATTATGCTTAAAACATAATTGAACAACAATATTATAAAAAAACAAAAACAAGGTTTTGATAAATAATTTTAAAACCCCTATGATGTCATAAAAACCCTCAATAGTCATAGGGAGGTTGGAGAATCACACCATGTATTGGTTTAGATTGAAACCACTCACATGGCATTGCTTGCGCTCGCTCACATAACTTGCCTCAAATGTTAGCTTTCAAGACTTGTAGTGCACAACTCTAAAATTGCATGACCTACTTTAGTATCATTGAGAACGACTTTCTACTAATATATAATACAGAATTTAATGAACATTACTGAAAACACATAATCAGTTTTCTCATAGTGTTACATTATCACTCATACATGTTCTAGTCTTCCGATGTATATGTGAAAGTTGATTTTTACCTAACTAGCCAGCCTAACGTAATTTAGTTTTTAATATATTTTCCGCTGCGAGAGTCTTATCGGTTAGGCCGGTTCTTGTTATCTCAAACGCCGGACTGAACTACAAACATATGATTATAAGAGCTTGCACTCTAACAAAGAATGAATTTCAAAGTAGGTTAACCAAAATTATGTTAAGGAGATCGACTTGTGTAGTAACGAGGAGCCTATCAGCGGGATAGCTAATCGAAAATCATGTTAAGGGTTATACCAAAGTGACTAGAGCCAATTGGCTTGGTAGTATGCCAAAATCATGTTAAATGAGGTAAACAAGTAACAAAGTCTCTAATAACTTAATCATATTATAAGGGACCAGGGGCGGACCTGGCTTTGTTCCAGGCGTACCACGGGCTACGGCTCAACTTTTTGCCAGTAGTGCAAATTTTTTTTTTCGATTTTTATACAAAGGACACCCCTAAACAACCACGAGGACACCCCTCAAATTTTTTTTTACAAACCAATAATAAGCCCAATGAGAAGGTAAATAATAAGCCAAAATAACTAAACAATAGCACACTAGATTAGCCCAAATAACTAAATAATAGCCCAAGATTGAATGGGCGGCAGGTTAATCAGGGGACGGGATATCAAACGTCGAACTCATCCAAAGGAAATTCAGAATTGGCTGTAGCTAATGATCATCATCTTCGAAGAACAGAGACATAATAGAACTACCGAAGATTGTTACGTTTGGCTGTGATTCTTTGATTCGTTTTATTGGCAGCAGCACCAGCAGTCCAGCACATCGAACTATCGAAGACGAACAGGGCCTGTGAGTATTCTTAATTTCTGCTGTTGGAAAAGGGATGTGACGATGAGAGAAGTAAATTGTGGAGTGTGGTAAAGTGAGCGGCGGTTTCATATTTTGGGAATTAGGGTTACAAAACTGTGAATGACTATGCATGTTTCTCATTTCTTAGCTCCAAAAAATTAAGTATTGACTAAAAATAAAGAAAACATATACAATTAACTAAAGATAATCCAAATCAAGTTATAATTTATATATATGCTATATATTTTTATATATGACTTATAATATATATACATACATTATTTAGACATTAATTTAAACGAGACAAACGAGCGAGCCAACGAGCCGAATTTACCATGGCTCGGGCTCGGCTCATTTACAAACCGAACCGAGCCAAGCCAGCTCATTTAAAACCGAGCCGATTTCGAATCGAGCTTTCTCCGAACTTTTTTCGAGCGAATTTCGAGCGAGTCTCGAGCCGCGAGTTTTATGAACACCCCTATGCTTTATAAGTTCTAATCTTTATAGATTAGATTTAAAAATTCTTTTAGTGTTTTATCACTTTAGCCTAGAATTAGAACTATATTAGTTTTGTTATTCAACTTATTTGAACGTTGATTTTGTATTTGTGTAAAATTTTTTTGAAATTGAAGCTTGTCAAGACGGATTTACGCAATCGAATGGGTCCGGAATTTTTGAACAATGCTATGGTTTGTGCGGTTGAAAAGGATTTTTTACCTGAAGTAAAAGACGACGATGTGATGGAACGATTTCAAGCTATGAAAAAAGAGAGTACAAATTTATTAAGTATTTGTTTTACTTTATTTATTTATCGTCGTTTTTTTTAATATCGTATGATTACACGGTAAAAAAAAATTGGGATACCCCTGAATTAATGTTCTAGTTCCGCCACTGTAAGAGACAACCCAATAATGATTTTGTATGCAATATATTTGAAGTTATTTAACAATATCATTTTAGCTCATTAACATAACTAAAATAACAAAATATATATTTCGATGATACTAATTATGGTTTATAATATCTTTCTGCATACTTTATTATTTGCAAAATCAAATACTACATTTAATAAAAATATTAGTAAAAACAAAATTGTAAATGGGAAAAATATCTAGTTGAAGTAATGTCAATGTCAAGGTAAAGAACAAAAATATCAAAAGTTTTAAATTCACTTGAATGAGAGGGGGACCTATAGGTGCCATTGTTTCCTCTTTAATCAATATCAATCATCTTCATTTTATCTTTACTCTTAGTTTGATCATCAACTCAGTGGAGCAAGCACATGGGTAGTTGTGTTTCAACTCAAACTCAGCAGGAGTCTTCTGCAATGAAGAAGGTACAAGTGTTGTTCGGGTCCAACGACGACGTCGTTAAACCTCCCCTCATCAATGGCGATCTTCCCTCCAAATCACTCCGATCTTTTCGAGATTACGGTATAAATTCTGTTGTATGATCTTGGTTCTTGTTTTCTCATAGCATGACTTTTGTTTAGTTTATAGAATTATAGTTAGTTTCTTTCGGTTGTTAATTGGTGTAATTTGTGGGTGCATATTGCATTATTGCCATATTTGGCCTTTTAGTTTGTATATCAATTTCATGACTTCAGTTAGAGTTTTTTAGGTATAATCTAGGGAGTTTTCTGATTTTTCAAGTGGATTTGTTTTACTTCTGTTTCTAACATGTTTCACGTCTTGAAGTATATGATTAGAGGGGGTGTTTTTCTTGGTTGAAGTCCGATATAAATTTAATGGAATTAAAATTTGGATTTATGTCACTGTTAAACAAATAAGCAGCATCAATGATCATCTACGGACGGAGGGGATCCATCAGTAATTACCTTACCGTTGAAACCCGTTAAATTTTTTAAAAAGAAAATTCTTAAAATAGACAAGTTGAGATTGACTTTTACTTCTTGGAAAAATAGACAATAGCGCCGGCCAAGGCAACTAAGTTTTAGTCTACGCTTTAAATGTGGTATTTTTTTATTAGCTATTTAAAAAAGCGTCGGCTAAAACTGAAATTTAGTCGGCGCTTTTTTAAAGGCTCAAATTAATATGTGATTTTTAGATGGGACTCACACGTGTATTATTTTGATTGCTGTTTTCGTGCGGCATTGTAATTTTCAAGATTTTTTTTAGTGCCTACAAAAATTAGCCCCCGTTTATCGTCTTAGACGGCATGGGTACTTTTTATTGGTTTTTTAGATATGTCTATTTTTGGAAAGATAAAATTCAATGTTTATTTTGTAACTTTTTAGGTTAAGTTGTCTATCTTTGAAAAACATTTCAATTTTCAATAGCTAGATCAACTTTGGTGGGAACTTATTGCCAACGTAAAATTCAGCTGTAAATGAGGATATAATTTCAGATAAAATTCCCACCAAGGTTTTTTAGTCGTTTGTCATTGTGTTGTCTAGTACTGGCGGTTTATCCATTAGTAAACTATCGGAAAATTGTTCGATAAGATTCACGCCTAGTCTGGAGGATTCACCATTGATAACCCACTTCGTTGACGGTTTTCCGACACAACCTTCCTTCAATGATGCTCATTTGGTTAGTAGTGTGTATTCCCTCAAGCATCACTGGTGTCATCGCCATCTTTGTCACCATCTAATCATCAATGTTATCACCATCATCGTCGCTACTACCCCATCACCACCCTAGCCAGGGCACACCAAGCCACAACCTCAATCACTATCACCAACACCATCGTCCACCCCAATAGCCGCCGCCGCCCTCACAACCACGACTAAGACTATTGCCGCCTCCACTATCACCCCTAATACCGTCCCATCACCACCAACTCCCCCATCCCAACATTCCAACTTTAACAAATTTACAAATCAAACATGATTATTTTTTTTACATGAATCACAACTTCTAATTCCTTTAGCAATTTTAATACAAATCCATTTATTTAAAATCACAACACACATTCCAGTTCTTTAAACATTTACACTACCCCAATGCCAAGGGTCTAGCTTACAAGTACATCTTTCTACTTTCAAAATTATTGTTTCATTCTCAGATTATATACTCTATTCAATATATAAAAATACTTTCTAATTCTATCATAGGTTATTGGTTTTTTTCATAATGTACATGTGTTATTTGACATTGTAGGGAGTAAAGAAGAGACATATTTTGACTCACAAGCATGGTTAGAGTCAGATTGTGATGATGATTTCATGAGTGTTAATGGTGGTAAGATACATTAATTAAATCACAATTTATATCATTAACTAATTTTACTTCTTAACAAGTAATGGTTTATTGTGTAGAATTTACTTCATCAAGAGGCAATACACCGGTCCACCATAACTTCTCTTCAGGAAACAGCAGACCTCATGCTGCTGTGTTTCCATATGATGAGCCATCTCCAACTGGATCAGAAAAGAAAATTAGCCTTTTAGACCTTTTTAAAGAAAGCCTAAGAGTTAGCTATGATTTTGAAGATGGTGAACCACTGCAAAATGGGGTGAACTTGAAAGCGGAAAGCCCCCTTGTGCATTGCGGTGGTGAAGTGGTGACAAACAATGGTCATGGGTCGAAGACAAAGAAGGAAAGGTTCAGAAGTTGTTTCCCGACTATGGTTTTTAGTCGTAGCCCATCAATGAATGGAAGGAAGACGGTGAGTCCATGCCTCGGCTAAAGTTCTAACTCGGATGCCGGACTAGCCAGGAGCCACTTGGGGTCGAATGTACAGTAACAAATAAGAGAAAATCACATAATACGTAGCTATTTTCCATATACTTTTATAGTCATGTCAAAGAAATGTAAAATCCATAGCCATCGGATACACAATCCTTTGTCACTTATCAACTTCCGCTCATGTATCAAACTTTAATTGTAAGATTAAATATATTATGTTTAATATTTAATCTAGTAGCCATTATAATCATTTACATAATATAGATCAAAATATATAATAACCTATTAAATAATTAGTTGGTAATTGTTGATGGACCATATTACCCTTATTAACTAATTAGGTTTCCTTTTGGGTGCTTATATAAGGAGAATTATGTGGAGGTTAAAGGGTTACTCAGTTACACAATTAGACACAACCCATTAGCCATAACATCAATCAATCGACCTCCATCTCCATAATCGAATCCCCTATTCGGTTTCTTAGCCACCATCATCAGTTAGCACCCTAAGGAGGAACCAGATCAAGCTGACAACCATGTCAAACATTATTGCTGCGCCTTAACTGGATTCTCTGCTGGTTTATGCTGATGCAATCAAAGGTATGTTTTATTGTTTTCCTTCATGTATAAACAGAACTGATCCAACATGTGGTATCAGAGCATATGTTGATTAGTCGGTTCTGTTTTCGTATCCATTAATTCTGGGATAGAAATCTGGAAAACAGAAAGTTTTAAAGCCTTAAAAGTTCATCAAAATCAAAACTGTTTTCGAGTTTCATGAGCCGAAATCCCTGTTTTCGGAAAATATGTTTGATAAATTGACTCGAAATCATAAAGGGTTAAACTTATTGTCACGAAATCCATTACAAAACCATTAAAATTCAGGTTTCGGGTTTCCAGAATTATGTTTTAATTTTTAGGGTTCATCTTATGTTCTTATGTTCTTATGAGAGATTCGAAATTTTCCTTTATGATTTGGAATGTGATTTGAATTGTTAAATGTTTCCCTAATTTTGATCTAATTTTATCTAGTAAGTTATTTTCGAAATCTGTTAAATGATAAACAGATTATGATTTCGAAATTTTGTGATAAAAATAGATCAATGTTAATAATTGGAAACTCTATCACAATTCTAAATTTTCGAATTTTAGTTAAGTTATCACAACAAACAGCCTTAAAGAGAGGATTCGAAATTAAACAACCTTAAACATGTCGCACAAGATTGGATCACATAAGTGATAATCTGATCGCATAAGATAATCGCACAAGATCAGATTACATAAGAGATGATCTAATCGCACAAGACAGTCGCACAAAATTTGTACAACTCATTAAGCACATAGTACAAGTTAAGACTGCATAATCGCACAAGAATTGTGGATCGCACAAGACTAGTGGATCGCACAAGACTTGTGGATCGCACAAGACCTTACTAATCGCACAAGGCATTACTGATCCACAAGTTTTGGGCTTTAATGATCGCACAAGTACTTGGGCCTTATTGATCGCACAAGTGTTTGGGCCTTATTGGTCACACAAGTTTTGGGCTTTACTAATCGCACAAGACTTGGGCATTACTGATCGTACAAGACTCGAAACCTCATTATTTTTTAAGCTGTTTAAATGTGACCTAAATTTTTTTTTCGGTACATTGTTTAAAGGGAATACGCACCCCCCAGCGAACTCACCGCGGAGTTCGATCCACGCTAACAGGTGGTTTGCTATTAAATGATTGGTTTTGTAATTACTTAGCTAATTAATAAGGATCAAATAATGTTTTACAAAACCAAAATAGCTTAACTTGAATGAGCTTCTGATATATCATTTCTGGCCAAAGCTGACTTGATACATCTACTTATCATTCAAGTATTACGAAAGCTATGTTGTGTATGCATCATAAGCATGAATGTCTTAATTTCTGGCCAAAGCTGATTTAATTCATTCATAGATGGCATACTCAACAAGTGCATAACTAAAGTGATTGTTTCAATTCTGGCCAAAGCTGATTTGTTACAACCACTTTGCACATATGCTTAAATGATTACACTTCTGGCCAAAGCTGTTTTGTCTTCGTTTAAGTAGAATTTTTTAGCTAAGTCTATTATTTTGATGTTAGTAATAGACATATCACAATCTCTTCACATAATGATCCTTAGATTAATGATCCTTAATTAAGTTTTTATGATCTTTTCGTCTGCCTTATTCTTAGTACCCATAATTTTACTCACTGTAATTTTCTTCTATTAATCTATATCTGATCCACTCTAATTCTTAAAACCTAAAATGTTTGCTTTATTTACAGTTTCTATAAGAATTAGCTCTTAAATTAAATCCTTGATTATTTCCTAAGACACGATAATCCTATTGCTCTCTTCTGATAAAGATTATAAAGAAGAAAGTTAGAGCATGATGAATAGGATAAATCGAACATGATGTCTCTTATGATAATCAAGAACTCTTTAACGTAAATGCTATCACTAAAGTTATTCCAGATTAAGTCTTTCCTAAGACTAATCTATAATTATGGAATAATCACTAGAACTCCTAAGATGCATGCCTTAATTTGAAACTCTAAACTATAAAGTTAAGTGGTATATGTGAATACATTATAATGTACAAAACCATGACCCATAAAGTTAAGGGCTTACGCATGGAAATAAGTACATTTTTCCAGTACATTACATATTAAGATTTTCACTTGTACATTTTGATGCCTTATAAATCAACTATAACACTCAAAATACCAAAGTATAACGAATGTGTTGATAAGCAACATATGTACAAAGAAATAAATGTTTAAAGCTGGAAAATAAGTTGTTATTCATCTTACAACCACTAAAACGTTTAAAAGAGGATTGTTCTAAGGTCCATAGACAAATTACAAGTGCTAATTCCAACATTAAGGTTCTTCAAGGGAAAATCTCACTGCATAATTATGTCATTAGACTAGACATAAGCAACGAGACTATCCATTGTTCTAAAGAACAGTTGGGTAAATTAATTAGATAGTCACTTATTAATGATATTTAAGTCTGGTAATTTCAATATTCCAATTAACACATGATTAGTTGACTCTAGTTCCATACGTTTTCTTCCCAGAACTTGACACATAACTAATATGAGAGTTAGTGACAAAATTAATTGTTAACGCTATAAGAACCATAATAAGCAGTCTTCTAACAAAGCTTTTCGATACATTACATATTCTGATTATTAATCAGAGTACAGTATCATTACTTAGGCTATGTCATGAAGGTTGTGAGGTTTGCATAGTCAACATAAAGTCACACTTATCTTAAACTCTCATCTTATTTGTTCTAAATATCTGGATAGAAACATTATTAAAATGAAACTAGATGATACCTTACATTTTCACAACTTTTGTTATCATGCAAATGAGAATTTGACAAAAGGAAAATGAGACTTATAAATTTCATCCATTATAACCGAAATTCATGAGAAATTATGACATGGTTAATGAGGATGATTATTCATCTAATCTCATTCTAAGTGATTTCAAATCATGACGTTAAAGCCCTAAAATATTACTTGGCTTAAGGAATAAGTATGGGTCCATCATAAGTCATTCATTGACATTAGTGGAACTTATTCAAAATGGAATATTCAGACATAATTCATTTATCATTTATAAGACTATCAACTTGTATCTAACTTTTGTCGCATATGGCTGACGGTCTTAGAAGAAAGCTATTCATATATGTACTTATTAAGATTTCCATTAAATATGTCCTTAAGTTTCTTATGATTTCTGGACATTAAAGAAATCAAATAAAGTCTAACGTATATGTGATAGGTTCCCACGTCACGTAGCTCATTGAAACTTCTCTTGTAGCATTCTAGAGATATTAAAGATCAGTGGGAGCATTAAGTGTCTTAATGATAACTTGCAATAGTTGCAAGAGGTGGGGGAGTGAAAACTTCATATTACTTCAATTTACACCTCTTGTACAAGACACTGCTCCATCTTGACACTGTTCTATCATAACTTGTCTCCTTAAAATCTAATGCTACTCTTACAAAAGTTTCATTGTTGCTTAATTGTGGGCACACTTAGATTTCTTACCTAAACTAGCATAATCCTAAACAAGAGAAATCACGACTAACGTCATTAACTTGTTTCTCTATTAGAATTTGTTGGTCGTTACATATTGACCCTAAGCATGCTGAGTTCCTAAAGATTTCTAAGGTTAGTGGGAGCAGTCAAAGTCCTTATCATGATTTGCAAGGAATACAAGAGGCGGGGGGAAGAGTGTCATTAAATTTCACTCCGAATTTAACTCCGATTACACCTCTTGTACACCATACTGCACCAACTCTTATAAACTTAGAATGAAAATGATAGCAACCTAACCAAGAGCTAATCCATAAAACTGAAACTTCTAATGAATCCAATAATCAACTCAGGAGGTCATCTAGGTTTAAAAGCCTACTAACTTTGATGATTACACAACCTCCCTAACTGAAGTTGAAATGGATTTTGGAAAAGTTTACCGATCCTATCTCTTCAAATTAAGCCATTAGTGTCAATCAATCTTCTAAATAGAATAAAATAGTTTTCTAGTAAAACTAATTTTATGTGTTTCTATAACGTTTGGGATTTGATTGAATTGCCTAAGAGTATTCATAACTAAACCAAATCCTAATATAAGCGTTAAGACACTCAAAAGCATGATTGATTGTAAAAGGTTATACTCAGGAAGAGATAAATTATTAAAGGATCTTTATTACATATCTAACAAAAGATTTCTTTGAGGATCATCACTGTTCTAGTAGCTTATAATAGTTTAAAGCTACATTAGATGAACATTAAAAATAATTTTTCCCTAACAAATGGCCAGCATATTTACATGTTCATAAGACAACCTTAAAGTTCTAAACTTATGGTTAAAGAACAGTTTGTTTATAAGCCAATAAAATCCATGTATGGGTTAATGCAAACATCATAATGTGATGAAATCTTAACGTAATTATTTTCATCAAGAACCAAGTGGATTAATGTACCTACCTCAAAATGAGTGGGAGCAACTAAAATAAACTTGTCTATATAGATGATATTCTTTTGACAAGTATATGTTACATAAGTCAAAGCATTGTTAACACAAACTTTGATATAATAAATCTCAGAGATATCTCTTACGTGATTGATATCATAACATACTGAGATAGACCCAATGGGATATTAGTTCAGTTCCATAAGTTTAACATTAAATGGGTCCTTACATGTGTAACAAACAATACTGCTCTCTTTTAGAGGATAATAGGATAAATGAGATTATTTTTACGCTTCATTAATTAGAAGCCTTATGTAAGTTCAAGTCTATACTCGTTTAGATATTACTCACATTGCAACACACTAGATATGTCTAGATTATTGTGAAGCATCTAATGGAGTATTACAATATCTTTAAAAGAAACGAGAGGCTATTATTTGAAGAAGAAGTGAGAATTAAAACCGGTTTATTATTATAACTTTGTGATATTCAAAGATGATAAAATGTAATTTCGGGTATATCCTTATGTCAGCAGACAAAACATATTTCATGGAGGAGTCATAATGCACTGATATTAACAACCTAAGTTATAACGACATAACATAGTCACTAAATGTTGTTGGAAATATATCAGTAGACTCATAAGTTTATTAACTCCATATAATTGATGTTTTGAAGACTTAGTGTGATAAAGTCAGCTACCATGACTCCTTAAACAGTAACAGTTCAAGAGGTGCTGCATTAAGTTTCGATACGCAATTAATTATTCGTTTATGAACGAATTGAGGAAACTAAGTTTTGTATCGAATACATTCATGATATGCTTAAGGATCCTATAACTGAAGGGCTATTACCCATAAGTCTTATTAAGAGAGCTCATAGACGGGTATTAATTAATGGCCATGCGCAACTGCATATCGTACTATGAATGACTAAGTATTAGTTAATTTTCCTCATCAGTTTGATTTTGTATGTCTCTAAGAATATGTCAAGCTAGCATAATGGCATATAGACAAATATAATTACAAATCAAACAAGGGGCTTATGCGTATTTTGATCATAACGATTAGGTTTTAAATTAAGGCTATAGTATGATTAATGGGGGTCCTGAGTCGCATAATGATTCAACGGCTGTATTTCTCTGCTATAGTACTTGTTTAAGGCTAAAATGAGTGTTAACTCCTGATCAGGCTTATCTAATACTCATAGTAAATGATTACTCGGCTAAGTGGGAGAATGTAAGATTAAATATATTATGTTTAATATTTAATCTAGTAGCCATTATAATCATTTACATAATATAGATCAAAATATATAATAACCTATTAAATAATTAGTTGGTAATTGTTGATGGACCATATTACCCTTATTAACTAATTAGGTTTCCTTCTGGGTGCTTATATAAGGAGAATTATGTGGAGGTTAAAGGGTTACTCAGTTACACAATTAGACACAACCCATTAGCCATAACATCAATCAATCGACCTCCATCTCCATAATCGAATCCCCTATTCGGTTTCTTAGCCACCATCATCAGTTAGCACCCTAAGGAGGAACCAGATCAAGCTGACAACCATGTCAAACATTATTGCTGCGCCTTAACTGGATTCTCTGCTGGTTTATGCTGATGCAATCAAAGGTATGTTTTATTGTTTTCCTTCATGTATAAACAGAACTGATCCAACATTAATTTCATAAATGTGGTGTCAAATATTAGAGTGTATTATATTTTTTAAAGTAAATTATTATTTTGGCCCATAAAATGTGGTGTCAAATATTAGAGTGTATTATATTTTTTAGAGTAAATTAATATTTTGGCCTTTCGGCTCAAAAAAGAATATTGTGATACATTAGACCCTGAGCTTGCATTTTGTAACGGGTTTGACTTCTAACACTAACTTTGTTACGGTTTTTTGTTAAGTTCAAGAGTATTTTGATCATTTTACAACTCAGTGATTATTTATGTAAATTATGAAAGGTTTAAAAAAGAAGTTAAAAATGACCGATAAAAAAAGAACAATTTAAAAAAAATGAACAATTTTAATAAAAACGGCTTGGAAATTAATGAATTTTAAACAAACGAACGGTTATTAAACAAATGAACGATTTAAATAAATTATATATTAAAAAAAGATGAATGGTGCAAAAAGAAGTTTGAAAATCGAACTATCATATAAAGAAGTTTATAAAAACACTTTTAGAAAAGACGTATTAACTTATATATTTAAAGTTTTTATTTAATAATAATCGTAAAAGTAATAAAACAATAAAAACAAAATAACACTAAACAAGTTTAAAAAATAAAAATATTTTTTTTTAATATATACATATAAAAAAAACTAATTTTATAGAGAATGAAGAATGAGATTGTGGTTTGATTTTTGTTAAATTGAGTAATTACATAAATGGTCCTTTAAATATTAAAAGAAACTTTATAGTTTACATAAAACCCCCTGAGAAGTAAAAGTACTAAAATACGCTTACACATAACAGAAAAACAACAGAGTTAGTATTAGAGGCCAAAACTTTTACAAAATACAACCTAAAACACTCTTTTTAGGCTGAAAGGGTTAAACTGACTAAACCTCAAGGACCAATATAGAAATTCTATGCTAAAGTACATCCCTTCCCCTTCGACGTGGACATAATTTTTAGTCAAGATTTGATCCACTTCTTTTATTTTAAATATTTATATAAAAATTGGCTTATGTTAATTAGTAACATTGAAAATACCATAATAGTCCATGTATTACACAAGTTGAAAACTGAAAAATATGTAACACACACACACACATTTATATATATATATATATATAGGGTAAGGTTCACGCGAGAACCACCTTTATTGCGAGAACCGCGAGAACCAATGTGAACACAACCTAAAATAGCTAAAAAAACCTAACCCCCACCCCCCAAAAAAAAAACCTAACCCCCCCCCCCCCCCCAAGCTAAATGCTAAAAACTAAACCCCAAAAAAAACCTAACCCCCCCCCCCCCCCCCACCCCACCCCAAAAACCTAAACCCCGCAATAAGAGGTGGTTCCTAACGGATCTTTGTCCTATATATATATATATATATATATATATGTGTGTATCATATGATTGAAATTATGTATTACATTACATATAATAATAATAATGTATATAAATAATATTATCTTTATTATTACCTATCTTTTATTTAAAGTAAATGAAAACAAATTTGTTGATACCAAAAATTAGAGTTGTTATTCTTATTAAAAGTTGTTATGCATATATTTAATTAATAATAGTTATTATAAAACTATTATATAACTTAACAGTTTATGTATCACAAATGAGTAAAGGAAATTAATCATATTAAAATAAGATTACTATATTCTCTCTTATTATATAAAACAACTTATTTGTTTAATGTTATTGAGGGATTCAAGCTAGAAAAAATTAACGAGATTAGATATTGTGAAGACACGTGTCCAATTTTATATCCATTTATTAATTTATAAAAGATATAATGATTACAACATACTAAATTAAATTAAAATATTATCTCTCAGACCATTTGTTATGTTGATTATGTATAATAAATTGTTGGGGGCGTTGGGATTGTGATGCGTGGCCGAAAACTGATGTTTATTCGTAATTAAGCTTATGTTTTTACGTAACTTTTGGTTTCGAATGGCCTACTTTGATTAGGATTGTGTTTTGCAGGTCTAACGAAGTTTAAGGAGCTATTCGGGAGCTTTACGGAGCATCAGGGAGCGAAGGAGATCAACCGGGAACGCGGAGTTGAACGTACATGTTGTGTCGGCGTCCACAAAGGTTGGCCGTAGGCAGCAAGTTAACGCGTCGTCAGCTTTTGATCTATCCACACAGCGTCGCCGACCCCAGGAGGCGCCGTCGGCGACGCAGCTTCCTGCTCAACGACACTGATTTCTTTTGTTTGACGATTTTGATCAAGTTAAAACCCAATTTTGGGTCATTTTCAAGGGGGTTACGAATTTGAGAGTTTGAACATCATCTTGGGAGCCAAAAACACCAACAACACCATCCTCAAACCATTCTGATCATAATTATCACAAAACCTTGATCATAACCCTAATCCACCACCACCACCATCATCATCCAATCCACAGTCCCTTCTCCATCACCATCGACCATAAACCCTAACCCTCATCATACTCATCATCAAGCTTCAAGATGTTCATGTTCGAGCTTCCGATCGTGTTCCGTTCATCATGAGCGGCTAGTCTCTTCGGGTTTCACCCGGTGTAGATTTTGTATGATTTTTCTAGGGTTTAAAAATTGTGTTTAATTTGATTTGTGACTAGTTGATTGTGATATTTGAAACCTTTGATAATTGTCTTGCATTTGTATCGAATTCGTGAATTGTTTAGTGAAGATTAAATTTGACTTTGCGAAATGTTTATGCAGTTATGTCTTGTTTTAGGTTAGAATTAACATTATTTTGATAACGAAGTGCATTGCGGTCCATTCTAGAAACGTTGATAGCTCTTCGCACCTAGTCACGTGACACTAAATTTACTAATCATCAAACGCAAATAAATCAAGTTAAAACGTGTAGGAACCCTAGGTCTTACGATTATCGAACTGGGTGTGAACCTTGTTCTTAAATTATTGTTTTAAGGGTAAATTACACTTTTCATCCTTTATATTTGTAACGGGTTGCAATGGATAACCTTTAATATTAATAATTACAGTCACAAAATCACAATCCTTTATTTGAAAAACGCATTACACCTTACGTCCTTTAGCACTAACCAGGTTAAATTTTTTAGTTATGTCTATCCACTTAAGGGTATTTTGGTCATTTCATGCTTTTATTTGAAATGTTCATTAATAAATAAATGCAAAAATATTACATGTATAGAAACATCATCTTCCCCAATTCCTCAACCCTAACCCTAGAATCCCCCAACCTGTAAGACTCTTAAATAATAAATTGATATTTCATAATAGTTTCGCATATAAA
Organism: Helianthus tuberosus; assembly: GCA_030545235.1. Taxonomy (NCBI): domain Eukaryota; kingdom Viridiplantae; phylum Streptophyta; class Magnoliopsida; order Asterales; family Asteraceae; genus Helianthus; species Helianthus tuberosus. The sequence goes on from CM060383.1 coordinate 161,136,045, forward strand.
TGTGTATATACAAATACACATCCATTTGAAATTGCGAGTTTCATAAGATATCTTAAAACTTAAACATTTCAACATATTATCCATGATTAGTTTCGTAAACGACTAATCTTAATGGGGAAGCTTGAAACTTTGATCGTCTTCGGTTCTTCGTTGAGCTTGATCGTTATCCGGTACTTCCAATCGTTACCTATATTTCATAAACCATGAAATACGTTAGTTATATGGAGTTTATAACATATCTAAGTGAGCCCGTATGTCAAAACAATTAAAATAAAAAGAAAATTTGCAAGTTCTGAAGTCTGTCGCGGGCCGCGACAGATTTAGTCTAGGATTTCGCGGGTAGCGAAAGCCTATGGCGGGGCGTGGCGCCAAGGACTTTGCCTGCCACGGGTGGTGAAAGCCCATTTTTCACAGAAAGTTATGAAGCTGGGAGCTGCAACTCCCAGCACTACTCATTTTCACGAACAACCTCATAACTTCTCCAATTCTCCTCCGTTTTACTTCAAACTTGTTTCCAAATGACCGTAAAATCATGGCCTACGTATTTAACCTAAAATCCCTAACTCGGATTCTTAAATTTTGTAAATTACGCAACCATTACCCGGTTTACGCGTATTTTTATTTTGACCCGTTGTGAGATTTAAGCACTTTAAACTTAAATTATTTACAACCCTTCATATCTCTTATTCCCGCTTAATGATCTTTATTCATCTATTATCAAAACGTCAATTGTGATGAATTATGATAGGAAAATTCATTATATTCCCATTTTACCCTCGAGTTTGACACATTTACGAAAAAGACCCATATGTATTTTTTTTGCCAAAATGGTTAAAACTACCATTGTCTCCTACCGAAAGGATTTTACCAAATTGTAAAACCGATATTCAAACTACCCTTATGGGTCGTTTTCCCGGTTTATCATCCGAGGGCAATTTAGTCAACTTTAGTCCTTTAATAACTAAAGACATTTTTAAAGCTTGTTTCAACCAAGACTACTCTTTTAACCCGCGTCCCATTTTAATTTCATTATGTCTAGAAGAACATAATATCAAAATTTCAATTCGCTGGATATACATCATCTTGGGTAATCCAAAACCCACCCACAACTCGATCGACTCTCTTCGAACCTTATGTTCTCAATAAGAGTTGACCCATTTCGCATACCTGAATTGGGTCAAAGCAATGACCCGTTCTAATACCTCGCCATATTAGTTGCTAATTAAATAACAACAAAATCTCACGTGCTATTTGTTCATGTGAGCATAAGACTCGACAAACAACCATTAGTCATTAACGTCAAATGGTGATATCATCACCTTTTGACCCGTTTGGTCTAAATGACCGTTGTATCCTTGTGAGATGGTATTTATTTGTCATCTCATCCATGTAACCCGTTCCGGTTTACACTGTACGATCATATTACTTAAAAATCATTTCTTAATTCTTTTGACCTATCATGGCTTACGCCATAGAGTGTCTTTTTCAAAAACTAATGTTTATCCGTTAACTCGTAACCAAATTACCATATTACCGTTTTTACTCATTATAGGTTACAACTTACACCATATGGTAACTTAATCAAAACTCATTGTTTATTCGTCATCGCATGACTAATTACCTTTTTACCCCTTTTAATCATAAAATATGGTTTTTTATCATTTCACTTGTTTCGACCCGTATTATTACACGTCGGAACATCATATTCCAAATACTAATTTACCTTATTCATAACCAATACAATAAGTAGGTATTCTACTAAAAGAGTGTAAGCTTTACTTACCTTGCATCCGATTATGCTTTTCCATGTGTATTAGTTCCGTTTGACCCGCTTCTTCCCAAGCTTCCACCTAGCTTTTCAAGCGCGAAACTACCATTCATCATTTGCAAGATGGTTAGATCAATCATTGTTTAACACGATTATCCCACCTTACGCATTTTATATCAAAATTACCATTGATCTCATTATAGGTCAGTTTGACATTCAAAAGTCAACTGCGTTTTAACATATGAAATGCACAATTAAGTTCAACAACTCATTTAGGCATTCCATCAATTACCCTGTAGGCGTTATTTTTAGGCCACCGTTTTAACTAAATTTCTAACCACGTTCTACTCATTTCTATCACTTTAACAAGTTAAAGTGATTTTTAATATCAAGTTAACTTAGCTCTCGATTATCAAAGCTAATTTATTCGTTCGTTATGCAAGAACTAAGGGTTTTCATCTATATGTAAAACTCGTTTCATCATATTGGCATTCATCTGAATACCTAATATAATCAAGTTCTACATATAAACTAGTAGATAACATGATTTCAAGTACCTATTTACATGAACACAATCATTAATTTCGTCATAACATACAAAAACCCATTTCATGGCAACTATGAACACATACTCAAACTCATAATTGTTCAAGTATCTTCCTATTACTACCATCCATGATGGTTTTAAACATAAGTTTATCATAAACTTAATCATATTATCAAAACCCACTTGATAATCTACTTGTTAATTACTTATAAGAAATCTTACATCAAATGTTTCACAATTTCTTTATGTCTAACGAAATCAAGCATACACGTACACTTAATTTCATCTTTGGATCATAATCCCAAAACCTAATTGCAAGTATTCTACTTGTATCATATCATGACCTTCACCAAATCTAGGTTTTTAAACATACCTTATGATCCCCTCGTCTAGGTGATCTATAATACACGTTCATTCATCAATTTGGGTTTTGAATTGATCTTCAATTTGATGATTCTTGATGAACAAGGGTTTGCCCCTTGTTTCTCCAGCCATGATCAATCACACACACACACTCTTAGTGTGTATGTTTTATGTTTTAACCCTATTAAACCCAAGTTTTAGGTTTCCCCCCCTTTGGTCCCTCATGTTTTAAGATTTTAATTATAAATGGATATCATCCAATATTTATCACTAACGATACAAATAATCAACTAGGTTAATTATTCCTAGTTAATTTTGTTTATGGATTAACTTTTATCATTAACGGTACTTTACCCGTACCTTTATATTAACTGGGTTTAAATTACCAAACCCGTTTTTGGGGTGTTACACAACCATCTTTCCCTCCCTCTTTCTCTTTCTCTTTCTCTCTCTTTCCAACCAACCTTTACTTTGTGTGTGCAGATGGTGCCTTCACAATTATTGTTATAGTCTGTTGTTTGTGTTCACTTGCCGATTTGATTATCAAAACTGGATGATTTTGAAGTATTATTAATTATTTAAGTGATCTGTAAATTAGGGGATGTGATTTTGGTTTTTGATCTTTGTTATAACTCAAATCTGTTGATTACATTTCATGACTATTGAATTTGACACAGTCTGATATTAGACTATTAGGAGACAAGGTGTTCAAACCGCCCTGCAGCTTGCCCTATAAACTTTGAGTTCATGAACTACACGATCATCACAAGCCGTTGCAAAGGACCACAATACCCTTCTAAACTTTGTTGAGATGATTTTAAAGATTTTGCTTGTCCTTAATCCGATGACTTGAATGATTTATCAAATGACTGTTCTTCAATAATGTTCAGCTACATCAACCTCTACATGAATTAGCCAACCAGGCTCTTTTCTAACTTGTGTCGGGATGAAAAAATCGGCGAGGTTCATATAAGTAATATTTTCAGATATGGTGGTGACAGTTGTTGTTAGTGGTGGTGTCCAGCGATAATAAGTGGTGGTGGTAGAGGTTGGTTGGAGTGAGAGAAAGAGGGAGGGAGAGATGGCTGAGAGATTCTAGGGTTGAGGAATTGGGGAAGATGATGTTATATATATGTAATATTTTTGCTTTTATTAATTAATGAACATTTTAAATAAAAGCATGACATGACTAGAATACACTTAAGTGGATAGACATAACTGAAAATTTTAACCTGTTTAGTGCAAAAGGACGAAAGGTGTAACGCGTTTTTCAAATAAAGGACTGTGACTGTAATTATTGAAGTTAAAGGCTATCCATTGCAAACTAGTACTGGTGCGCGTTAGGTGTAATATGTTTTTATTGATATTTTAAGCCCATTTTACACATTAAGCAAGTTATAATTCATAAAACACGATATTCTAGTAAAACTAAACACACACATAGGCAAGTGCACCCATCGTGAGCGTAGTATAGCATTGGTAAGATACCGAGGCCGTCCAAGGACACAAGAGCTTTTAGTACCGGTTTATCCTCAACGTCCAATCAATCTAAATTTTTGAGAAAAAGTTTTAAACATGAAAAAAAAAGCAGAAGTAAAAATAAAATAAAAAACAGATAGATAAGATAAATCACTTGGATCTGACTCGCCTTTAATGTATCCTTTGATGATTTTTGCAATTTCATACTTTTTAAGAGATTATCTTAGTTATAGTAGTAGGCCCCTCTTTTGAAGGTGACGTTACCCTCAACCCAGTGGTTTGAGTCAGCAAGGATACAATCCCAAAGGGTTGGAATATTGAAAGATAATTAAATAAGTTATTAATGCGAAAAGTGGTAGGCCCCTCTTTTGAAAGTGACGTTACCCTCGGGTAAGTGGTTTGAGTAAGCAGGAATACAATACCAAGTAGTCGGTTTAATGTATTAATAGTAGTTTACATATGAGGGGATCAAGTCATTCGCACCCCGCCATCCAATACCAGTGGGTATTGAAGGAGGTCCTTGCAGGATCTATACACTGAACAAGGCAAGAACCTTACTAAACCATTCCCTTAACCTCCGACCATGTAGCCAACCTATCTCTATATAGACCGTAGAGATATGAATGGTGTAAATCTTTTACTTTATATAGACAGTAAAGTAATGCCAAGACACCACAGACAAATGATAAAGAAAATTCACCTTCAACATAAGAAACTAGTTATTAAAGTCATTAATAAAAAACCAAATAAAAAGTGCCGAAAGATTAAAAATCAAAAGTAATACATAAAAGACTTGTCTTCACCAAGTGATGTAAGAGGCTTAACTAAACATGGCCTTTGATTGGCAAGAACTCTTACTATCAATCTTGGATCCCAAGACTACTACACACACTCTAAGACGGATGATGGATGATGGTGGTGGATGTGGGTGTTGTAGTGGTGGTGGAGTGGTGGCAAAGTGGGAGAGTAGTGGTTTTCCAAGGGATGCCTTTGAAGTGAGCCAAGCACCCCTATATATAGCCTGAACGGAACCTCGGCCACGGCCTCGTGTCCAGCGGACACGCCCCCGTGGCCATCCTTTTCTCTTCCTTCATTAAATGCATTTGCCAGCATAGGGCTCCACACGGCCGCCCGTGTTCAGCGAGCATGGCCCCGTGGGCAGAAGCGTATCTGTACTACCAAGATTTTGTAAGATTCTGTGTATCTTAGCATTGACCACGCCCCGTGCTGAGCTAGGCACGCCCCCATGGTGGGTGTAGAAACTTCCACAGCTTTGTCTTTTCTGTAGGTGGCAGACTACGCCCCCGTGTCCAGTGGGCACGACCCCGTGGTCAGTCTTCTGTTTCTTTGTTTTGTCTTCGGGGATGCTGCCGAGGGGTCTGGCATGTCATGTTTATTCCTTTTGTTTGTATTTATGTTGGTTTTGGCTGTGTATTTGTTCCTTTTGCTCGTTTAAGCTCATTTGGTCCTGTAAATTCAAAAGGAAGACAAAAACACACTTTTTCCAACATTAGTACTAAAAAATGGTTAGTTTTCTGCCTCATTTGATGTAATTTATATGTTACATTTTGAACACATCAAATACCCCCACACTTGAATCTTTGCTTGTCCTCAAGCAAATCTCTTTAATATGTGGCTTACACACCCAAATGGAATATGTAGAAGAGAAGTTTTGGACTTATCTTGAGTGTCGGGAATCCAAGATCTTTATTGGGTTTTATTTTTGTTTTATTTACAATCCTATTCGTTATGATTTATTTAGAACATTTTATAAGAAAAATTGTTTATTTGGGCATAACATGCCTCTTTAAAATTCCATTTATATACAAGTTCAATACCTCACGGGAGATCACTTAACACTCGGCCGAAGATGTATTTTTCTGAAACACTTGAGACCGGCATGGAACTTACTTCTACCATATGCTTGCCAAGCAATCAAAGCTCCTCCTTTTTAACTATCAACCTTCGTAAATATCAAGAGGACTTTGGGAAAGGGTTAGGCTTGGGTTAAGGGTAGGTGGTTTTGGTTAGTGGTTAGTATAAGGGCTAAAAGCGTAAAAAGCGCCGGTCGTCGTAAAACTTTTTGTTTTTGTGACTTTTATTCAAACTAAGCATATTCAAACAAAGTTTCTTTGAGGAACTTGTTTGTTTATTGTAAGACTTTCATTTTTTTATAAGAGACGTCACAAGATAACCGAGCTTTTTACTAAAATAAAGGGGTTGAAAGGAAAAAGGTTTGAAGGGTGTTTGTTTTGTGGCTTTTGAAATGAAAAGGTTTACGCTCAAAGGGGTTAACTAGGGGGATTTTGGGTAGGTGATAAAAAATAAAAAAAAGTAATGGTGTTGAAAGGAAAATGGGTTACTCCTAATGCCTCCATCATTTACTTACTTGGGTTTAAGTTGGTAAGGACTGGGAATGTATAGTCATGGCAAGTTCTAGAGTCGTAAGAACCAAGCGACTATTCACACAAGAAACGAAAAATGAGCATTTAGTTTAAAGATATATGCTTGTATGCTCAATAAAGGCTCAAAACTCACTTGTTGTGGGAATGGGTTTATAGTGTGATCAAGTATATATAATCAAATTTTAATTAGATTTGTCATGCCTTTTCATAATTTTCTTATTTGATTATTTTTATCATGACGCTATCAGTTGTAACTTTGTAAAAATATAACCTTTTTAGAACTTGTTATTCCCAAATTAAACCAAGACAAGTAAAAAAAATGAAAATCTTTGACAAACTTTGGGGTGATTAGAGGTTCCAATAGAGTTTTGTGTAAGGCTTGTTATTAGGATTTGAAAAATTTAAGGTTTTAGCATCCCCCCTCCCCCCACACTTAAAGTACACATTGTCCTCATGTGTACCAAAAATAAGTTTTTAGGTTGATTAAATGTGTAAATTGGTGTTGAATAACATAAATTGTATGTTACTGGGCATTTGGCCACGGCCCCGTGTTTGTCCGGGCACGACCCTGTGGTCAGATCGCCAGTAACAAAATTTAATAGAAGGCTGGGCATGGAGCGTGTTCAGTGAGCACGGCCCCGTGTCCAGTTACCTGAACTGGGCAAATTTCTGCAGAGCCTAGACACGGGGTGTGTTGGGCTGAGCACGACCCCGTGCTGAACTTGCTGTAATGCTGGAAAATTGTCGGGAGGCTCTGTTTTCGTGCATGGGGTGTGGTTTTAACGTTCCCTTGGTAACGTCCACCTTTTCGAGTGTGTTTAACCCTTATAACATCATCCAAACACCATTCAATAATTTAAACCATCATTCATTAAAAAGTGCCAAGTACATAGATCCTAAAAATTAAAAATAAAGTTGCTAAAAATGAAAAACTACAAAGGTCCTAAGATAGATAGGTCATAAAATGCAGAAAATCACTAAGGAGGTTCTACCCAAAATGTTGTATCTTATGACAAAAACCCGGAAATGACTTTCCGGTGCTTAAGGGATTTTTAGAACTCAAAACCGAAGGATGTCCCTCAAATGTTATTGAGCCACTCCTCTATCTCCCTAGGGAGAAAGAAGGCGGGCTCATTTTCCACAATGTCTTGTGGGGGAGGCGCAACGGCTACCGGAACCCCGTGTAGTATGTCTCGAGGAGGTTCCAGAGGCACGACATTCCATCCGGCTGGAATAATGACTCCCGACATGACAGTATACCCTCCTTGTGTGACAATTGGCACCATAGGAGGTGAGGCAAGAATATTCAACCTTTGGTGCAAAAGGTTGACTTCTTGGAGGCAACCCTCTAATCCTACCGACAAATGGTTAATACGGTCAATTAAGGCTTCTTCCACGGATGTCATTTCATCAATGGCTTCTCGCAAGGCGTACACATAGTTGACCAAGGAGTCTTCCACCGATGTTCTTCTTCCCCTTCGATCGTTTCTTGAGTGAGATGAAGATGTTCCGCTGTTCCGGCTCGACATTCTAAGAAAACAAATCGAAAAGTTCAACGTAATGGAACAGTAACCACGCCCCCGTGTCAGTTGGGCACGGCCCCGTGGCCACCATTCTGCAAATTTTTGAAACAAGGAATCTTAGTGCTTTAAATTATTTTTCTGACTTTTGAGACATTTCTGAGCATAAATAACTTTAAAAAGTGTTATAAAACTTATTTTTAATAAGGTTCCTTGGTTAAAATCTGTCACACCCCCAAATTCCACAAGCGGAGTATCACCGCTGGGAGCGTGACATGACCAGGATCAAGCCACCAATCATATTGAACAATGTATAATAATAAAGATAAAACCAACCACAATATAATTGGTGTCCAAAACAAATTTAACCAAGTTCAAGTTATCAGCGGAAGCATAAAGTGTAAAACCAAAACATAAGTTTCAAAGTTCAAATGTTTAACATGGAACTCAACAGTCCATGTCCCACAACGACCTCTCCTTCTCGTGCAAGCTCCAAGTAAACACCTAACGACCTGCAAGGCATATAGTAACGAATCAACAACAAAGTTGAGCGAGTTCACAGTTGGTTGTCCATTTTAAAATTGTCCCAAATACCATAAGTTCATTCGAAAACCACGAGTTAACCAATTCCTTGTTTCCCAAACCATAACCAGTGGGGGCTACCCCATGTTAACCACTAGACCCGTTACCATATCGACAACTGACTGGAGTCATGTTTATGTGCCGTACGTCAATGTCTATGATCATTGACTAAGTGCCCAGATCCATTGTCAAACCTAATAGCGCTATTTAACAAATGACCCGCTCGCCATTGGCCCGCCGATTAAGTCTATATAAAAATAAGAGACTTCATGATAGAGTTTTGTCTAGTAAGTTATATGTTGTCATCCTTCCTATGGAGGTTGGAGGTACATATCCTACCCAAGGAGAATATGCAGGTTCCATTTTAGTTTCTTAACCCATTCTCAAACCACCGGGAATCCCATGCCTTGTAGAAGTGTAAACTTACCTTAGGTTAACTCGGCAGATACACGAAAAGGTCACTTGAGCTTTATGTGGTCAACCACATCCTAACATGGTACCATACAAGCCAGGTCTAGGTTCAAGTAGTGCACATAGGTTTACACATAAACTAACAGGTTGCAACACGTAATGATCATTGCAAACATATTAAACACGTCAACAGTCAACTATACATCATAACCAAACTTGTGTGACTCAATTGATTGGGCTCACACAAATTCAATGGCCCAACAGCCTTGTGCGCTTCACTAACAGAAGCCCAATGATACTCGGCCCAACCTGTTGTGCGTCCAGCACAACTTGTGGGACTCACAACGGGTTGTGCGACTGGAACAAACCCGGCCCAAATAACATAAGCAACCCAACATGTACACGGCCCAAACAAATAAACATAAATCAACTTGTGCGGTCCATTTATCTTGTGCGATTGAGTTTTGGGCTTTAAGGCCCAACAACATAATAAAGTTTAACAGATGTGTGTGGCCCAAGACTTGTGCGATCGGCACCACCTTGTGCGATCATGCAGTTCTAGGTTGTGTACTGTGCTTTATTGGTTGTACCTAGCTTGTGCGACTACACTTGTGCGACCAGGGCTTGTACGATCAGATCAGATCTTGTGCGATCTGATCTTGTGCTACCGACAGACTTGTGTGACTCGTAATACATCTCCTTAAATCATGCAAGTCAGTTACTAATTCCAATTAATTCGCTTGATCAAATTAACAGTTTCCAATCATACCAAAATCGATCAAATTAGAGTTTCAACATCACATTCTTATGAACCTTAATCACGTACAAAACATAAACGGTAATCTTATACACTAAACTATCAGATCATTGGATTCAAATCATCATACAACACCTCATACTCGATCATGCTTTTAATCCGAACACACATACATACAGCCGATTACATTGCATTCCATTCGGTTCTTAGATCAATAACATGCAATCCGATTCATATAAACATCATCACATAAACCCTAATTCCAAATCAACACCGGTTCCACAATCATCATATAGGTTCGGTTCAATCATTTAAAGGCATCAACCAAATATATATATATATCACTTGTTCATACATTACCACAACATCAAGAATCATTCATACAAACAACCCTAACTATCACATCAAATCATGGAATCATAATATCATCTAACAAAACAATAATCGTGAAACACTAACCGGTTAGAAGGTAAAACAGGGATGATCCGAACAAGAAAGTCTTCGAGGAAGAGGGATGGGGCCGTCGGTTTCGAGAGAGAGGGATGAGAGAGAACTAGGGTTTGGTGTGTGTTGTGTTTTGCAAGTAATGAGGAACAAAATCCCACAAGAGGTGATTGTATGCGCATAAAAGGAGTGGGCCGAACCCTTTACACGGGCTGCCCTTTTGGTTTCGAGTACAAGAAGTGTGGGTCGAGAAGGGTGTGGAACAAACGCCCATAGGTTTGTGCGACTGGACATGAGTTGTACGATTACATTATATATATACATTCATTACACATACTCACATAACATGTAACATTCATTTAAAACCACATATCACGTAATCACATATTGTCCAACCAAGTTACATCAAAGTACAACGAAAGGTTCTGAAATACGAGCTGTCACATCATCCCCAAGTTGAAAGAAATTTCATCCCGAAATTTAGCACGTTGCTACTGAAGAAGCTAGTTAAGTTGCATGGTTTCCTGGTTTTCTTGGGGTGTCACATCCTTCCCCCGTTGGTTTGGAATTTCGTCCCGAAATTCCGCAGTAGCTTCAGCCTCAGTAGTGGTTTCACTTTTATCGAACAACTGGGGATATTTGTGTTTCATTTGGTCTTCTCATTCCCAGGTGAACTCTGGGCCACGACGGGAGTTCCAACGAACTCGAACAAGGGGTATTCTGGTACGTTTGAGAACCTTAACGTCTCGGTCAGTAATCTCTACTGGTTCCTCGACGAATCGCAGCTGGTCGTCGATGGTGAGTTCCTTGAGAGGAACTATGAGGGTCTTATCTAACAGACACTTCTTCAGATTTGACACGTGGAATACGTTGTGAACTCCACTGAGTTCTTCAGGTAGATTCAGTCTATAGGCCACCTTACCAATTCTTTCAGTGATTTTGAAAGGTCCAACATAACGTGGATTTAGCTTGCCTCGTTTACCAAAACGAATCACACCTTTCCAAGGTGAGACTTTGAGTAGCACTTGATCCCCAACCTGGAACTCGAGTGGTTTCCTGCGCTTATCAGCATAACTTTTCTGACGTCACGAGCTGCCGCCATTCGTTGTCGTATTTGGGCAATCTTCTCTATCGTGTCGACGACAAGTTCTGGGCCAGTGATTTGGCTGTCTCCAACTTCTGCCCAGCATAAAGGTGATCGGCATTTTCGTCAATACAATGCCTCGAACGGAGTGGCCTGGATGCTGGTTTGGTAACTGTTGTTATACGAAAACTCCACCAAAGGTAGGTGCCTTTCCCAGCCGTTACCAAAGTCGATTACACATGCCCGAAGCATGTCTTCAAGAGTTTGGATGGTTCGTTCAGACTGCCCATCCGTCTGTGGATGATATGTTGTGCTCATGTCTAAGCGTGAGCCAAAGGACTTGTGCATTGCTTGCCACAGCTCAGAGGTAAAATGTGAATCACGATCGGAAATGATGGAGGTTGGCACCCCGTGCCTCGAAACTACTTCCTTCAGGTAGACGTCTGCTAGAGTGGAGAACTTATCCATTTCCTTAATAGCCAGGAAGTGTGCAGACTTGGTTAATCGATCCACTATCACCTAAATGGTATCGTTTCCTTGCTGAGATCTAGGTAAGCTAGTAACGAAGTCCATGGAAATTTACTCCCATTTCCATGTCGGGATCTCTGGTTGCTGAAGTAGACCTGATGGTTTCTGGTATTCAACCTTGACCCTAGCACAGGTCAAACATTTATTAACATAGGTCGTTATATTAGCCTTCATGTGGGGCCACTAGTACGTAGTCTTGAGATCGTGGTACATCTTATCTGAACCAGGATGTACTGAGTAACGAGACTTGTGAGCTTCATCCATCACGAGCTCACGCAGATTACCATAGAATGGGACCCATATTGTAACACCCTAGTTACTAATTAACGATTTTATGTGTAAATACCAACAGTTAGATGTGTAGCTAAGACTACACATACTATAAAAAATACGGGTTTATTAAAATTTTTACAAATCATATGTTATTCTACATAACGTGGTTGAATTCGTTGTTTAAAATTTACAATGTGGCAAAGTGCGGAAGCATGTATCTATATCGTGTTCGGTTCTTCGTTGAGCTTGATCGTCTTCCGGCATCCGAAGGGTACCTACATTTCATAAATATGAAATGCTTTAGTCATACGGGGTTTAAAACGTGTCAAAACGAATCCAGGAATTGAAACTAAATAAAATATATTTTATTACTGAGTCCACCGTAAATTACGGTGGGTACCGTAATTTACGGTAGCCCCTGAAAGTGTATTCTTCCACTGTAACTTAGTAGAAACCCACCGTAACTATATCAGCTCCACCGTAACTTACGGTGGCACCGTAAGTTACGGTGGTCCCTGCATTCCATCTTTCTATTTTGCCGTTTAATGACACGAAAACTTTCGTATCTTTCAAACCGCTTGTCCGTTTGACCTACCGTTTCTTCCTACGTGATTGTAATTTGATTCTCCACCTTATGGAGTTAAAATCCAACCTCCGGTTTTACAAAATTTTAGACTTTTAAGTCTTCGGCTTATTTCCCTTTTTACCAACTTTTGACCCGTTCTATTTTTATCAAACAAACAAGTTTGTTTGACCTTTATTTCCCATAAACCTATCAAGTTCAAAAATGTTTAACATAATAGGTTTCAAATTACAGGTTTATATACCTTCTTAAACCCATTTTCACTCATATACTCATTTTGACCCATTAAGGGTATTTATGTATATTTTAAGCACCAATCTCTTTCATTCGTTTCTAAATACATATGCCCACATTTTTTATCAAATGACCTCCCACCACAACTATATTTGTGGTGGATTCAATGTGGTGATTTATATATTCCAAATTACACACTTCAAATCATTATTTTCCGGCAAAGACTCTTTATAGAGACTTTTGACCAATAATTTACGTCTTTTGCTTTTCATACTTATTCAAAGTATTTATTTCATCCTATCGCTTATTTCCAAACAACCTTTATGGTTCGTTTGCTCAATGTCACTTACAAGGGTGTTTTAGTCAATTTTAGTCCTTCATTTACGACGAAGGACTATTAGTATTTGTTTGATCCCAAATTACGACCTTTTAACTATATTCTTGTTTAGAAATTAATATGTTTCTAAAACACCTTAATCATAACTCAATTTATTCGTTTTACCTAAAAGATAACCGAATATCTTATTTTAGCCTTGTCTAACTGTTATAGAACTTCAATTTCTACATGATGAGTTGTATCATTTTACATACCTGACTCGGGTCAATATATTGACCCGTTTTAATACCTTGCCTTAGTGGCTGCTAAGTGATAGCACTGTAAACATCCATATGCTATTTATTCCCTAAAATCATACAACTCGACAACCCATTAGTCGATATTGCCAAAGGATGATTATTTCACCTTTTGACCCGTTTGGTCTCTATGACCAATTACTAGCGAGGTGACATTTATTACAATTTTACCCTTATTGGTTATCATGATTTACCTTATATGGTAACCTTTAAAATTAGATATTTCATTCGTCACAACATGATCGAATTACCGATTTAACTCATTTTTAACCATCAATACGGTTTCTTTTTCTATTTGGTTATCTTGTTCCGTACGACTACACGCCGGAACACCATATCTCAATTAAGCATTTATCTTATTCGTAATTAATACTACAAAGAACATTCTAAGATTTATGACTAGTGTAAGCTATACATACCTTGCATCCAAGCCACGCTTTTCTTTTGTACTCGATCCGTTTGACCCGCTTCCTCCACAAGCCTCCACCTAGCTCGTTAAGCGTCAAACTATAATCATAATTCGTAAGATGGTTAGTTTAGTCATTATAAATCATGACTATTCCCACCTTACGTTTTTCGTATAAAAATTAGTATTCATCATATTGTAGGTCGGTTTGACTTTTTAAAAGTCAAATCGCCAATTATCACATATGATTGCACTATCAAGTTCACAAGACTCAATTAGGCACATTATTAACACTTAGTAAGCATCATCTTTTGAGACGCCAAATTAACTAACATGTCATCCAATTCCTACCTCAAGTAATAATAAATTAACATGTAAATTTCAGTTATTATAAGCATATACACACTTTGACCATCAAAATCATGGTTTTTAACTCTTATGTCAAGACCCACTTCTAATCCCTTATGAACTCTTAACAAAATCTCTAATTTGTTCAAGTAGTTCATTCATATGAATTAGTATGATGTTTATAAACACCAATAGAACATCAATTTCATTAAATTATCCACAAACCCATTTCAAGTCATGTATGTTCAACACCCAACTTGCAAATTGTTCAAGTATCTTGTTTCTACTAGCAACTATGATGATTTTAAACATGTGTACATCATCATCTTTACTACATAATCAAAACCCACTTGACACATGAGTGTATGATCATGAATTCACAACCATGAACATCAATTCAACAAATACATGGCTAGGGTTTACTACTAGACATAGTTTCATCCCTAATTTCATCCAAACAACAAACATGCAAGCTCAGATTCGAATTCTCTAGGTTTGCTCAGAATTTCAACTAGAGATTTCTCAAGAAATTTACATACCTCGTGATTCCTTTTTCAATGGAGATCACTAATTCATACTCGGATTTTGATTTGGACTTGATTTGCCCCTTCAATTTGTTGAGATTGTTTGAGCTAGGGTTTGGAGTTTCTTGCTCCCTCTCCTGGACTACTTCACGCACGCACACACACCTCAAGTGTGTGTGTTGTGTTATATTTTAAGTTTATAATTCCATTTTCAAGTTACCCGGCTTTGGTCCCTCATGTTTGGTTAGTTATTAATTAGGTCATAACCTAATTATTTTCAATAATATTCCCACTTATTAACCAGGTTTAATATTCCTAGTTAACTTAGGGGGTTCGGGAATATTTATGACTAAGTTTATTTTAGGTCCCGTTAACCCGGGCTTTTTATCTATTTTATTTCTTTAAAAGGTTTTATTGACTTTTTGTTTAATATTAGGATTAATTATTTAAATCCTAATATTTACCGGGTAAATTTTACCACTAACGGTACTTTACTCGTCTTTTAGTATTAACGGAGTTTGATTACCCAAACCCGTTTTCGGGGTGTTACAAGTCTACCCCCCTTAAAGAGGTTTCGTCCTCGAAACCTTTTCTTACATAATTTATTGAGTTTCAACCCAATGTACATAAACTCAGTAACCTTCTAAGCATTACTTACACTTTGACCATTTGTTAGTGTCATTAGACAAATATGGTAACATCTTTTAATTACACAACATATGTGTCTTTTATGCGAATTAACGCAATTCAGGATAACGCCTTCTTGTTATTTCAACTTGTTTGGTTAACTTAGTGAAATCCATCGCCTTATACTTTCGGATTCTTTGTGAATCCATTTATTTTCACCCATTTGGATGTTTCTAGTGAGATCTTTCACTTTTACAAACAGACCCTTTCCTTTACGTACTTATTCATTTGGTTCATTCATACAGATCTCGCCGCAAAAATGAATTTCTTGATTTTATCTTATGTATTTAGCACTATCTAGATGTGCTATTAACGAAATTCTACAAGGCATATTACCACATACCTTTCGGCTTATCGTTTTTATCGTGCTTTTACTCGAACTACTTCCCAACACTTGTCTAAGTAACCCGTAGGTTCCTTCACTTAGCCTCGTAGGCTATTTCTTTAGGCTTTCACCTCTTTAGGGCGTTTGCCTTTATGATCCTTTTCCTTTTTATTCAGGACCCGTGGGTCAGTTTAGTCCCGTAGACCATTACACTGTTTATAACCCGAAGGTTATAATGATCCCGTAGAACGTCCCTTTTATGTTCGAAAATCATTTGTTTTCGCATCAAAATTTCGTTCACTCCGACTGTGATTCGTGTCTGTAATCATTTCATATTTAATTTCCGACCCATTACATGGGTTCATTAATATCTCACGCTTTCCTTTATTTGGTTTGCGCCCATATTTGTATTCAATCTAGTCCCATTACCGGACTCATTATCCTTTCCAATGTTACATTTTATCTGACCCGTTTAACTTGTTCGTGTGAAAATTCATCACTTATGAATGTCAAACTTCAATATTTGTTCGACCCGTTCAACTTTAAAATAGTTGAACATGATTTATCAAAACTTCTATTTACTTTATCTTGTCATCTTTTAGTCATGACTCAAAATCCAAGTCTTTTAACTTTCCATCCGAGTTCCCGTTTCTCGGTCTACGCATGTGTTTCAATCCTTACCCACCAACCGGGTGTTTTACCGAAGTCGTTATTATTGCAACCCTTACGGTATGCATTATGACTTCGTTTCGCTTTTATATTCCTACTTTGTTCTCAAGTTTGGCGTTTTACAAAAAAAATTGGCCCGTCAAGAGTCATATTTGTATTCTCCGGGTTCGAGTGTAAGCACACCCCTCCCAATGCATACCTTAATCGTTTTACATTAATCCTTGTCCCTTCACTCGGGCTCATCATCCTAATGTAATACGCTTCCGTCACCCGGTTGTGCGTTTACATTATTATCAAATATTTTGCTCATTTGATTCATTTAGGTACTTTTAAGTTAGTCCCATTCACTCCGCCCTTACTACATCGGATGAAAATGTGTCCGCTATAAGAAAATCATGGTATCATATGCCACTACTTACTTGGCCAGAGTAAGCGATTAACACATGACATACACGACCTTTTTATAGTTTTCACATCACACCCCATGTAAGTAACACCTCTATTTAGTTTTCTTGGAAATAATATCCTGGATATGTATTCTATTCAGTCTTCCCAAGTTTCTAATTTACATATGCAACAATTATTCTTTACCTGTTTGTTGCATATTGCTAATTGTGCGATTATATTTAAAAGCACGCACCTGGTAATGCTTGCCTCGACGGGCGTTTCTTGCCATTAACCTTGTTCGCGGTCGTTACGCGATTTAGTCCTTGGTGAGCATGCTCCTCTTGTCATACTTCGGACCGTTCCTCTATCATATCCTTAATTTGTTCAACTCTTGTCATCTTTAAATGCAAGTGTCCTTCAATCAAGCCATTCACAAAAGTTAGTAATGTCAACTTCAATAATCGCCTGTATTATAATACAAGGCTTTTTATACTATACGTGTCAAAGCACAAAATTTCGCCAACTAATTCAATCATTTAATTAGGGTAACGTGTATTACACGATAACCCTATGTGTTGTTTACAACACCTTAGCATACTAAACTATTAACATACACGTACTTACCGGATTTGCGATCAAGCCTCGAACCGAACACTATTCTTTATCAAGAGCGTAAGGTTTAAGTCCAAGCATGGTTTTCCCCACCATACTTGAATCTCTTAAACCAAGGCTCTGATACCAACTTGTAACACCCTAGTTACTAATTAACGATTTTATGTGTAAATACCAACAGTTAGATGTGTAGCTAAGACTACACATACTATAAAAATACGGGTTTATTAAAATTTTTACAAATCATATGTTATTCTACATAACGTGGTTGAATTCGTTGTTTAAAATTTACAACGTGGCAAAGTGCGGAAGCATGTATCTATATCGTGTTCGGTTCTTCGTTGAGCTTGATCGTCTTCCGGCATCCAAAGTGTACCTACATTTCATAAATATGAAATGCTTTAGTCATACGGGGTTTAAAACGTGTCTAAACGAATCCGGGAATTGAAACTAAATAAAATATATTTTATTACTGAGTCCACCGTAAATTACGGTGGGTACCGTAATTTACGGTAGCCCCTGAAAGTGTATTCTTCCACCGTAACTCAGTAGAAACCCACCGTAACTATATCAGCTCCACCGTAACTTACGGTGGCACCGTAAGTTACGGTGGTCCCTGCATTCCATCTTTCTATCTTGCCATTTAATGACACGAAAACTTTCGTATCGTTCAAACCGCTTGTCCGTTTGACCTACCGTTTCTTCCTACGTGATTGTAATTTGATTCTCCACCTTATGGAGTTAAAATCCAACCTCCGGTTTTACAAAATTTTAGACTTTTAAGTCTTCGGCTTATTTCCCTTTTTACCAACTTTTGACCCGTTCTATTTTTATCAAACAAACAAGTTTGTTTGACCTTTATTTCCCATAAACCTATCAAGTTCAAAAATGTTTAACATAATAGGTTTCAAATTACAGGTTTATATACCTTCTTAAACCCATTTTCACTCATATACTCATTTTGACCCGTTAAGGGTATTTATGTATATTTTAAGCACCAATCTCTTTCATTCGTTTCTAAATACATATGCCCACATTTCTTATCAAATGACCTCCCACCACAACTATATTTGTGGTGGATTCAATGTGGTGATTTATATATTCCAAATTACACACTTCAAATCATTATTTTCCGGCAAAGACTCTTTATAGAGACTTTTGACCAATAATTTACGTCTTTTGCTTTTCATACTTATTCAAAGTATTT
This sequence comes from Helianthus tuberosus, assembly GCA_030545235.1. Classification (NCBI taxonomy): domain Eukaryota; kingdom Viridiplantae; phylum Streptophyta; class Magnoliopsida; order Asterales; family Asteraceae; genus Helianthus; species Helianthus tuberosus. The sequence continues at coordinate 161,154,821 of CM060383.1, forward strand.
ATTTCATCCTATCGCTTATTTCCAAACAACCTTTATGGTTCGTTTGCTCAATGTCACTTACAAGGGTGTTTTAGTCAATTTTAGTCCTTCATTTACGACGAAGGACTATTAGTATTTGTTTGATCCCAAATTACGACCTTTTAACTATATTCTTGTTTAGAAATTAATATGTTTCTAAAACACCTTAATCATAACTCAATTTATTCGTTTTACCTAAAAGATAACCGAATATCTTATTTTAGCCTTGTCTAACTGTTATAGAACTTCAATTTCTACATGATGAGTTGTATCATTTTACATACCTGACTCGGGTCAATATATTGACCCGTTTTAATACCTTGCCTTAGTGGCTGCTAAGTGATAGCACTGTAAACATCCATATGCTATTTATTCCCTAAAATCATACAACTCGACAACCCATTAGTCGATATTGCCAAAGGATGATTATTTCACCTTTTGACCCGTTTGGTCTCTATGACCAATTACTAGCGAGGTGACATTTATTACAATTTTACCCTTATTGGTTATCATGATTTACCTTATATGGTAACCTTTAAAATTAGATATTTCATTCGTCACAACATGATCGAATTACCGATTTAACTCATTTTTAACCATCAATACGGTTTCTTTTTCTATTTGGTTATCTTGTTCCGTACGACTACACGCCGGAACACCATATCTCAATTAAGCATTTATCTTATTCGTAATTAATACTACAAAGAACATTCTAAGATTTATGACTAGTGTAAGCTATACATACCTTGCATCCAAGCCACGCTTTTCTTTTGTACTCGATCCGTTTGACCCGCTTCCTCCACAAGCCTCCACCTAGCTCGTTAAGCGTCAAACTATAATCATAATTCGTAAGATGGTTAGTTTAGTCATTATAAATCATGACTATTCCCACCTTACGTTTTTCGTATAAAAATTAGTATTCATCATATTGTAGGTCGGTTTGACTTTTTAAAAGTCAAATCGCCAATTATCACATATGATTGCACTATCAAGTTCACAAGACTCAATTAGGCACATTATTAACACTTAGTGAGCATCATCTTTTGAGACGCCAAATTAACTAACATGTCATCCAATTCCTACCTCAAGTAATAATAAATTAACATGTAAATTTCAGTTATTATAAGCATATACACACTTTGACCATCAAAATCATGGTTTTTAACTCTTATGTCAAGACCCACTTCTAATCCCTTATGAACTCTTAACAAAATCTCTAATTTGTTCAAGTAGTTCATTCATATGAATTAGTATGATGTTTATAAACACCAATAGAACATCAATTTCATTAAATTATCCACAAACCCATTTCAAGTCATGTATGTTCAACACCCAACTTGCAAATTGTTTAAGTATCTTGTTTCTACTAGCAACTATGATGATTTTAAACATGTGTACATCATCATCTTTACTACATAATCAAAACCCACTTGACACATGAGTGTATGATCATGAATTCACAACCATGAACATCAATTCAACAAATACATGGCTAGGGTTTACTACTAGACATAGTTTCATCCCTAATTTCATCCAAACAACAAACATGCAAGCTCAGATTCGAATTCTCTAGGTTTGCTCAGAATTTCAACTAGAGATTTCTCAAGAAATTTACATACCTCGTGATTCCTTTTTCAATGGAGATCACTAATTCATACTCGGATTTTGATTTGGACTTGATTTGCCCCTTCAATTTGTTGAGATTGTTTGAGCTAGGGTTTGGAGCTTCTTGCTCCCTCTCCTGGACTACTTCACGCACGCACACACACCTCAAGTGTGTGTGTTGTGTTATATTTTAAGTTTATAATTCCATTTTCAAGTTACCCGGCTTTGGTCCCTCGTGTTTGGTTAGTTATTAATTAGGTCATAACCTAATTATTTTCAATAATATTCCCACTTATTAACCAGGTTTAATATTCCTAGTTAACTTAGGGGGTTCGGGAATATTTATGACTAAGTTTATTTTAGGTCCCGTTAACCCGGGCTTTTTATCTATTTTATTTCTTTAAAAGGTTTTATTGACTTTTTGTTTAATATTAGGATTAATTATTTAAATCCTAATATTTACCTGGTAAATTTTACCACTAACGGTACTTTACCCGTCTTTTAGTATTAACGGAGTTTGATTACCCAAACCCGTTTTCGGGGTGTTACACATATACGCCTCGCCAAGTAGTAAGCACCGTCTTCCCTTAGTTCTAACCGTTTCTTTGATCCTCGCAGGGCCTCAGCCCTGATGTTCTCTTCTTTCAATGCTCCGACCTGAGCATCACGAATTTGGGCAGGAAGACTAGAGTGGATGGTAAGCTGTAACGCACGTACATGCTTAAGTTTGGTTTCTTTTCGACTGAGGGCGTCAGCCACAACATTGGCTTTGCCTGGATGGTATTTGATGGCGCATTCGTAGTCGTTAAGAAGTTCGACCCATTGACGCTGTCGCATGTTCAACTCCTTCTGATCGAAGATATGCTGGAGACTCTTGTGATTAGTGTAAATGGTGCACTTGGTACCGTACAAGTAATGTCTCCATATCTTAAGAGCAAACACCACTGCTCCCAACTCCAAGTCGTGAGTAGTGTAGTTCTTTTCGTGAATATTAAGTTGTCGTGATGCGTAAGCAATGACTTTTTCACGTTGCATCAACACACAACCAAGTCCTTGGATTGACGCATCACAATAAACCACAAAATCGTCTGTGCCCTCAGGCAACGAGAGTATAGGAGCGCTACAAAGCTTCAACTTCAGCTGCTGGAATGCGGATTCCTGAGCATCACCCCAACGGTAGGTGACACCCTTCTGAGTGAGAACAGTGAGAGGCTGCGCAATCTTTGAGAAATCCTTGACGAACCTTCTGTAGTAACCCGCCAAGCCCAAGAATTGACGGATTTCAGTTGGTGTTCGAGGTACAGGCCAATTCCTGATTGAGTCAACCTTGGATGGATCAACGTGAATCCCATCCTTATTAACCACGTGGCCTAGAAAATGGACTTCACGAAGCCAGAAGTCACATTTCGAGAACTTAGCATACAGCTGTTCTGTTCGAAGAAGTTCCAAAATGAGTCGCAGATGACGCTCGTGTTCCTCCTGACTCTTGGAATAGATTAGGATGTCGTCGATAAACACAATAACGAATTTATCCAAGTAGGGTTTGCACACTCGGTTCATAAGATCCATGAAGACCGCAGGTGCGTTCGTCAACCCAAAAGGCATGACCAGAAACTCGTAGTGTCCATAACGAGTCCTGAATGCTGTTTTGGAGATGTCCTCGTCTCGGTCTCTCAGCTGATGATAGCCCGGTCTTAGATCAATATTTGAGTAGAAGCTCGACCCTTGCAGCTGGTCGAACAGGTCATCAATAGGAGGAAGAGGATAACGATTCTTCACGGTCACCTTATTGAGTTCATGATAGTCTATACACATTCGAAAGGTACCGTCTTTCTTCTTCACAAACAAAACTGGTGCTGCCCAGGGCGAAGAGCTAGGACGAATGAAACCCTTGTCCAAAAGCTCATGTAGTTGCGTAGACATCTCTTCTAGTTCTGATGGGGCTAAGCGATAAGGTACACGAGCTATAGGTGCTGCTCCAGGAGCTAGCTCGATTTGAAACTCGACCTAACGATGAGGCTGAATACCAGGTAATTCCTCAGGGAATACCTCAGGGAAGTCGCGTACAATCGGGATATCTTCTATCTTCTTTTCCTTCGTTGAAGTGTTAGTAACAAGAGCTAGAATAGTAGTGTGGCCCTTTCTCAAACACTTCTGGGCCTTAAGGAAAGAGATGATGCTCACAACAGCACCACTCTTGTCGCCATGAATAACGAGAGGTTCTTCACCAGAACGAGGAATACGGACGATTTTCTCCTTGCAAAGGATCTCTGCTCGATGTTGGGATAACCAATCCGTCCCAGTGACGATGTCGAAGCTACCAAGAATGATAGGAATAAGGTCGATAGAGAAGGTCTGGCCAGCAAGAACAAGATTACAACCCTTAACTATGTGCGTGGCTACAAGACTTTTACCGTTTGCTAGTTCTACAACATGCTTGGTGTTTAAGGGAATTGGGGCACGCTTAAGCATCTGACTAACTTTTAAGGACACATAACTAGTATCGGCACCCGAATCGAATAAAACAGAAACATAGAAGTCGTCCAGTAGGAACTTACCCGTCACAACGTTGGGATCGTTCCTCGCTTCACCTTGACCAATCACAAAAGCACGTCCCCTGGCACCATTGCCATCGTTGTTACCCCCGTTGTTGTTCCCATTTCCTTGGTTGTTGTTCTGATTCTGGTTCAGCTGGGGACAGTTCCTTTTGAAGTGGCCTTCAGCACCACACTGAAAGCACCCTTTATTAGTACCCTGTTGTTGTTGCTGCTGCTGCTGGTTCTGTGGAGCTTGTTGCTGTTGCTGACAATTCTGATTCGCAGGATATGGGCTCCTGCAATCCTTTGCTGCGTGACCAAGCTTGTTACATCTATAACAGCGGCCCTTGCTACACGGTCCGCTGTGGTGCAAGTTACAGCGATTGCATTTGGGTTGATTTCCCTTATACCCTCCTTGTTGACCAGGGCTCTTGTAGTCGTCAGTCTTTCGCCGCTGAGACTGGGACTGACCAGAAGCTGAAACCTTGTTTGAATTTCCATCCCATTTGCACTTGTTGTCGCTGGGAGCATCAGATGTAGTGGTAGCACTAATACGCTTTGGCAACCTGTTCTGCTCAACTGCCTGATCAGTGAGACGGTGGGATAGTCGAATGACCTACTGAATCGTGAGGAGGTTAGCTGATGTTACCATACTCTGAATCTCTGGCAATAAACCCTTGATATAAAGCTCGATACGTTTGCAGGGAGGGTCCACCATAGTAGGACACAAAGTAGCCAATTCGTTTGATCTCTTAGTATACGCCTCGATCTCAGACCCTGTCATTTTCAAATTGTAGAACTCCACTTCTAACTTATGAATGTTATCACGGTGACAATACTCTTCCTTGATCAAATCTTTGAAGTCATTCCATGGGGTGGCATTAGCAGCTGCCAAACCTAGCATTTGAACCTGAGAGTTCCACCAAGTGAGTGCAACTCCTTCAAGAGTTCCCGAAGCAAACTTCACCCTACTAGCAACAGGGCATTCACACATTTCGAAGACAGACTCGAGCTTCACGAACCAGTGGAGGAGATATACAGCTCCTTCTGTACCACTGAAGGTACCCGGTCGACAGTCCATAAAGGTCTTGAATGTACACACGGGAGGTTGAGCATACTGACCTGGTGTGCGAGAAAGAAAAGACAAGATTAAGCACGAGAGTTGGTTCGCGAGAGTAGGATCTAAACATCCTAGGGTAGGTCGAAATGGCAGGTTATACCTCTTGCAGGGGCTGTGGTGAGTGCCTCAGCAACTCGTTCATTGATTAGAGCCGTCAGCTGGGCTTGAGTCAAGTTCAGGCGTCCACTCATGATCTTCACATCGAAGGAAACACAAGTGAGAAAGGTGTCGCGATAGTGCGTAAGTGTGGTATGAGAGAAGAGAGCAAGCACACAGGGTTTCAAGCAACATTTTGTTACATTAACTAAGCATACCATGATCAAATGCACTACTTAAACTAAGAGGTAGGCAATACAAACATAAACCATATTACCTATAGTGTTGAGTCTTGCACGTGGAGCGAAGTGTCGTTGTGGATTGTTGAGCACTGTACAGGTTATAGTCTAGTTTTGTCAAAAGCTTTCCCCCTTTTTAAAACCAAGTTCACTATAACCAATGGCTCTGATACCAATCTGTCACACCCCCAAATTCCACAAGCGGAGTATCACCGCAGGGAGCGTGACATGACCAGAATCAAGCCACCAGTCATATTGAACAATGTATAATAATAAAGATAAAACCAACCACAATATAATTGGTGTCTAAAACAAATTTAACCAAGTTCAGGTTATCAGCGGAAGCATAAAGTGTAAAACAAAAACATAAGTTTTAAAGTTCAAATGTTTAACATGGAACTCAACAGTCCATGTCCCACAACGACCTCTCCTTCTCGTGCAAGCTCCAAGTAAACACCTAACGACCTGCAAGCCATATAGTAACGAATCAACAACAAAGTTGAGCGAGTTCATAGTTGGTTGTCCATTTTAAAATTGTCCCAAATACCATAAGTTCATTCGAAAACCATGAGTTAACCAATTCCTTATTTCCCAAACCATAACCAGTGGGGGCTACCCCATGTTAACCACTAGACCCGTTACCATATCAACAACTGACTAGAGTCATGTTTATGTGCCCTATGTCAATGTCTATCATCATTGACTAAGTCCCCAGATCCATTAGTCCACTCACGTCCTCTGCGGCAAGGTGTGAGGCTTGTCAAACCTAATAGCGCTATTTAACTAATGACCCGCTTGCCATTGGCCCGACGATTAAGTCGATATAAAATGAGGGACTTCATGGTAGAGTTTTGTCTAGTAAGTTATATGTTGTCATCCTTTCTATGGAGGATGGAGGTACGTAATCTACCCAAGGAGAATACGCAGGTTAAATGTTGTCATCCTTCCTATGGAGGATGGAGGTACATATCCTACCCAAGGAGAATATGCAGGTTCCATTTTAGTTTCCTAACCCATTCCCAAACCACCGGGAATCCCATGCATTGTAGAAGTGTGAACTCACCTTAGGTTAGCTCGGCAGATACACGAAAAGGTCACTTAAGCTATATGTGGTCAACCACGTCCTAACATGGTTACCATACAAGTCAGGTCTAAGTTCAAGTAGTGTACATAGGTTTACACATAAACTAACAGGTTGCAACACGTAATAATCATGGCAAACATATTAAACACGTCAACAGTCAACTATACATCATAACCAAACTTGTTCGACTCAAATGATTGGGCTCGCACAAGTTCAATGGCCCAATAGCCTTGTGCGCTTCACTGACAGAAGCCCAATGATACTCGACCCAACCTATTGTGCGTCCAGCACAACTTGTTCGACTCACAACGGGTTGTGCGACTGGAACAAACCCAGCCCAAATAACATAAGCAACCCAACATGTACACGGCCCAAACAAATAAACATAAATCAACTTGTGCGGTCCATTTATCTTGTGCGATTGAGTTTTGGGCTTTAAGGCCCAACAACATAATAAAGTTCAACAGATGTGTGTGGCCCAATACTTGTGCGATCGGCACCACCTTGTGCGATCCACTTGTCTTGTGCGATCATGCAGTTCTAGGTTGTGTACTGTGCTTTATTGGTTGTACCTAGCTTGTGCGACTACACTTGTGCGACCAGGGCTTGTACGATCAGATCAGATCTTATGCGATCTGATCTTGTGCGACCGACAGACTTGTGCGACTCGTAATACATCTCCTTAAATCATGCAAGTCAGTTACTAATTCCAATTAATTCGCTTGATCAAATTAACAGTTTCCAATCATACCAAAATCGATCAAATTAGAGTTTCAACATCACATTCTTATGAACCTTAATCACGTACAAAACATAAACGACAATCTTATGCACTAAACTATCAGATCATTGGATTTAAATCATCATACAACACCTCTTACTCGAGTATGCAATTAATCTGAACACACACACATACAGCCGATTACATTGCATTCCATTCGGTTCTTAGATCAATTACATGCAATCCGATTCATATAAACATCATCAAATAAACCCTAATTCCAAATCAACACCGGTTCCACAATCATCATATAGGTTTGGTTCGATCATTTAAAGGCATCAACCAAATATATATGTATATATATATATCACTTGTTCATACATTACCACAACATCAAGAATCATTCATATAAACAACCCTAGCTGTCACATCAAATCATGGAATCATAATACCATCTAACAAAAAAATAATCGTGAAATACTAACCGGTTAGAAGGTAAAACAGGGATGATCCGAACAAGAAAGTCTTCGAGGAAGAAGGATGGGGCCATCGGCTTCGAGAGAGAGGGAGGAGAGAGAACTAGGTTTTGGTGTGTGTTGTGTTTTGCAAGTAATGAGGAACAAAATCCCACAAGAGGTGATTGTATGTGCATAAAAGGAGTGGGCCGAACCCTTTACACGGGCTGCCCTTTTGGTTTCGAGTACAAGAAGTGTGGGCCGAGAAGGGTGTGGAACAAACACCCATAGGCTTGTGCGACTGGACATGAGTTGTACGATTACATTATATATATACATTCATTACACATACTCACATAACATGTAACATTCATTTAAAACCACATATCACGTAATCACATATTGTCCAACCAAGTTACATCAAAGTACAACGAAAGGTTCTGAAATAAGAGTTGTTACAAAATCCTAGCAAATATCACAATAAATCTTGAAATCATGGAAGTTTCAAGCTTTAATGGAGGTTTGAGGAGTTTTTTAAGAAGAAGGCAAGAGATAAAAGTGGTAAAGACAAGATGGTTGTTGAGAACCTTCTTTAGAATATACCTTGTAGGGTATATGTGAAGATCCTACCAGATCTTGGTCTTTGGAATGGGTCCAAATGTGCAGGAATCATGCTGACTTTATAGAAAATGAAAGCACGCTGACCACGGCCCCGTGTCGCCTGGACACGGCCCCGTGGTCAGACATGACTCTAACACATTTTGTCCGTATTCTGGACACGGGGCGTGCTGGCCTGGACATGACCCCGTGGTCAAATTTTAGGTAGGCACGGGGCGTGTTGACCTGGACACGGCCCCGTGGCTAGAGAGTTTTATGAAGTTTTGTCTTATTTTAAGGAATTTGTCTGGATCGGACGGTTCCTTACTGAATGGAACAACATCGAAGTGCCTAAGGTACCTTAATTGCTCTTGATGTAAACAAGAACGCAAGAGGTTATCGGAAAGAGTAAAACCTAAGCTAAATACCGGTGGGTGAAACTGAGCTTTATTCCCCTTATCCAGGCTCTCGTTAAAGAAGGTGTATGTCGAATCGCTCAGGCCTATGAACGCATCGGCAGAGACCGATGGAGAGTCCTTCATGGCACAATCGACACGAGGACGACTATCGCACAAGTCCTCACAAGAGTTAGAGGTGCTTTCGATATTGTCGATGTTGTTAGAATCCGAATGTGATCCCAATAATTCTCCTTGATCGTTGTCTTGTGATGAATAACTTGTTTCCATCTCAAGCTCTTTTAATATTCGGAGAATTAATTCTTAGAGTTGACACAACTCTTTGAGAATTATGTCATCTAAAAGAAATGGTTGAGGGCATTTGAGGGAGAGATAGGGATCGTTTTTACGTTCGCCCATCTTAAGGTTACAGGGAAATGATAGGTCTAAATAGTGGAGAGTGTAATTTAGAACGTAACATTCTAAATCTTTATGAAATCTACCACATATTTGACACCATTCACCGTAAGAGGAGTGAAAGTAAAAATAATCAATATGACTCATAGTTTTGTCAGAAATTACCAACCGTCGGGATCTTACGGTTCTGTTTTCAACAGCTGGAGAGTGGACACGGGGGCGTGTTCAGTGGGCACGACCCCGTGGTCAGCTACTGTCTGACTTAAAATAGGATTGCCAGTAACAAAGATTGGGCACAGGGGCGTGTTCAGTGGGCACGGCCCCGTGCTAAAGTCTATAGAAACTGAAAAATTAAGAAAAATCCTAAAAAATAGAAAAATAAGTAAAAATAACTTGGACGTTGATTCCAAACTTTCTTAAAATCCTTGTGTCCCTGGCAGCGGCGCCAAAAACTTGGTGTGCGTTAGGTGAAATATGTTTTTATTGATATTTTAAGCCCATTTTACACATTAAATTAAGTTTAAATTTATAAAACACGGTATTCTACTAACACTAAACACACACATGGGCAAGTGCACCCATCGTGAGCGTAGTATAGCGTTGGTAAGATACCGAGGTCGTCCAAGGACACAAGAGCTTTTAGTACAAGTTTATCCTCAACGTCTAATCAATCTAAATTTTTGAGAAAAGGTTTAAACATGTAAATAAAACTAAAAAAATGAAGAAATAAAAATAAAATAAAAAACAGATAGACAAGACGAATCACTCGGATCCGACTCGCCTTTAATGTATCCTTTGATGATTTTTGCACTTTCGGACTTTTTAAGATATTATCTTAGTTATAGTAGTAGGCCCCTCTTTTGAAGGTGACGTTACCCTCAACCCAGTGGTTTGAGTTAGCAAGGATACAATCCCAAAGGGTCGGAATATGGAAAGATAAGTAATTAAGTTATTAATGCGAAAAGTGGTAGGCCCCTCTTTTGTAGGTGACGTTACCCTCGGCTAAGTGGTTTGAGTCAGCAGGAATACAATCCCAAGTAGCTGGTTTAATGTATTAATAGTAGTTTACATATGAGGGGATCAAGCCATTCGCACCTCCGCCATCCAATACCAGTGGGTATTGAAAGAGGTCCTAGTAAGCTTGACCCGGGTGTCACACCCCGATATTTCCACATATTACCGGTGGGCCCGACGAGGAGTATCGTGATTTAGTTGATATCATCATAGTCAATATACACAATAAATAGCACAGCGGAAGGCTTGGTGAATAATTACTATTACAAACCATAGTGTCTGAGTGTCCAAATGTAAGAATATACAGACTTGGTTGTAATAAAGATCCACAGGCGGATCATAAAATAAAATACAAGACACTGAAATAACAGACTCCATGTATCTAGGGATTTGCAAGATCCTCTTATTTGACACCTAGTAGCTCCAGCCTATTTACGTGAGGTACCTGTCAATTAGTCTTTGGAAAATACGTCAGTTTACACTGGTAAATACAATTAACCGACTCATTTGAAAACATTTATGAAAATTGATTTAAGTGCACAAGAAACAAACCTTTTATAACTTGGGACAATTATTTAAGATAATCTTGTATACAGTTTTACATGTTTATCATACATATGGGGCCAGTTTGGAAGCCGGTCATGATTAACCGACTCACCACTTATAGAACCCACAAAGGAGTTATCCCCAACATGTGGGATATATTAGCATTTGCATCTGTCAGGTGTATGCCTACACCCCGTGCATAGGTCGTGGCCATTTTCAAATGAAATGAGCTGAGGATATCCAGGACACGGTCGTATTAACCCCCAATGCTTATGTTATCAAACAAAACAGATTAAAACGAGTTATGTAAATTTATTAATCACAATCCAATTAAATGATTTCATACCCAACCAAGTGGTATTATTATAATACCATATCCCAAGCCGGTATAAAGGAAAATAAGTTACAAGTATTTACCTGAGCTAGATGTGAAGAAGTAACTCAGCCGTATAATCCTAAAGCTTTATGAAAATACCTTCTACTGAAGCGACTCAATCTGTATAGAAGGTTTATTAACCTATTAGGATACTAACGGGTCTTTATTTAAGTCAAAGACTTAGACCGGTTAGCTTGAAAGATACTTAACGGTTCTAAACGCTAGATTAAGCGGAGACCGGAATAGAATGTGATTCAGACTCGACAAGTTTGGATACTTGTATAATATGGGCAAACTATACACATTCTGGAATTTAAGGATTTAATGATAAGGTTAAACCCGTTTCGGCTATTTTATGTAAACTAGTCACATAAACCGATCCGAACGCATAAATGCGTAATGGGTAACCAAATGAATTATATACAAGTCTCGTATGTTATTATGCTTAAAATATGCTAATACATCAGTAAGATGTCAATATTTATGCCCAAGATGTATTTAAAACCATTTTAAGTCCCGTAAGGGCATTTTGGTCATTTTAATGATTATAAAAGAGATTTTCTAATAAACTTAGGTTCTGGTCTTTGATAATTAGTAAAAATATTTATTTTATGACATTACATCAGTAAGATATTATACATATGTGATAATTAATATTTATGGCTCAACTATCCCCCGAAAGGGCATTTTGGTCATTTCACATATCTTTTATGGACATTTTTGGAAGTCTGAGTTCATGACTTATACTTACTGTAATAATATTAAAGTTTACTTAAAAGTTCAGTAGGTAACAAGTCTTAGGTGTTAAATATGATTTAAAACCATACTATGCACCTAATTAGCGTAAAATCGCTAATTGACGATAATTAAAGTGTTTTATGAAAATCTGAGATTTTGATCAGTTTTAAATGCTCAAGATAACTTATTTAATGTATGAAATCAGTAGGAAAAGGTTTGGAATTCAAATCATTTGTTAATCTCATTTTATGCTTAAAAAGGGTATTATCGTCATTTACCGATTTATAAAAGAACTCCATGATATGATCATATTATAATCTGATCAAAAATTCCAAAAATCCCTAAAAATAATATCTTAACAATAGGTAATGAGTTTTGGGTCAAAACCTATGCTTAAACATGACTTATGCAAGATATCGCAATTTAATTAATAAAAAAGCTTCAATTTACGATATCGAGCATAACTCCTGTTTGAGACCAAGAACTGATGTAAAATTTTCGAGACATACTTATATATCAGTAACAAAGGTTTTTGTCCTCTCACATTTCTAAAAATCTCATTTATATGTCAAAAGGGCAAAAATGGCATTTATAAGCATAATAACGATCATGAGCATATAATTCAAACTACTAAGGACCAGGTAATATAACTCCAGGGGGTTATACTACAACATAAATTGGTCCTATTGGAAGATTAAAACATGGAAGGATTAAGCTTAATCGGGTCAGAACTGAAAATCAAAGCAAAAGTCAAGCTTTTGCGACTTTCGGTTGTGAACCGACCCTAAACTGGTAATTATCGGGTTGAACATGTATAGGCATGTTCTAATACTAATTACCAAGTTATTAGAATGATAAAATATGATTTATAACCTCTGCATTGTTAGTTATAATTTATCATTTAAAATTCTAGTCAGTTTGACTTTTTGACTTATTAGTTTGACCCGACAATTAACTAGGCAAACGAAATAATTTGGAGGTGCCCTTTTAAGGGTTAATCACCTACCTAATTATGGTCACATAACCACTTTTAATTCGGATAGTGGCTGGACCATTTGTGATTAAACCGAAAGTCAAAGTCAAATTACGATAACTTTGATTTTTCGGTTTTTAAGACTGAACTAAGGAAGGGGGCTAAGACACTTACAAAGGGTGCTAGCTATCTTTTCTACAAAAATAATCTTCCTCCTGATTCAAGAACCTCCAGAGATGTCTAGAACTCAAGCTTGGAGAGTTGGGAGTGAATATGAGTGAATGGGCAAATGAATTGTTGGGCATAAGGCTCTTTATGTAGGGAATTCAAGTGGCTCCAGATGATAACAGGTGTTTGGGAATGAAATCAGGTCTCTACAGGTGTCTTGGTGGTTTCTAAAAACCATCTACAAGTCCCTTGTATCGAAATTATCTGTTTGGAGCTCAAGAAAAGGCATCAACTTGCACCTGGCAACATTAAACTGTCGAAACAGTGCCGTCGCGCTGCGCGGCGGCAGAATGGCTTCATGGTCGTGCCACCTAACAACCCTAGTCACCAGCCAAACAAGTTTCACCTTTGACAAGTTCATTACCTGCACCTATTCTGTTGGTGCACTTAGTGTCTGTTAACTTTGTCTTATACAAGTCTTTTGTCTAGATAGGTTGAATGAACATACAACAGGGTTGAAATTAGGGTTTATACATGTTTTAGGAAGGTATTTCGCTTGAATGTGTATATGTGCCAGTTCAAGCGAAACCCTATCATCTGAGTTCGCTTGAACAGGGTTGTGATCAGCTCAAGCGAAACCCTATGGGTTGACATCTTCAAGCGAAACCCTGTAGGTCTATAAATAGGAGTGTGTGTTGTTCATTTGAAGCGGTCATGTATGTGTGTGTGAGCGAAGGTGCTGCCGGATTTTTGTCAGAAAACATTGTAAAAGCTCACAATCAGTAATAGAAAGAAAGTTAAAAGGATACAAGCTGTTTTGACTTCGTTTACGTTGATTCCGCCTTCGTATTTGAAGATGAACTGCCTTAACTGACTTTAGGGTCACCAAACTCGATCCTACAAGTGGTATTAGAGCTCAGGACGAGGAGTTCATACCATAGTAGCTTGATTCTACCGGATTTTCTACTTTCTACTCACTTCTTTTCATATTTTTCTGATTTGAACGAGTTCTAACGGTTGAAATGGCCTGATTTTTACATATGTTGTGTAAAACATAGTTTTAACAAAGCCTACAAAGTATCAGATTAAAATTCGGATTAAAACTGGTAAAAAATGGACTAAAACAGCCATTCGCTTGAAAGTGTTCTTCGTAGTTTCGCTTGAATATCATCGGTTTCGCTTGAAAGTTGTTGTTTATAACATCATTCGCTTGAAATTCTGACCATTTCGCTTGAAAAATATCAAGCGAACTAGTTTAGTTGGTTTTTGCTTGAACTGTTGAACTTGTATCAGCCTTTTCGCTTGAAATCTCAAGCGAAACAGGGTATTTCGGTTGAACATTGATAATACAAGCTGTTACGCTTGAAATTGATATTGTTCAAAATCAAATTTTTTCTAAGTGTTTGATTGTTTTTCAGGTACGTTCAAGATGGATGATTTCAATCCGTTTTATGATGTATTTGCATTTGCTGGAGATGGTGGAAATGGTACATCTTCGAGTAACACTGATGAGAACACACCGAATTCAAAGAAAAAGCTATCGGATGCATTGGAGGTTGAAAGTGCTTTTGGAACTTATAACAAACCCCCGAAGCTGATGGCTATAGAAGAATACAGTCGGTGGGCAAAGAAATTTGAAGATTGGTTGAGAGCCTTTTCTTTTCCTAGCTGGAAGAGTCTAAAAAATGGTTATGATAATGGAGGCAAAAGTGGTGAAACCTTAACCACACCTGATGAAATAGAATCGTTTGTTGCTGAGCAAAAATGTATTGCGTTACTGTTTCAGTCTGTCAGAGAAGATATCATATCTTTGATCGAATACTCTAGTGCTACAGATCTCTGGAACAAATTGAAAAAAAAATGTATAGGAAGTAAAGAAATTGTGAAAAACAAAACGAAACTACTTAGAAAAGAGTTTGATTTGTTTGGGTGTTTAAAGAATGAATCAGTTTGTAAAATGATAGAGAGGTTTGGGCATCTGAAACTGGAACTGGCAAGACATGATATTCGCTATACTCAAGAAGAGCTAGTTGATAAGTTGTTTGACTCACTACCGGATGAAATGGATTGGCAATACTATGCATTGATGCTGAAGAATACGATCAAGCCTGCAGATCTTACGGTGGATCTGTTGATTGAGAGACTAGAGAGTCACGAGTTGGAGTTAAAGAAGACACACAAAGTCAATCATTCGTCTTATCAGCAGAATTTGGATTTGTATTATCCAAAGAGCATGATGCCAAAGAATACATCTCCCAAGACTGCGTTTTCTGCTGAGAATGTTTCCACAACAAGCAAAGAAAGTCAAAGCAGTGGATATCACAGTGGGTCTTCATCAAATTCAAACCAGTCTGGTGCAAAGAACTTATTTCAATGCAACATTGCTGTAGACTTAAAGAACGCTCAGAATTTCAGGGAGGAGTCGGCAAAGCAACAGATGGTTTTCTTAGCATCTGTGCTAGAATCTTATGAAAGTCTTGTAGCAAGGAAGATAGGCAACACCAATCTGACAAAAGAAGATTATGATCAGATTGATCCTGAGGAGATGGAGCTGATCGACATAAGATGGTGTATGGCCAGTGCAGTTCGTAGAGCACAGCGTTTCATGGAGATAACAGGGAGGAAGTCAATTGGTGGACCATCTACCAAGTTGGGCTTTGATAAGTCTAAGGTGATGTGTTTCAAATGCAAACAGAAGGGTCACTTTAAGCGTGAATGCAGAAACGCGTATGCTGATGAATCTGAGAACCCGTTCAGAGAAAATTACTACAAGAAAGCGATTTATCATCAGAATAAATCGGAGTCACCGAGAATGAAACAGATTAAAGATAACAAAGAAAAATCTAGAGCTCTTGCGGTGATTCACGACGATGAAGGTTTCGACTGGAGCGAGTTGTTACCTGAGGAAGATGCGGTTGGATATGCATTCAAGGAAAATTCTGAGCCTAAACCTTGGAAAGATAACAGAACTGAAGAACAGAAGTATAATTACAGAAGGATGTTAGCCACGAACAAATTGATCAGATTATCTGGTATTTTTTCTGAAGCAAAAAGATCAAAGAGATGGGATCCAGACAGGGAGTGTTATCTTGACCCCTATGGAAACATTGTTGTGGATCATAACACTCTTGATGTGGAAACCATAATTCAAGAATATAAAATTGAAGATGATTATTGGCAGAAGAAATGGTGGGGAAGCGGAGAAGATGAAGAGAAAGAGAAGAAGGAGAAAGAAGAAAAAGAGAAGTCAAAGAAGATTGACACTGGGATCATTGACACGACAAAGGCGTTGAATGCTGAAAACTTGGGAAATATGGCTGACAAGGTGCTGGCAGCTAAGGCACTTGAGGTAGATTCTAAATCCGTTTCTGAGTCTAAAAGCCAAGTCAGTTCAAACGTGTCAACGACTGAGTCAGGTAAGAAGGTCAGTGGTGATGTTGACTGCAAAAATTGCATCAAAGAATGCAAGGTTTGTAGTACAAACACTTATCTCAAAGGTAAGAAGATTGAGGATTTGACTGCTAAAGTCAAAAGTGTTGAGGATGAAATTCTTGATCGTGATAAATCGGTGAAAGCTTCAACTGAACGATTAAAAGAATTAACTAACAAAATTGAAACTGATAAAATTGATCAGGAAAGGGTTAGGAAAGAAAATGAGAAGTTAGTTCTTGAAAATCGTCAGATCACTGAAAAATTGGAGAAGCTTAAAAGCACGATTAAAGATAATGATGATAGAAATGGTAAAACATACAAAGAAAATTGCCAATTGCAATGTGTTTTGAGATTAAAAGAAGAATTAATCAACCAACAACTGGATGAAATTGCTAAATTGAAACTTAAAGTTCAAGAAGCTGAAATTGAAAATGAGCGAATCCAGTTGAAGCTTAAGAGTTATAACTCCGCAAGCTTTGTTTTGCAACACATTATTCCCAAACCCATCGGGAAAGACAAAGCAGGCGAAGATGTGTACTCTGATGGAACCGGGGTGGGTTTTCATCAAGTTCCACCACCAGTTTTGATAATTACTCGAAAAAACAATCTGGATTGGCTGAAATTGAAGAAGAAAATGAAGTGAAACTTCCTGATTTGATTGATGTGACATTTTCTTCATCATCATCTGATGATAGTGTTCAAACTGAGATAGTTAAAAGCACAGCTGAAAGTGTTTTGTTGTCTGATTCAGCTGAAGATGATGAATGTTTTTTGAACAAATACATTCCGAAACAAAAATCCAAAAACAACTTAGGTGATGAACCGGGTCTTGTGATGTACAAGATGGCTGGATCTGATAAGTTGTATTCGGATTAAGAGTTTCCCATTGAGAATGTTAATGTGAACAAGTTGACAAATGTTTTCAAATTGGTTGAAGTTGAGATGTCAGAAGTGAACAGTTTGAGTCAAACAAAGAGACAAATGAATTTTGAGAAAGATAAAGCTTACTACAAAAAGCCTGTTGTTCCACCACGTTTTTATAACAACAATCGAAACAATTGGTCGGGTGGATATCAAGGTGGTAAAAGTTATTAGAAAAGGAGTTTTCAAAACAAAAGATTTGCTGAAAAGAAGGTGTTTGTGAACAGTTCAAGTTCACTTTCTGATGAGGAAAATGAATTTTTTTTTTTTAAATCAAATGAAGAATTTTTTGAGAAGAGGGCCTTACAACCTCAGTCTGAAGGCACAATTCAGGTAGTTGATACTCGTACGTGTTTTAGATGCAACAAAGTTGGTCACATTGCAAGAAATTGCACCAACTCCAAGCCTAAGACTGAAGTTGTTGAGAATCGACAGAAGAAGGTTGATTCAAAAGGCAAAGCTCCAATGGTTGTTGAGAAAGTTTTGAAAAATGAGAAAACAAAAGTCAAAATTGAACCTGTTAAGAACTTGGTAACTAAAAATGACAAATTTTATAAACGGGTTGCATCATCTCAACAAACTTGGAAGCCAAAAGTTGTTGATAAACCAAAGGTTTCAGAGTCAGAAAAACAATCGTCTTCTACCACACCGGTAAAGATGAATGTTCCTTTGGATTATTATGAAAAGTTGGAAAAACAATCTTCTATTCCACCAGAGAAGAAGAATGTTCAAAAGAAAAATCAAACAACTGGTCAACTTAAGATAAATGAGTTTTTCTTATACAAAAAGGTTGACGTTGGATCAAATGAAAGTTTGAAAATGAATGATAAAAATTTTCCGCCACTTTACACTGCTAAAACTCACATTAAAGTCAAGTTACCTGAGTCCAAAGAGGCTTGGGTGGCATCAAAATCTCACTAAATATTTTGGACTTGCCGGAGCTTCCTAGTTGGTAATCGTGAAGCAGGAATCGGCATCTTTATTGAATTGTTTGTGATTTGTGCAGGATCTTCCGAGAGCTATTTCAAGATGGATTATGGATAGTGGAGCGTCTCGACATATGACAGGGAAAACTGCGTTGTTGTATGATGTTAGAAATATCAATGGTGGTTATGTGGGATTTGCAGGACATGAAGGTGGTAGAATTATTAGTGAAGGAACGTTATCCAATGGGATTGTTACGTTTGAAAGAGTTAACTACATTACTGAGTTGGAGAATAATCTACTGAGTATCTCGTAGATTTGTGACAATATGTATACCACTCACTTCACAGACAAAGAATGTTTGATCTTGAAACCAGGATTTGTCATTCCTGAAGAATGGATTATCATGAGGGACCCTAGAGTGAATGATTTATATGTGTTGGACATGAGTGTAGCGACTACAACTACTGGTCAAGCACATTGTTTTGTGTCTAGAGCAACAGAGAAAGAATCAAAGTTGTGGCATCGGAAGATGGGGCATATACATCATAGAAAAATGAATCACTTGGTGCACAATGATTTAGTTCTTGGTGTTAATATCAAAGGTTTTCATCTGGAAGGGGAGTGCATTAGCTGTGTCAAAGGCAAGCAGAAGAAAAAGTCACACTCTAAAAAGCAAGTTAACTCAGTTTCCAGACCATTAGAGATACTACATATGGATTTGTTTGGTCCAGTAAACGTCAAAAGTATTACAGGGGATCTCTACTGTCTTGTGGTTACTGATGATTATTCCAGATTTTCGTGGGTATCATTCTTGAAGTCGAAAGATGAAATGTTTGACAGTTTGATGGCATTGTTCAGAAAGATTGAAAATTTGTACCAAAGGCGTATCAGAAGAATTAGAAGTGATAATGGTACTGAGTTCAAGAACAACAAGATGGAAGAATATTGTGATGAAAGAGGTATATTGCATGAATTTAGTGCTCCGTACACTCCGCAGCAGAATGGAGTCGCAGAATGCAAGAACAGGACGCTAATCGAAACGGCCAGAACAATGCTTGCTGATTCAAAGCTACCGATAAATTTTTGGGCAGAAGCAGTTTCCACCGCATGTTATACACTCAACAGAGTTCTTACTGTCAAGAAATTAAAGAAAACATGCTTTGAGTTGATCAATAACCGCAAACCGAATCTGAAGTATCTTGAACCGTTCGGGTCACCCTATACTGTTCTAGAGCCTTTTGGAAAGTTTGGTCCGAAGAGTATTGAAGGGATATTCATAGGTTATGCAAGTCCGTTACGACGGGTCTTCATTCCAAGTCTGAAGCGGATTATTGAAGCTCCTAATGTTGAGTGTCAGGGGTATTCTATGCCGCCTCAGAACCCCGGTGACTCACGGCGTTTTAATTACGATAAATTGTGGGATTCGTTTGACATGGAAGAAGAAAAGGATGAAGAAGAAGATTTCTTTGATGAGTTGGATATTTTAAGAGAGTATGAAGAATCGCAGAAAAGGTTTCCAGCTGAGTATTCAAGAAGACCACAAAGAGCTTCAAATGATGATGAAGCAGGTCCAAGCAATGCTGGTGAACATGATGATGTCCAACAAAATAAAGTTGCTCAAGATAATCAGACGGCACAGAATGATAATCAAGAATCTGAGAACATGCCAATATTTGATCGTGGTGATTCAGATTCTGAGGGGGAGCAAATTCAGATTTCAAGTCAAACAAACCCAGTTAGTGAACAAGGTGCAAATCAGAATGTTACTAATCTGGAAGGCGATGTAGATGTTTCAGGCGATGTAATGTCACGAACTCTTTCATATCATCCAGAGAATTTGATAATTGGAGAACTGCAGACAGGCGTTCGCACTCGAAGACAGATTGATAAAGGGCTTACATGTTTTTATACAACAGTTGCTCCTTTGCAAACTGAATTCTCATTAAGTTGTTTTATCTCGCAGGTTGAACCAAGAACTTACAAAGAGGCGCTTACTGAAGATTCTTGGGTCAATGCAATGCAGGAGGAACTGAGCCAATTCGAGAAATTGGGAGTGTGGAAGTTAGTGGATTTACCTGATGGTCAGAGGAAGATTAACACCAAGTGGGTGTTCAAGTGTAAGAGAGACGATAGAGGAGTTGTGGTTCGTAACAAAGCTCGACTCGTTGTACAGGGTTTCTGTCAGCAGGAGGGTATAGATTTCACTGAAGTGTATGCTCCAGTTACTAGACTAGAAGCGATCAGAATCTTTCTAGCATTTGCATCTTGGAAAAATTTCAAAGTATATCAGTTAGATGTAAAATCGGCTTTTCTCTACGGGAAGGTAAAAGAGGAGGTATATGTCGGTCAGCCACCGGGCTTTACCGATCCACACCACAAAGACAAGGTCTATTTGCTAGACAAAGCGCTGTATGGTTTACACCCGGCCCCGAGAGCTTGGTACGAGACATTGTCTCAACACCTTCTAGCCAACAGCTTTATTCGTGGAAAAGTGGATGCCACTCTCTTCACCAAAGAGGTCGACGGACATCTTCTGATTGTTCAGATATATGTGGACGATATCATATTTGGGTCAACAAATGAGGATCTATGCAAAGATTTTGAACGTGTTATGAAGCAGAAATTCGAAATGTCATCAATGGGTGAGATGAAATTCTTTTTGGGACTTCAGGTTGATTAACTACCCAAAGGAATTTTCATACATCAAACGAAGTACGTTCATGATATCTTGGAGAAATTTGGGATGTCAGGTTCTACTCCAGCAGCCACCCCATTAGCAACGAATCATGGGATAAACCCTGATCTCACCGGAGAGAAGGTAGATGAAACGATGTATCGTTCCATGATCGGCTCGCTGATGTATTTGACAGCTTCAAGACCTGATATTATGTACCCAACCTGCCTCGCAGCAAGATTTCAATCTAACCCAAGAGCATCGCACATGATTATTG
This sequence comes from Helianthus tuberosus, assembly GCA_030545235.1. Lineage (NCBI taxonomy): Eukaryota > Viridiplantae > Streptophyta > Magnoliopsida > Asterales > Asteraceae > Helianthus > Helianthus tuberosus. Next base: position 161,176,151 of record CM060383.1, read on the forward strand.
TGAAAAGGATATTACGCTACCTGAAAGGAACTCCATCATTGGGGTTGTGGTATCCTAGGGAAGGCGATTTCACGCTCGAAGGATATTCCGATTCCGATTTCGGATGCTGCAAAGTTAATGCTAAATCAACAACAGCAGGGTGTCAATTCTTTGGATCACGATTGATCACTTGGAAATGCAAAAAGCAAACCTCTATGGCTTTATCCACATGTGAAGCAGAGTATGTATCTGCTAGCAGCTGCTGCTCTCAGATCTTGTGGATCCAGCAACAGATGCGCGGCTACGGTTTGCAATTTCTAAACACCCCTATCTTTGTTTATAATGAGGCAGCGATTAACATTACTAAAAATCCAGTTCATGACGCTAAAACCAAACATATTGAGATTCGTCATCACTTCATTCGCGATTGTTTCGAGAAGTAGTTGATACGTATTGAGAAAATCCACACTGACGATCAAAAAGCTGATTTACATACCAAAGCATTTGACAAAACACGTTTTCAGTATTTGCTAAAACTGAATGGTATGAAGCTTTTATCGGTGTTGGAGGAGATCATTGGCGTTGATGAAGAAGACATTGTAGATGATGTTGAGAAGCAATCTGCAATGGTTTGTCGATTTTTTTCATGTTTTGGTATTTAGGGGGAGGTATAGGGTAAATATTTTCAGAAAATACAAAAAACATGTGATATTTTCAAAATCCAAAAACAATAGAAAACCAGAAAAGAGCTTGTGTAAAAAGGGAAAATGATAGTACATTGGCTTGACAGTCACGGTATGCTGAAGAAATGTAATGTTTAAATGCGTTAAACAGTCTCGCTGATGATGTGCCGATAGGTTTTAACACATTTAGTAGGTTTGTTTGGGATATAAACCTAAATCTTACTTACTTATTTCGTGGGGAACACTACTTGGATATATAGGTAATCCCTGAAATCTTGTTTGAAAGATTCCTTTTTCTGATATACTAGGTTTTTATACTCAGTGATATCTGGGGTATTATTCCGGGACTTCTGCTGAATGGAAGTTCTGACCTAGTCCTCGAATAATACTTTCCGCAATGCTTGAAACAAAGCATCACCCTCAGCATATATGATAAGACAATAAAATTGCTTAGCAATGCTGTTGTAAAAAAGATCCTCTAAAGGGGACACACCCAAAAGTTGAGTCATGATCTCTCTGCTGAACGATGGTTCTGACCTGAGCTCTCATGATTCTTCATAATTTATTAACCCCTTACAGATATCATTTGTGTTATAATTGCCTGTAAGACTGAATATTGGGATCTGGATACGGGAGTATATTCAAGAGGTGGGACACATGTATAAGTTTAAGTCTCTAAAACACTAATTCCGTATCCTGGACAGATTGAAATTTGTGTAAGAATTTAAAGTGGATCAGTATATCGACAATCTAAGTGAATTGTTTAATTCTGAATATGTAATTGAAGCTTAACGGTACTCGTGATTTTCCGAATAGCTGATATGATTCCCTAACACGCTCACCAAAAAATATGTTTGTAAATAGTTTACTTTCATTTACTGCATTTTAGTTCAGTATTTCATTCCTAGTTTAGAAGCTTTGTTAAAATCCAAAAATATTTTACATTTCTGCTTTATTTTTGACAAACCAAAGTGGAGAGTTGATCTTCGGATTCGAAGTCTAAAAGATTAAAAGCAGATGCAGGAGATTTCTGGACTGGAGGATGAGTCGTGAGCTGAAACATGATAAGTTTGTGAAAATTGGAAAGGTAAAGCAAGTTCATTAACTTGAAATTTGTAAATCTTCAGAGAATGATTGAACTAGAAGTCAGTGTGATTTATCTCAGATCAACCAAGGTCATTAAATTGGACTTGGTAGATTAATTGAGTAATCAGGGTCATTAGTTTGGACCTGAATACTTAAGTGGATTTCAATTACTGAAGATTAAATGGTAAGTTTGGATTAAAACTGTTATTGTCATATATCTTATATTTGGGTAGAGATTTTACAGGTTGTAGATTTCATAATCCCCATGGCATCAAAATGATAAAGATTGAACCAGAATTTGAGCCCTAGCTTATTGAGAGGGGGAGTCTGTGAAAGGGGGAGTCAGAATTCTGGATCAACAGTTAAAGGGGAGATTGAAAATTAAAGTTTGAAGATAAAGATTGAAGAGAGCTTTCAATGATTGGAGAATGATATAGACAAAGACTTGAAGCCAAAGACTTCGTCAACATCCAAGGGGGAGTCTGTTGGTGCACTTAGTGTCTGTTAACTTTGTCTTATACAAGTCTTTTGTCTAGATAGGTTGAATGAACATACAACAGGGTTGAAATTAGGGTTTATACATGTTTTAGGAAGGTATTTCGCTTGAATGTGTATATGTGCCAGTTCAAGCGAAACCCTATATTCTGAGTTCGCTTGAACAGGGTTGTGACCAGCTCAAGCGAAACCCTATGGGTTGACATCTTCAAGCGAAACCCTGTAGGTCTATAAATAGGAGTGTGTGTTGTTCATTTGAAGCGGTCATGTATGTGTGTGTGAGCGAAGGTGCTGCCGGATTTTTGTCAGAAAACATTGTAAAAGCTCACAATCAGTAATAGAAAGAAAGTTAAAAGGATACAAGCTATTTTGACTTCGTTTACGTTGATTCCGCCTTCGTATTTGAAGATGAACTGCCTTAACTGACTTTAGGGTCACCAAACTCGATCCTACATATTCAAGCCTTATATCTTTCGTTTTAAGCACTTTTGGACCTTGTAGTTAGTTTGTAGGTGATCTAGGGAGTATAACCAAACTCCGTTAGGCCCGGTTTCGTTAATTGATTACCGGAAACATAAGTTTCGCCTCGTTGACACTTTAAACCCTAATTCTTGGGAATTTGCATAAACAACGCATAACGATCTCGAAACCTCGTGAAATTTATATCACTTATTCTTAAGAGTATATTTGAATATTACGAAGCCTCGGGTTCGTTAAAAGGTCACTCGGAGGTAAGAATTAACATGTTGACACGTTTAACCCCTGTAGTTTATAATCTTTCGACTATTTTCATAAACGGCTTCTTACATCCAATTAATCACTCATTTAAGAATATGTTCTTCGTGTGTGGTCATTCAGAGGCACAAGTTTAGCATGTTGACACTTTTAGTCCCTTTGCATACATATTTTCATCGTTTGGCAACTTCAGTCCTTCAAACTCAATTTTTCACATATTTAGAGTTTCGGACACGTGTCTTTACATAATAGGACAGGTTTTTACGGGGTGTTACATCCTCACCCCCTTAAAAGAAATCTCGACCCCGAGATTTACTGGAATAAGTGAGGGTACTTCTGTCGCATAGTGGACTCAACTTCCCACGTATATTCTGGGCCTCTACGAGCATCCCATTTAACTTTTACTATAGGCACGTGCTTCCTTCAGAGCTTTTAACTTGTCGATCTTTGATCGATATAGGTCTTTCAACAAATCTCAGGCTTTCATCAATCTGTACATCTTTATGAGACATTGCTAGCGATTCATCAGCTATACATTTCTTTAGATTACAGATGTGGAACACATTGTGAAAGTTTAGCTTATAAGCTACACTGCCGACACATTCGATAATCTTGAATGGTCCAATATACCTCGGGCTCAACTTGCCCTTCTTACCAAAACGCATCACTCCTTTCCAGGGTGATACTTTTAGTAAGACTTTATCGCCCACTTCAAACTTTAGAGGTTTTCGCCTCTTATCAGCATAACTTTTCTGCCTATCCCTGGCAGCTTTTAGGTGCTCACGAATTTGGACAATCTTGTCCGTTGTTTCGAGGACTATATCAGGTCCTGATAACTGAGCTTCTCCTACTTCCGCCCAATAAACAGGCGTTCTTGTAACACCTCAAAAATTCACGTCCTATAATGTGTTGACACGTGTCATAGGTTTGAACGTGTGAAAGAATATTATAGAAGGATTAAAGTTGACAATCATGGAAAGTATATGAATATACGAGTTCTAAATGTCAACAGTGAATAAATATACTTTACAATAACCCTACATGATGCTCATACCTTCAAACGAATAAATCATGGATCATACGAAGCTAATTGTGAATGAAAGTGAGAGATTACAAACTACAGGGGTTAAATGTGTCAACATGTTTAAGTTATACCTCTGAGTGACCTTTTAACAAACCTGAAGATTTGTAACGGTTAATTATGCTCACTAGAATGCACGATATAAATTTCATAAAGTTTCGTTATCGTATGAGAAAGTTATGATCAAATTCGTATACAAGGGGTTAAAGCGTCAACGTTGAAAATTATGACTTTTCGGGTAATAACAAAGTGATCAAGGACTAAATAAAGTGGGTATAAGCCTTGAAGCCCTTGTAAGTAAATGTGAACGGGTCAAATTGCAAGAAATAAAGTTGGTTGACCTTTCGAAAGGGCAAGGGACAATATGCAACAACTTGAAAATGTTTAAATCTGAATACAAGGCCCACGCGGGCCGCGTAACCCTTAACAACATCTTACGCGGGCCGCGTCAGACGCCCAGATACAGAAACATCAGACAGCAGCCTGTATATGCGCTATAACTGACTTTAATCAGTTGTTTCACTTCATGGGCGACCCCTAAGCAACCCCTAGACCCTTAGGGACATATGTGGATCATCTGGGATCATTGATAGGCTTGGGTGTCAACAATCTATGAGATTTTGAACACTATATAAAGGCCTCTTGTACAACCATTTTGATCACACCTTCCTTCAGCATTTCTGGAGCTCCAAAGCAGACTCAAGTGATCACTAATCGTGCATAGGACTTCAGTAAGTATGCTTAACCTTTCTTAGTTAAGTTTTTGCTTAGTTTTAGCTTAAAAGTCAAACCGTCGTAATTAACGGTTGACTTAGCGATTAATCATTGATGATCCAGTGATTAGTCGAATTGAAAGTAGTTATAAGTTGGTAATTATGTGGGCATTAAACCCTTAAAAGGGCACCCTCTGATTCCCACTCTAACTAGGTCAAATGTCGGGTCAAACTTGTTATTAAAAAGTCAACAGAATGCTTAATTTCTAATTTATGCATAATTAGCAATGTAGAACCCATACAACCTGTTTGGTCATTAATATAACTTGGTAATTAATGTAAGAACATGTCTAAACATGTTCAACCCGACAATTTTCTGTTTAGACCCGGTTCGGAACCGAAAGTCGCAAAGCTTTGACTTTTGCTTTGACTTCAATTCTGACCCGTTTTGGTATGTTTTAGAAATACCTTAGAGCTTTAATTGGACTAGGTTACATGCTAGTATAACCCTCTGGGATTATACACCTTGGTTCATTAGTTATCCAATTAATATGCATGATTCCGTTAATTGCTCATATGTTGACCATTATGCCCTTTTCACCATAAAACGTGATTTTTGAAAATGTAAAAGTGTAGAAACCTTAGTTACTAAATTATAAACTTGCACCCAAAATTTGACATCAGTTTGAGGTGTAGATTGAGAGTTATGCTCATTAGCGTAATTAGAAAGCTTCTTTAGCGATTAAACGGCATAATTAGCGTATAGCCTATTTAAACCTACTTTTTGATATCAAATTTATCACCCACTGATGTAATATATTATTTTGGGATTTTTGAAGATTTTTAATTAATTTTAGGCTGAGCATAACTTATAGTCATAGGCTTAATCCGGTAATTGTCGGTTTTGCCCTTACGGGCTATAAAATGAGTTTTACATATCTTTTTGACCACAAATATTTTGCTACTGATTTCATATGACAAATAAATTATTTTAAGCCTTCTGGAGTAATAAAAATATTAGCTCTCTATATAGAACCCGGAAACGGCTTCTAATCGCCTTTTTAAGCGTTTTTAACGCATAGTATGTACTAAAACTATTTTAAACATACAAGGGTTGATACCTACTGATATTTTAGGTAAATTATAATATTTTAACAGTAAGCAAAAGTTGTTTAACTCAGACTTCATTTTTGAGCTTTTCGGCTTATGTGAAATTACCAAAATGCCCATACGGAGCATAGTTTGGTTAAAATTGATAAATTTCACATATATGCAATACCATACTGTTATAACTTAGTAAACAAAGTATTTTTGCTGATTATATCAGACCTGTAACTCAGGTTAATACTTAAACTCTTTTATAACCTCTTAAATGACCAAACTACCCCTACGGGGCATAGTTTGTGTTTAAATTCGTTTCGGGCATAATAAAAGATATCTTACTGATGTCACAACATATTTGAGGCATATTAACTTAGGAAACCTGTATATGGCTCTTACGGTTACCCGTTACGCTTCTTGCGCGATCGGTGCGGTTTATGTAACTAGTTTGCATAAATTAGCCGAAACGGGTCAAACCTTATCGGTTTTATCTCAAAATCCAGAATGTGTATGAAATACCCATATTAAGCAAGTCTTCAAACTTGTCGGGTCTAAATCACATTCTATTCCGGTCTTCGCTTAATCGTGCGTACGAACCGTATCTTTAAAACTAACCGGTCTAAGCTTAAGCTTAACTAAAGACCCGTTAGGATTCTAATAGGTTATTATAAACCTTCGTTCCAGAATAGGAGGACCAGTAAAAGCTACTTGCATTTGCTGTTTGTGAATTATTACTTTGCAAAGGTAAATACTTTTAACTTATTTTCCCTATACGGGCTTGGGGTACGGTATATAAAATGCCGCTTGGTCGGGCATTAAATCTTCCATCGTATGGTGGTTAATTGATATTTGATCGGCCCGTTTAAATTGTTTTGTTTGCTTAAAGCCTTTGGGAGGTTAATGACCATGTCCCGGATATCCTTGGCATCATTTTACGAAATGGCCACGACCTAAGCGCGGAGTGTAGGCGTACACTCGTCAGTGCATAAATAATTTATGTGGTGTGTCTATTGATCTTTAACCCGGCACGATCCGGGCTACTGAACGCATAAGGAACATGTAATTCTTTTACAAGTTTATATATTTAAATAATTATCCCAAGTTATAAAATGTTTGTGCCATGTGCATCCAAATCAATTTTTAATCATTTTTAAAATGAGTCTGTTGATTGTATTTACCAGTGTAAACTGACATATTTTCCCAAAAAGATTAAATGCAGGTACTACTGGTAATAGGTTGGATTTCTACTTAGCATCAATAAAGAGTCTCGCAAGCTTAAGATGCCTAACGTTTGTTGAACCATTGTTTCCTATTTAAATTTTGATCCTTCTGTGGATAAACTTTCAACTGTTTGTGATACACGATATTACAATATTTTATTCGGTTGAAATATATCTTTCATTTGCTTCCGCTGTGCATTTAAATATTGTGTTGTTTGACTATTATGTTGCCAACCACGTCACGATACTCCCCCACCGGGCCCACCGGTGATACGTGGAAAGTCGGGGTGTGACAGTTCTACATTTTCTTCCATACAATGCCTCAAAAGGCGCAGCCTGAATGCTAGTATGGTAACTATTATTGTAGGAGAACTCGATCAAAGGTAGGTGGTCATCCCAGCTACCTCCTAAATCAATAACACATCTCGAAGCATGTCTTCCAAAGTTTGAATTGTACGCTCACTTTGTCCATCTGTTTGAGGATGGTAAGCAATACTAAAATTTAAACGAGTGCCTAATGATTGTTGGAAACTTTTTCAAAAGTGAGAGGTGTATCTAGTATCTCTATCGGATATAATAGACACCGGCACTCCGTCGAGGGATACAATCTTATCCACGTACAATTGAGCTATCTTGTCAGAGCTATGAGTCTCCTTAATAGGTAAGAAATGTGCTGACTTAGTTAGTCTATCAACTATGACCCATATGGTATCATTTCCATGCCTTGTTTTAGGTAACTTGGTTATAAAGTCCATGGTTACCATCTCCCACTTCCACGTGGGAAGTTCTGGCTGTTGTAGCAGACCCGACGACTTTTGATGTTTAGCTTTAATCTAAGCACAAGTCAGGCACTTGGCTACATATGTGGCAATAGATTTCTTCAAACCTATCCACCAATAATTAGCTTTCAAATCTTGATACATCTTGTCACCCCTAGGGTGAACTGAGTATTTGGAATTGTGAGCCTCCTGGAGGATTATATCTCGAAGCCCTCCATAAATAGGAACCCAAATCCTTCCATTTAGTCTGAGGATTCCATCATTGCCAGGTGCTAACTGTTCAGCAGTTACACCTAACTTTTCATTTGGAAAGTTAGCTTCCAAAACAACTTTTTTTTTGTGCAGCTAACAGCCTTTCATTCAAGCTGTTCTTGAGTTCAACGCTCTTTGCATTAATCCTTATAGGTTTGACTTTTTCCTTTCGGCTTAGAGCATCAGCGACTACATTCGCTTTACCAGGATGGTAGCGAATTTCACAATCATAGTCATTTAGAGTCTCCATCCAACGGCGCTGTCTCATGTTAAGATCCTTTTGGTTGAATAAGCGTTGAAGACTTTTGTGATCCGAATAGATCACATATTTAGTTCCATATAAATAATGTCTCCACAACTTTAGTGCGAATACAACGGCACCCAACTCCAAGTCGTGGGTGGTGTAATTCTTTTCGTGCACCTTTAATTGTCGCGATGCATAGGCAATCACTTTGCCTCTTTGCATAAGTACACAACCCATACCGGTGTGTGAAGCATCACAGTACACGACATACTCTTCAATTCCTTCGGGCAATGTCAACACCGGAGCATTGCTTAATTTCTGCTTAAGAACCTCAAAGGATTCTTGTTGTTTTGGACCCCAATCAAACTTTACATTCTTGCGGGTCAGAGAAGTCAATGGTGCAGCTATCCTTGAGAAGTTCTCAATGAATCTTCTATAATAACCAGCTAATCCCAAGAAGCTGCGAATTTCTGTTGGTGTCTTTGGTGCTTCCCAGTTCATGATGGCTTCTATTTTAGCGGGATCGACTTGGATACCACGCTCGCTCACAACATGTCCAAGGAATTGGACTTCACGAAGCCAAAACTCACACTTAGAGAACTTTGCATACAGTTTCTCATGTCGAAGCAACCCTAAAATACACCGAAGGTGTTTCTCGTGATCATCCTGATTACGAGAATAAATAAGTATGGCTTGCAGACTCTATTCATGAGGTCCATGAATGCTGCTGGTGCATTACTGAGCCCGAAAACTAAAAACTCGTAATGTCCATACCTTGTTCTAAACGCTGTCTTAGGTACATCTTCAGTTCGGACCTTGAGTTGATGGTATCCGGATCTCAAATCAATCTTCGAGAAGAAGCTTGCCCCTTGAAGTTGGTCAAATAAGTCGTCGATCCTGGGTAAGGGATAACGATTCTTGATCGTTACCTTGTTTAGCTAACGGTAATCAATGCATAAGTGCATTGATCCATCCTTCTTCTTCACAAACAATATAGGAGCTCCCCAAGGCGAAGAGCTGGGTTGTATGAAACCCTTTTCCAGTAAGTCATCCAATTGAGTCCTGAGCTCTTTCATTTTAGTAGGCGCTAGATGATAAGGAGCTCGTGCAATAGGTGCAGATCCTGGTAAAATGTCTATCCTGAACTCAACTTGCCTCTCAAGAGGTAATCTAGGTAATTCATCAGGAAAGACATCAGGATACTCGAAAATAATTGGAATATCTTCGATCTTAGGCTTTGGTTCATTAACAGTTACTTATACCATGTAGATGACACATCCGCTCTTCAGACACTTCGATACCTTGAGAATAGACACATTGCTGGGTAACCCATATTGTGTATCTCCTTGAATAGTGACGGATTCACCAAAAGGGATTTTGATGATAACTAGCTTTTTATCGCAGGCAATTTGGGCTTGGTTATGCGACAACCAATCCATGCCTAAAACTACATCAAACCCAGCCAATTTCATTGGTAAGAGGGATAGCGGGATAGAATGATTCTTAATGGATATAAAGCATCCATCAAGAAGAGTTGAAGCAGTTTCTAAGGTACCGTCTGTGAGTTCTACCTTATATTTTATGTCTAGATTTTTAATAGGCAAATTCAGTATCTTACTAAACTTATGGTCTACAAACGACTAATCAGCACCTGAATCAAATAAAACTCTAGCATAAATATCATTAATGAGGAAGGTACCTGTTATAACGTTTCCGTCGTTCACCGCCTCCCTTGCATTCATCTGAAAAACCCTAGCATTAGTTTTCTTTGCCTCCTCGGGCTTCTTAGCATTCTTAGGGCAATTAGTCTTGATGTGCCCCTTTTCGTTGCAACCGTAGCAGGTCGCATCCTTGATGTTTCGACACTCTACAGACTTGTGCCATTTCTTCTTATAGATCCCACAAGGTTTAGCTTGTGGGTCCTGATTGCACTTTCCAAAGTGCCTCTTGTTGCAAGTCTTGCATCTGGGCTTGTCACCCGACTGTCCTTTCTTAGAACCAGAGTTCCCTTTGTTCTTCTTGTTCGACTGATGGGACTGATCTTCCTCCCTATTTCTTTTCCCGTCATTGGTGGTTTTCTTTGCCCTACTCCTTACAACATCGAGAGTTTGGGACAAAGATAGATCTACAGCAGATCTATAAGTAGCAGGCTTAGAAGCCTTGACGTTTCCTTTAACCTCTGGGGCTAAACCACCGACAAAACTCACAATGCGTTTGTTGAAACAGGTCACATAGGACCTGCAATCCAAAGCCTTCATCACCAAAGTGAGGAAGTCAGTTTCTATTCTTTCAACTTCATGCTGAGGACAGTAAGTGTCCTTCACAAGATCAACAAACTTGTTCCATGAAAGGTTATACAGAGGAACCTTTCCAGTGGATTGCACCAAGGCTTTCCACCATGTTAGGGCGTCACCCTTGAAAGACTGAGATACAAACTTCATTATGACTTCCTTAGCACACCCACTGATGTCAATTACAGTTTCCATTTCATCCAACCACTTCACACAGTCGATTGCTCCCTTTTCTCCCGTGAAATCTCTTGGTTTACACGAGACAAAATACTTATAAGTACAACTCTTGTTGTACTTGGGAGCCTGATTTACAACAACTTGTCTCGGAGGTTCACTTTTCTGATTAGATGAGTGTCGAGACTCGTCCTTCTTCGGTGTATGCGAATGAGATAAGGACTTGGTATGAGTTTTGGACCGAACATTACTCGGCTCCTTAAACTTATTATCCACAGCTTGTGCAACCGCTGTGTTTATCATCTCTTGTAGTTCAGCAGCAGTAATATTTATTCTGGTATTATTGTTTCCTTCCACATGATGACTGTTTGCTTCGTCAGAGCCAGCCATGATTTGAGTACTAAACCAAACAATAATGATATATTTAGATTATATAATGAATCATCGCATTGATGATTAGATGGCCATGGTATTAATAAACCATATAGACCATTTTAAATAATAATCAAGAATCTATTTGATCATGATTTGCCTAGGCTACAAATGAAACCATTATAGGCAATCAATAGGATATAATCCTTTATATTTACTAGACATGGGACATAAGTCACAACTGTCAATGTCATAAAATACATTTTCATATAGCACAAAAGGCTCGTCTCAAAGGACATTTGGATGGCACAGAAGGCCTTGTCACAAGGACGATTAAAACATAACCAATGATCTCTTGGATCAGTGATCTTTTAAGGGTCGAACACAGTTCATCGCCTTTTTGACAAGAGGTTTATAAAATAAAACTATCATTGTCATTATTACACCTTTGCTTATAAGCATACAGCTCAAATGGATGTTTTGGTGTATACATCATATTGATGTTTAATTGCCATGATTCACATTGATCATATAGACTATGATGGTGACTTGGAAAAATCTAAGTATATTTGGAAGCTTGTGTGGTCTCTCGAGTCACACAGCCAGGAATGTTAACATGTTTTCAGATGTTAACAGGGAATTATTGTCTTAAAAATGTTATACCATTACAACCATTTTAATATTTTGGCTAGGATATACCTCTAAGAACTTCTTTTTGAAATTTTTATTGGCAGAACAATTTAAAATTGAAATGATATAGAAATGATGATGTAATAAAAATACATATTTAAAATCTCAAAAAGAAATTCCATTAAAATACTAAACTATTACAAGAATGCCCTAAACAGGTCTTGAAATAAACAAACTGTCCACGCACGGACTACAGAAAATAAAATAAGTTCACGCATGAACTTATTACAGAAAATGAAATGTCCACATAGGGACTTGATTGAAATACAATATAAAATAAAATAAAATAAACTTCTATTTCTTTTTGCCTTTTATGAGGTTCGCAAGGCCCTTGAGAAATTTGTTATGCTTCTTATTGGTTTCATCAGCTTTTTGCCCAACCTGGTCCAACCTCTGCAGAATTTCTTGAGTTTGAAGTTGTTGAGGAGGAGGAGGAGGTTGTTGATAAGGTGGGTATTGATACCCTTGCATTGGATATCCAGTTGGGCAAACTGGAGGATATGGTGAAGGATAAAGTGCATTATATTGTGCTGCTGTAAGATATGGATCTTAGGCAGGAGCTTGATATCTATAATCCATAGAAGTTGGATATTCAAATGGGTTATACCCAGATGAACCTGGGTAAGTCGGTATCGGGTTTTCAAAACCCGCTGGCAATGGCGGTGGTGCAAAAGAAACTGGCGGGGGATTATCCTCCGGCACCGCATGCGAAGGTCCACCCATCTGTGGATCTTCGGGAATAAGGGGTATGTGCTTGAAGCTTGAGGGGAACTAAACCTTGGTCCCTCTCGCACGGACATCCGTGCATTCCTCCTTCACCTAGGTGGCACGGGAGGTGGTTGAGGTGGCTCCTCAACGGGTAAAGGTAGTGGAGAAACCGCTTGAAGGTGTGGTTCTTCCAATGGAGGATGAGGAGAATTATGAAAAGATGGGGTGAATTCCCATTCATACTTGTTCCACCTTTCGGCCCATGAGTCGGGCCCTTGATATGGCGATCCTTGGTAGGGAGAACCGCTGGAGATGCTGATGGGGTGGCCTGGTGTCCCGGTTGGCGGTTCTGGATCAGGGTCGTCATCCATCTCTATCTCTTGGGAGAAGTGATCCTCAGGTCCCAAGGGATTGTAGCCCAATAAATCGTTGACATAGTCGTTTGGGTTGAACTGGGCTGGGGAATAAGTGGAATCAGAATGATGGAAAGAATGGGAGTGCAAAGAGTGGTACGAATGGTGTGAATCTTGGGAATGATGGGAATGTTGGGGCTCGTCTGGAATAAGCGGCCCAAATGATGGATGAAACGATGGTGATGAACTTAACGAGACCGAGTGTCTCGCGGGTTCAAAAGAATGTCCCCGATGATCACGCGAATCTGAGCTAGAAAAAGACGCGGACGGAGTACGCCTGTGAGAAGGTCCTGCATGGCCTGATGGTCCTCCTCTCATCGGACCTTTTCCCTTACCTCGTACACGGGACGACATTATCGATTAATAAACCTGTCAAAACAAATAAAACAAAACATAAACTACAAATAAAAGTTAAGAATAAATCCTAGGTCATTTACCTAGACTCGGAAGTCTAAGGAATGTGCTTATTGTGTCATTGAGATTAAAAACAAAAGGATAGTGTTTAATTCACTCAATGTTGGCTCGGATACCAACCTGTCACACCCCGATATTTCCACATATTACCGGTGGGCCCAGCGGGGAGTATCGTGACGTAGTTGATATCATCATAGTCAATATACACAATAAATAGCACAACGGACGGCTTAGTGAATAATTACTATTACAAACCATAGTGTTTGAGTGTCCAAATGTAAGAATATACAGACTTGGTTGTAATAAAGATCCACAGGCGGATCATAAAATAAAATACAAGAAACGGAAGTAACAGACTCCAGGTATCTAGGGATTTGCAAGATCCTCTTATTTGACACCTAGTAGCTCCAGCCTATTTACGTGAGGTACCTGTCAATTAGTTTTTGGAAAATACGTCAGTTTACACTGGTAAATATAATTAACCGACTCATTTGAAAACATTTATGAAAATTGATTTAAGTGCACAAGGCACAAACCTTTTATAACTTGGGACAATTATTTAAGATAATACTGTATATAGTTTTACATGTTTGTCATACATATGGGGCCGGTTTGGAAGCCGGTCATGATTAACCGACTCACCACTTATAGAATCCACAAAGGAGTTATCCCCAACATGTGGGTTATATTAGCATTTGCATCTATCAGGTGTATGCCTACACCCCGTGCATAGGTCGTGGCCATTTTCAAATGAAATGAGCCGAGGATATCCAGGACACGGTCGTATTAACCCCCAATGCTTATGTTATCAAACAAAACAGATTAATACGGTTTATGTAAATTTATTAATCACAATCCGATTAAATAATTTCATACCCGACCAAGTGGTATTATTATAATACCATATCCCAAGCCCGTATAAAGGAAAAAAAGTTAAAACTATTTGCCTGAGCTAGATGTGAAGAAGTAACTTAGCCGTATAATCCTAAAGCTTTATGAAAATACCTTCTACTGAAGCTACTCAATTTGTATAGAAGGTTTATTAACCTATTAGGATACTAACGGGTCTTTATTTAAGTCAAAGACTTAGGCCGGTTAGCTTGAAAGATACTTAACGGTTCTAAACGGTAGATTAAGCAGAGACCGGAATAGAATGTGATTCAGACCCGACAAGTTTGGATACTTGTATAATATGGGCAAACTATACACATTCTGGAATTTAAGGATTTAATGATAAGGTTAAACCCGTTTCGGCTATTTTATGTAAATTAGTCACATAAACCGATCTGAACGCATAAATGCGTAATGGGTAACCAAATGAATTATATACAGGTCTCATATGTTATTATGCTTAAAATATGCTAATACATCAGTAAGATGTCAACATTTATGCCCAAGAAGTATTTAAAACCATTTTAAGTCCCGTAAGGGCATTTTAGTTATTTTAATGATTATAAAAGAGATTTTATAATAAACTGAGGTTCTGGTCTTTGATAATTAGTAAAAATATTTATTTTATCACATTACATCAGTAAGATATTATACATATGTGATAATTAATATTTATGGCTCAACTATGCCCCGAAAGGGCATTTTGGTCATTTCACATATGCTTTTATGGACATTTTTGGAAGTCTGAGTTCATGACTTATACTTACTGTAATAATATTAAAGTTTACTTAAAAGTTCAGTAGGTATCAATTCTTAGGTGTTAAATATGATTTAAAACCATACTATGCACCTAATTAGCGTAAAATCGCTAATTGACGATAATTAAAGCGTTTTATGGAAATCTGAGATTTTGAACAGTTTTAAATGCTCAAGATAACTTATTTAATGTATGAAATCAGTAGGAAAAGGTTTGGCATTCAAATCATTTGTTAATCTCATTTTATGCTTAAAAAGGGTATTATCGTCATTTATCGATTTATACAAGAACTCCATGATATGATCAGATTATAATCTGATCAAAAATTCCAAAAATCCCTAAAAATAATATCTTAATAGTAGGTAATGAGTTCTGGGTCAAAACCTATGCTTAAACATGACTTATGCAAGATATCGCAATTTAATTAATAAAAAGCTTCAATTTAAGATATCGAGCATAACTCCTGTTTGAGACCAAGAACTGATGTCAAATTTTCGGGACATACTTATATATATCAGTAACAAAGGTTCTTGTCCTCTCACATTTCTAAAAATCTCATTTATATGTCAAAAGGGCAAAAATGGCATTTATCAGCATAATAACGATCATGAGCATATAATTCAAACTACTAAGGACCAGGTAATATAACTCCAGGGGGTTATACTACAACATAAAGTGGTCCTATTGGAAGCTTAAAACATGGAAGGATTAAGCTTAATTGGGTCAAAACTGAAAGTCAAAGCAAAAGTCAAGCTTTTGCGACTTTCGGTTGTGAACCGACCCTAAACTGGTAATTGTCGGGTTGAACATGTTTAGACATGTTCTAATACTAATTACCAAGTTATTAGAATGATAAAATATGATTTATAACCTCTGCAATGTTAGTTATAATTTATTATTTAAAATTCTAGTCAGTTTGACTTTTTGACTTATTAGTTTGACCCGACAATTAACTAGGCAAACGAAATAATTTGGAGGTGCCCTTTTAAGGGTTAATCACCTACCTAATTATGGTCACATAACCACTTTTAATTCGGACAGTGGCTGGACCATTTGTGATTAAACCGAAAGTCAAAGTCAAATTACGATAACTTTGACTTTTTGGTATTTAAACTAAAAACTGAACTATGGAAGGGGGCTAAGACACTTACAAAGTGTCCTAGCTATCTTTTCTACAAAAATAATCTTCCTCCTGATTCAAGAACCTCCAGAGATGTCCAGAACTCAAGCGTGGAGAGTTAGGAGTGAATATGAGTGAATGAGCAAATGAATTGTTGGGAATAAGGCTCTTTATATATGGATTTCAAGTGGCTCCAGATGATAACAGGTGTTTGGGAATGAAATCAGGTCTCTACAGGTGTCTTGGTGGTTTCTAAAAACCATCTACAAGTCCCTTGTATCAAAATTATTTGTTTGGAGCTCAAGAAAAGGCATCAACCTGCACCTGGCAACATTAAACTGTCGAAACAGTGCCGATGCGCTGCACGACGGCATAATGGCTTCAAGGTCGCGCCACGCGACCACCCTAGTTACCAGCCAAACAAGTTTCACCTTTGACAAGTTCAGTCCTTGCACCTTTTCAAGCCTTATATATTTCGTTTTAAGCACTTTTGGCCCTTTTAGTTAGTTTGTAGATGATCTAGGGAGTATAACCAAACTCCATTAGGCTCGGTTTCGTTAATTGATTACCGAAAACATAAGTTTCGCCTCGTTGACACTTTAAACCCTAATTCATGGGAATTTGCATAAACAACGCATAACGATCTCGAAACCTTGTGAAATTTATATCACTTATTCTTGAGAGTATATTTGAATATTACGAAGCCTCGGGTTCGTTAAAAGGTTACTCAGAGGTAAGAAATAACATGTTCACATGTTTAACCCCTGTATTTTATAATCTTTCGACTATTTTCATAAACGGCTTCTTACATCCAATTAATCACTCATTTAAGAATATGTTCTTCGTGTGTGGTCATTCAGAGGCACAAGTTTGGCATGTTGACACTTTTAGTCCCTTTGCATACATATTTTCATCGTTTGGCAACTTCAGTCCTTCAAACTCAATCTTTCACGTATTTAGAGTTTAGGACACGTGTCTTTACATAATAGGACATGCTTTTATGTGGTGTTACACCAGGTCCTTGCAGGATCTATACACTGAACAAGGCATGAACCTTACTAGACCATTCCCTTAACCCCTGACCAGGTGGCCAACATATCTCTATATAGATCGTAGAGATATGAATGGTGTAAATGTTTTACTTTATATGGACAGTAAAGTAATGCCAAGACACCACGGACAAATGATAAAGAAAATTCGCCTTCAACATAAGAAACTAGTTATTAAAGTCATTAATACAAAACCAATAAAAAGTATCGAAAGATTAAAAATCAAAAGTAATACATAAAATACTTGTCTTCACCAAGTGATGTAAGAGGCTTAACCAAACATGGCCTTTGATTGGCAAGAACTCTTCTATCAATCTTGGATCCTGAGACTACTACACACACTCTAAGATGGATGATGGTGGTGGATGTGGGTGTTGTAGTGGTGGTGGAGTGGTGGCAAAGTGGGAGAGTAGTGGTTTGCCAAAGGATGCTTTTGAAGTGAGCCAAGCACCCCTATTTATAGCCTGAACAGAACCCCGACCACGGCCCCGTGTCCAGCGGACACGCCCCCATGGCCATCCTTTTCTCTTCCATCATTAAATGCATTTGTCAGCATAGGGCTCCACAAGGCCCGTGTTTAGCGGGCACGGTCCCGTGGGCAGAAGCGTATCTGTACTACCAAGATTTTGCAAGATTCTGTGAATCTTAGCGTTGACCATGCCCCGTGCTGAGCTGGGCACATCCACGTGGTGGGCGTAGAAGCTTCCACAGCTTTATCTTTTCTGCAAGCGGCTGACCATGCCCCCGTGTCCAGTGGGCACGGCCCCGTGGTCAGTCTTCTGTTTCTTTGTTTTATCTTTGGGGATGCTGCCGAGGGTCGGGCATGTCACGTTTATTCCTTTTCTTTGTATTTATGTTGGTTTTGGCTGTATATTTGTTCCTTTTGCTCGTTTAAGCTCATTTTGTCTTGTAAATTCAAAAGGAAGACAAAAACTCACTTTTTCCAACATTAATACTAAAAAAGGGTTAGTTTTATGTCTCATTTGATGTAATTTATATGCTACATTTTGCACACATCAGTACAAACATAAAGGACGAAACGTGTAATTTACCCTTGTTTTAATCAAATAACCAAGTTCTAGTGAAATCATAAGTGTTCAAGTTTTAGTAGTTAATCAATTTAGCATCAAACTCGTCGATTCAATCTGACATCCTTTTCAACCAAACAAACAATTAAATCAAATTGCAAGCTTCATAAATTGTGACATCGTTAATAATCAATCTTGTCCATATGTAAACCACAAACTCTTCATGGTTCGACCTCGTACTACCCACTCATAGTTAAGGGTAATTCAGGCTTATATATTATTATCTTTGTTCGGGACGCGACATCCCGATCAGACTGGAACATATACAAGAACTGCAGAGCATTATATAACATAGTAGGTTATAGACCCGTGCATTACAAGGGTTTAATAAATAATATCTTACGTAAGTTAAATATTATAAATATCGTACACAAATTGCTTAAAGCAACTCATAATCAGGAAAATGTCAGTTTCACTCTTTGAAATTTAAAGAAAAATAAAATAATTTTGAAATAAATATACACAATTTAAAAGGCCAGTATATCATAGATAATTAGTGCAAATTATCATTAAATACATAATTTAAAACTTACAATGTAGATAACCTAAATCATAAATAGTTTGAATTAGAAAGCTACACATGAAGAACATGCTAGCACTGCCAAATCTTATACATTAGCTTAGCACAGATTTCATTAATGGTTTCAATTTGATATCTGTTGGATATGGGAGTGTGTAGCGTGTGTATTTTTATTGAACAGTTGAACAAATATAAAAATTCAATCAAGTAGTTAGAATAAATACATCATCATCAACATCACTAGATTTGGGAATGATTTTATTGAATTCAGAATGTTTACATTACAATGAAAAGTACGGAAGTACTCCACCTCACCAGGTGCAATCTTTCTCACTTAGCTCTTATGTTTTTTGGATCTAAGTATTAACTATTACAATATGAATAACTATATATAAATGGAGAGAATGGCTAGTGACGTCAACATGAAAGCGACCGATAACAACTCATTAAATGATGTAATTGTCAGCATTTAACAAAAATGTTGAATAGTTATAAAAGATATTGTTAAATTGAAATTACTGCTTGATGTGTGCAAAATGCAACATATAAATTTCATCAATTGTGGCATAAAACTAACCCTTTTTAGTACTAATGTTGGAAAAGATGTGCTTTTGTCTTCCTTTTGTATTTTCAGGATTAAATGAGCTCAAATTAACAAAAGAAGCAAAAAGACATCAAAATCTAACATAAATACAAGAAAAGGAACAAGACGTGACATGCCCGACCCCACGACAGCATCTTCCCAAGCAAAACAAGAGGACAGAAGACTGAACACGCCCCGTGCTCAGCCAGCACGGGGGTGTGCCCAAGTGTCAGCAGAAAAGACAAAGTGGTAGAAGCTTCTATTGCCCACCACGGGGCCGTGCTCAGCGGACACGGGGCCGTGGTCAACTATAAGATTCGCACAATCTAGGCAAATCTTCATAGTACAAAGATTCTTCTGCACACGGGGTCATGCTCAGCGGACACGGGGGCGTGGTCAACTAATAAGACAAGCTGCATTAAATGAAGAAAGAGAAGGATATGGACACGGGGCTGTGCCCACTGGACACGGGGCCGTGCCCGAGCTTCTGTTCAGCCTATAAATAGGAGTGCTTGGCTCAAGCTCAAACCATCCCTTGGCACACCACCTCTCTCACACTTCACCCACCACCCACCACCACCATAACACCATCATCCACCACCATCATCCATTGTCCATCATAGAGTGTGTGAGTCGTCTCGGGATCGAAGATTGATCGTAAGAGTTTTTGACAATCAAGGCCATGTTTGCCTAAGTCTCTTACATCACTTGGTGAAGACAAGTGTCTAGTGTAATACTTTTTATTTCTAATATTTTCGCACTTTTTACTTGGTTTTGTATTAATGACTTTAATAACTAGTTTCTTATGTTGAAGGTGATTCTTCCTTATCGTTTGTCCGTGGTGTCTTGGCATTATTTTACTGTCTATATAAATAAAAGATTTTCACCATTCATATCTCCACGGTCTATATGGAGGTATGTTGGCTACCTGGTCGGGGGTTAAGGGAACGGTTTGGTAAGAGTCTTGCCATTGTTCAGCGTTTAGAGGTCCTGCAATGGACTTGGGTCAAATTTAGTAGGACATCCTTCAATACTTATCGGTATTGGATGGCGGGGGTCCAAACTCTTTGATCCCCTCATAAGTTAACTACTATTAATACTATAACCCGGCTATTTAGGAATGTATCCATGCTGACTCAGACTACTTAGTCGAGGGTAACGTCAACTCCAAAAGAGGGGCCTACCATAATTTGCATTAATAACTTAATTAATTATCTTTCAATAATCCGACCCTTTAGGATTGTATCCTTGCTGACTCAAACTACTGGGTTGAGGGTAACGTCACCTTCAAAAGAGGGGCCTACTACAATAACTAAGATAATCTCTTAAATAAGTGCAAAAGTGCGGAAATAATCAAAGGTTACACTATACACGAGTCGGAACCAAGTGATTCATCTTGTCTATCTGTTTTTCTCTTATTTTTATTTTCATCATTTTAGTTAGTTTTTATTTTCTTAGTTTAAAAACATTTTTCTAAACTTTTGATTTGATTAGACGTTGAGGATAAACCGGTACTAAAAGCTCTTGTGTCCTTGGATGACCTCGGTATCTTGCCAACACTATACTACGCTCACGATGGGTGCACTTGCCCATATGTGTGTTTAGTGTTAGTAAAATATCGTGTTTTATAAATTTAAAACTTGGCTAAAAAAGTGTTAAAGGGCTTAAAATATACACCTAATATATATAACACTTCACACGCATCAAGTTTTTGGCGCCGTTGCCGGGGACACAAGGATTTTAAGAAAGCTTAAAATCGACGGCCTAATCAGTTTTTCAAAACCTTTTTAACGCGCGCACATTTTTCTGCATTTTAGTTTAGATTTGCATTTACAGTAACCTATACACGGGGCCGTGTTCACTGAACACGGGGCCGTGCTGCACATTTTCATAAAAACACCCAGTAACAGTAGCTTGAACACGGGCCGTGCTCACTGAACACGCCCCCGTGCTCAACGAAATCAGTAAATTTAATTGAAACGCCCTGATACAGATCCTGAACACGGGGCCGTGCTCATTGAACACGGGGCCGTGTCCAGCCTCTGTTTCTGTTTTTATTTTTGTTTTCTGATCTCAAGACTTGGTTGTGGTCTGCTGAGTGATTCTTATGGATCAATACTCAGGAGGTTACAACTACACCTATGAGGAGGATGATTATAGGAGTAATTATTGCACTAATTGTCATAACCCACACTCGGTTCAAAATAGTCACTCATATCAACCATCCAATTCGTACACCTACTATGAGGAGCCCAGGTACGAGCCATCAACTTCATACACATCCTATGTGTAAGATTAAATATTTATTTATTTATATTTAATCTAGTAGCCATCATTATCATTTATATAATATAGATCAAAATATATAAATAACCTATTAATAATTAGTTGGTAATTGTTGATGGACCATATTACCCTTATTAACTAATTGGGTTTCCTCTTGGGTGTATATATAAGGAGATTATTAGAGAGATAATAGGTTAGACACACAACCTAACAACATAACATCATAATTCGTCCTTCTCTCTCCATAACCGAAACCTCCCTACTTTCGGTTCATCACCATCATCACTTTACACCCTAAGGAGGAACCAGATCAAACTGACAACTATGTCGAACTCCGTGGCTGCGTCTCTGACTGGATTCTCTACTGATGCAATCAAAGGTATGTTATTCCTGTTTTCCATTATGTTTAAACAGAACTGATCAACACTATGAAGACCAAAGGTATGAACCTCCTCCCTCATACTCATATTTTGATGAACCAAGGTATGAGCCTTCATACTCGTACTTTGAGGAACCAAGATATGAGACCCCACCTTCGTATGCTTACTATGAGGAACCATGGCGTGAACAACCCACCTCATATGAGTATTATGAAGAACAAAATTATGACCCTTATCCATCATATGCTTACAATGGAGAACAATGGTGTGAACCATCTACTTCATATGGGTATTATGAGGAACAAAGGATCGAACAACCGAATTCAAGCTTTGAAAATCCCGATTCTTTTTCTATAACCGAAGTGAACGATAGGATATTAGAACACCTTAGAGTTATCGATCGCTATATAAAAGAATGTCGCGCAAGGGAAGAGGAGTCCCGCGCAAGAGAAGAATTAAAAAAGGAAGAGATAAATGAAAGTGTAAAAATGGAAGAACAAATAAGTGATAAACCGACACATGAGTTAAACAACGAAAAAGGTGAGTCCAATAACGTTAAAATTCAAGAAGAGTCTAATTTTGAAGAAATTAATCTCTTGTCACCTTCTTTTGAAAATCATTGTTTAGTACCCACTCATGCTAAGTCTTTAAAAGAGTTAAACACTAACACTAAGATTGACGAAACGTTAAGTGTTAAGTTAACTAATGATCAAACTTCGCTAATAAAAGAAGACCCATTTGAAATTAACATTACACCGGTTCCATGTTTCTTTCAAAATTTATTTATTAGTAATGTCACAATCGATAAAGATCTTTGTGTTAACATAATGCCTAACTACATTTTTGAAAAATTAAGTATTAGTGAATTTTCTCCACTTCAAATACCCATTTTTCTATCCAATCAGAAAGTAATAAAATCAATCGGTGTAGTTGAGGATGTATTGGTTCAAACAAATCAAATGGTAATATCGACCGACTTTGTCATCCTCGATGACGCTCCTCTAGTGTTGGGACGACCATTTGTTAAAACTCACGAAGCTTTGAAAAACCGGAAGTTCAACAATCTACCTCTTCAATTAGGGGCATTTAAAAGAAGTGTCGATCTCGAACGGTCAATGAAATATCCTTTCGGCAATAATGACCCCCTAATTGAAGATGAAGATGAACCACTCGATACAAGTGAAGAGATTGACCACTTTGTTGAAGAAGAGATCTCGTTTCAAACGGTGGAAGAATGAAAATATCAACATCATACCTGGTAAGTTACGAACGATTGGGACGACATCTAAAGCGGTAAGTTTTCTAACCAAAGCTTATGGGAAACAAGGGCACTCACACGAGCACTTAAAAAAAATTCAAAAACTTTGCTTGGCACGGGGCCGTGTCCGCTGGACACAGGGTCGTGTCCGCGCTGCAGTCGGGATATATCCCCGTTTTCACAACAGTTACAACATTCCACACGCCCCGTTTCCCCGAAAAAGCTCTGGTTCCAGGCGATTTTTCGCAGATTTTCGACGTCTCCTATCACTCTAACAACATTAAGGTATGATTCTATCACTTTTAGTAGTTAGATTAGTTACTTGCATGTAGTTAAAACACCAAAAATTTGGGGAAAATCTAGGGTTCTTGAAGTTCATCTGGATCGAACCTCAAATTTTTGTTTAGATCTGTTTGCATTTAGTTAGATTAGTGTTAAGGGAAGTAAATACACTTGTATTGTTCATAGATTCGCCCGATTTCTCACAAAAACCCCAAACCCTTGTTCTTGAACCGAAAAAGATAAAATTGAATGGGTAAACGGGTTATTTTGGGAAAAACGACACTTAGGGTTTCATTTTTGGGGGAAACCGCACCTATTGGACCAAAATTTTTCAAGTTTTCGAAACCGGGTCGAAATATGAAATTTTTGTGTAACAGACGCCTGGACACGGGGCCGTGTCCGCTGAACACGGGGTCGTGTCCAGCCCACTGTTTGCAGTTTGTCTGAAAATACTACTGTTTCGTGCTAACTTTTGGTGTATTCTTTCAGATGGCTAGGAAGTTCACAAGATTTAACGCAAACGAGCTCGAGGCTAGGGCTAGATACGAGATACTTCAAACAAGGCCGGAGGAATACCCGAGGCAAGCATGTACGGAACTGTTAACTATGGTGAATCAAATCGACCGTTTCAACAACATTGTCACGGGACCACTAAGAGTCGCTTTAACAACTCGACTTCGTTCCGTCCACGAATGCACTTTGGAATTCTATAGCACCTTCACATTCAACTCAAGGTGCGACCCATTCGACAATGATGGGGTAGCATTCCGATGCGGCGGAACTAGGTATTCGATCTCTATGGCACAATTTGGGTCGATTGTCGGGTTGTATGCGGAAGAGGATGCGGGAAACGAGGAAAATACTGGAGGAATGCGAGAGATAGGTGAGAACGAGCGCCAAGCCATTTGGGCTCAGATTGGTGAAGGGTACTACAATCCGAGCAGCACTAAGAGTACGAAGTTGAGGGATCCGCTCTACAGATACATCCATAGGCTCCTCGGCTACTCTCTTAGCCAAAGGCATGATAGCAGTGGCGTCGTTGGGTTAAGAGATCTTGTTGTCCTCCACTGTATCCATAACCGCAGGCCGCTCGATGTTCCGTTCCTCATGCTCCGAAACATGCATCATAACCGCCTTGCTAGTGCACCGACCCCTATCTTCTTTGGGGGATGGGTGTACCGTCTCTTCAGGCACTTCACCCGCATACCTAGGTCATTTGAGAGGAGCCCATGGTCGGGTAGGGTGGATATACACATATGCCGCTCAATGAACCTAATTTATGAGGCTGAAGACGGGACGGTAAGTTTTCAAAGGATGCAAGGTCATGCATGGAACCCGCAAGAAGCACTTGTCCTTCACGCTCCACAACATCATCAGTATCAGTACCAACCCCAAGGTAATCCGGGCCAATCCTCCTCAGGAGGCGGTTTTCCTAATTTCCAAAGTTTGCATGATTTGTTGTAGGAAAACCTTATGTGCACCAGGAACACCTACAACATGGCGAGCAACACGTACCATCGGGTTGGAGCTATCGAGAGAAACATATCCGATATCCAAGATGATATTGGATATATTCGGGACCACATTGCGGGCCATGGAGGGGATGATGATGATGATGATGAGGACATAGATTAGGCGGGAGGAGCGGAGGAAGAAGCGGTTGTTTGGTAATTCCCCAGGTTAACCTTTTCTAATCTTGAACAATTTGAGGCCTGCGTGCCAAGTGTTGAACAATTTACTTTCCCTAACTTCTTTTATTTTCTGCTTTTATTTTTCTTTTAACTTTGTTGACATGGATGATGAACTTGGTAAAATTAGGATGTTTGCTATGTTTTGGTGGAGTGTTTATTGATCAAACAGGTACATACAAAGCTTAGAGTACTAAGCATTAGTACTACCAAAGCCGGGACATGAGAACCGAAGAAAGAAACCTGTTTTTCAACCTTGCAGATTGTCCACGCGGGGCCGTGTCCAGCCAACACGCCCCCGTGCCCACTCCCCTGAACCTGCTGTTTGTTTTAATTCTGCAGACCTTGACAGACACGGGGTCGTGTTCAACCAACACGCCCCCGTGTTCACCTTCTGTAAGTTTTCGTTACTGGCACCTGAACACGGGGTCGTGTCCACTCAACACGGGGTCGTGCCCAGGTAACCAGTAACGCAAACTTTTTGCTTTTTCACACATTTTTACACATTCAATCAACCTAAAAACTTATTTTTGGGACACATTGAGGACAATGTGTAATTTAAGTGTTGGGGGGGGGGGGATGCTAAAACCTTGAATCTTGCAAGTCCTAAATACAAGTCTTACACAAAACTCTATTGGAACCGCTTATCACCCCAAATTTTTTCAAAATTTTTCATTTTTTTTACATATCTAGGTTTAACTCGGGAATTTCAAGTTCTAAAAAGGTTATATTTTTACGAATTTACAACCGATAGCTTCGTGATAAAAATAACCAACATAAGAAAATTATGAAAAGGCATAACAATCTTAGTTAAAATTTGATTATATATACTTGATCACATAAAAACCCATTCCCACAAAAGTGAGTTTTGAGCCTTTATTGAGCATAGAATTACATATCATTAAACTAAATGCTCATTTTTCGTTTCTTGTGTGAAGATACATTCCCAATCCTTACCAACTTAAACCCGAGTAAGTAAATGATAGAGGCATTAGGACTAACCCTTTTTATTTCTACACCGTTATTTTTCTTTTTTTTTACCACCTACCCAAAATCCCCCTAGTTAGCCCCTTTGAGCCTAAACCTTTTCATTTCATAACCCAAACCAAACACCCTTTTACCCACCAAAACCTTTTTCATTTTTAACCCTTTATTTTAGTAACAAGTTCGGTTTTTCGTATGACTTTTCAAAAAAAAAAATAATAATAATAATAATTTTGTGTGTTGATGATGAAGCAAAAGAAAATGAACAAACAAGCTCATCAAAAATACCTTTGTTTGAATAATAGCTTCATCAAAATAAAAGTTACAAAAATAAAAAGTCTTACGAAAACCGACGCTTGTTACGCTTTTCGCCCTTTTTCTACTAACCACTAACCCAACCACCTACCTTTAACCCAAGCCTAACCCTTCACCCAAAAAGTCCTCTTGATATTTACAAAGGTATATAAGTTAAAAAGGAGGAGGATTGATTGCTTGGCAAGCCTATGGTAGGAGTAAGTTCCATGCCGCTCTCGAGTGATCCACAAAAATACATTTTCGGCCGAGTGTTGAGTGATCCCTGTGAGGTATGTGAACTTGTATATAAATAGAATTTTAAAGAGGCATGTTATGCCCTAATAAGTAATTTATCTTATGAAAAGTTTTAAATAAATCATGACGAATAGGATTGTAAATAAATAAAAATAAAACTAAATAAAGAATCTTGGAAATCACGACACTCTATGACAAGCCCAAAAACCTTCTTCTCTACCCATTCCATTTGGGAGTGTAATAGCCACATATTAAAGAGTTTTGCTTGAGGACAAGCAAAGATTCAAGTGTGGAGGTATTTGATGTGTGCAAAATGCAACATATAAATTTCATCAATTGTGGCATAAAACTAACCCTTTTTTAGTACTAATGTTGGAAAAAGTGTGATTTTGTCTTCCTTTTGTATTTTCAGGATTAAATGAGCTCAAATTAACAAAAGAAGCAAAAAGACATCAAAATCTAACATAAATACAAGAAAAGGAACAAGACGTGACATGCCCGACCCCACGACAGCATCTTCCCAAGCAAAACAAGAGGACAGAAGACTGAACACGCCCCGTGCTCAGCCAGCACGGGGGCGTGCCCAAGTGTCAGCAGAAAAGACAAAGTGGTAGAAGCTTCTATTGCCCACCACGGGGCCGTGCTCAGCGGACACGGGGCCGTGGTCAACTATAAGATTCGCACAATCTAGGAAAATCTTCATAGTACAAAGATTCTTCTGCACACGGGGTCGTGCTCAGCGGACACGGGGGCGTGGTCAACTAATAAGACAAGCTGCATTAAATGAAGAAAGAGAAGGATGTGGACACGGGGCCATGCCCGAGCTTCTGTTCAGCCTATAAATAGGAGTGCTTGGCTCAAGCTCAAACCATCCCTTGGCACACCACCTCTCTCACACTTCACCCACCACCCACCACCACCATAACACCATCATCCACCACCATCATTCATTGTCCATCATAGAGTGTGTGAGTCGTCTCGGGATCCAAGATTGATCGTAAGAGTTCTTGACAATCAAGGCCATGTTTGCCTAAGTCTCTTACATCACTTGGTGAAGACAAGTGTCTAGTGTAATACTTTTTATTTCTAATCTTTTCGCACGTTTTACTTGGTTTTGTATTAATGACTTTAATAACTAGTTTCTTATGTTGAAGGTGATTCTTCCTTATCGTTTGTCCGTGGTGTCTTGTCATTATTTTACTGTCTATATAAAATAAAAGATTTTCACCATTCATATCTCCACGGTCTATATGGAGGTATGTTGGCTACCTGGTCGGGGGTTAAGGGAACGGTTTGGTAAGAGTCTTGCCATTGTTCAGCGTTTAGAGGTCCTGCAATGGACCTGGGTCAAATTTAGTAGGACCTCCTTCAATAGTTAACGCTATTGGATGGCGGGGGTCCAAACTCTTTGATCCCCTCATAAGTTAACTACTATTAATACTATAACCAGGCTATTTAGGACTGTATCCCTGCTGACTCAGACTACTTAGTCGAGGGTAACGTCACCTCCAAAAGAGGGGCCTACCATAATTTGCATTAATAACTTAATTAATTATCTTTCAATAATCCGACCCTTTAGGATTGCATCGTTGCTGACTCAAACTACTGGGTTGAGGGTAACGTCACCTTCAAAAGAGGGGCCTACTACAATAACTAAGATAATCTCTTAAATAAGTGCAAAAGTGCGGAAATAATCAAAGGTTACACTATACACGAGTCGGAACCAAGTGATTCATCTTGTCTATCTGTTTTTCTCTTATTTTTATTTTCAGCATTTTAGTTAATTTTTATTTTCTTAGTTTAAAAACATTTTTCTAAACTTTTGATTTGATTAGACGTTGAGGATAAACCGGTACTAAAAGCTCTTGTGTCCTTGGACGACCTCGGTATCTTGCCAACACTATACTACGCTCACGATGGTTGCACTTGCCCATATGTGTGTTTAGTGTTAGTAAAATATCGTGTTTTATAAATTTAAAACTTGGCTAAAAAAGTGTTAAAGGGCTTAAAATATACACCTAATATATATAACACTTCACACGCATCACTGCTAAATAGCTATACTCTCAATACTGCTTGAAAGATTCCAGCACTTTTGGGATCTAGTACTTTTGGTCTTGTTTGACTTGGTCTTCTAGTCTTCACCTTTGACTTTGTTGACTAGTTGACCTAGCACATTAACAATCCAGCACATTGTACTTTGTCTTCGGTTCTTGGAGGCAGCAGTTCATGTTCTAGTAGTTTTGGCAGTTATTTGGGAAGTCTTCAATGAGGGAAACTTCTGGACTAATGTTTATACTTCAACTTATTCCATCAGGTTGGGAAGATGGTTCCCTTGGGTTTTGGCTTTCATCATGAGCAGATCTTAAATAAACAAACAATATCATGTTTTATTTTTTTGTTCAATGAACTTTAAATCACAAAAAAAATTATACTCTGAAGTTTAACCACTTTATTTCTTTTGTTTTCTTTCAATTCCTATACCAAATATCGGTACCGTATCAAACAAACCCATACTAATTGAAACTGAGTGTACACCACATCGCGTAGGGGATTCCAACAGTTACTACATTATTAATAACAAAAACATATCAAACCAATCTCATAAGTTTATCCCACTAGTCAAATAATGTATACTTAAAGAGCTATGTAAATATCTTCCACAATAATTAAGAAATAACTTAATTATTATTTATCTTGAATTACAACCATAAATTAAAATATAATTCAATTATTGTAAATTCAAAAGTATCTATTATATTATATATAAAAATATTCAAAATAAGATAATAGTAGATATTATAAATATAAATATAAATTTTAATAACATTAGGTATTAGGTATAAAAAATTGAAGAAGATATTAATATAATATTATTAGTTTGGAATCAAGATTATTACTAAATTGAAGGAGAGAGTGATGTTAATTGGAATCTTTATTAGAAGTTAGATTATTTCTATCATAAACTAGTTTGTGATAAAAACCAAATAGAAATAGAGATATATACTGAATTCTATTCAACATTAAAATATATAGATAAACCTAACTATAAACTCTAAAGCCCATAAGTAATGGGTTGGGCCTAAAATGTCTGATTTATAACACTCCCCCTTAGACATTTAGAATTATACACAGTTTAACAACATACTTCAGGATGATGTTAAATAGGTACTTCAGGACCTGAATAAATAAACTGATACTACCGGATCAGTTGTACTGCCTCATTAAAAACCTTACTAAGAAAACCCATTGGGATAAAGCTTAGTTAAGGGAAAAAGAGTACAGTGTGTATAATTCTTCCCCTGAATTCAACAAACATCTTTCAATCTACGGAGACCGATCTTGTGTGATAGTTGCTCGAAACTGCTTCTTGGTAAAGATTTTGTGAACATGTCAGCTAAATTTTCACTTGACTTGATCTGACGAACATCGATTTCCCCTTCTTTCTACAAGTCATAACTTTGGTGAGATGTGCTTTGTTCGATCACCCTTGATGTAACATTCTCTGATCTGAGCTATGCAAGCAGCATTGTCTTCATAAATAATTGTCGGCTCCTTTTTGATCTGTTCTAATCCGCATGCTTCTTGTATCTGATTAATCATTGATCTCAACCACACACAATCTCGACCAGCATCATATACTGCTATTAATTTGGCATGGTTTGATGATGTTGCTGTAAGTGTTTGCTTAGTTGACTTCCAAGAAATTGCTGTGACACCGTATGTGAATATGTAACCTGTCTGAGATTTTGCTTTGTGAGGATCTGATAGATATCCGACATTAGCATACCCAACAAGTTGGGACTTTTGATCCTTTTGATAGAAAAGACCCAAGTCTTGTGTCCCGCAAATATATCGGAATATATGTTTTACACCATTCCAGTGTCTACGTGTTGGATTCGAACTGTATCTCGCTAGTACATGTATTGCAAATGCAATGTCAGGTCTTGTGTTATTTGCGAGATACATAAGGGCACCGATCGCGCTTAAGTACGGTACTTCTGGACCAAGTACTTCTTCGCCTTCTTCTTGAGGGCGGTAAGGTTCCTTGTGTGGATCTAGCGGTCGGACAACCATAGGTACGCTAAACGGATGTGCTTTATCCATATTGAAACGTATTAACATCTTTTGGATGTAGTTTGATTGATGGACAAATGTTCCATCGCACATATACTCAAATTGTAGTCCGATGCATAATTTCGTCATACCAAGATCTTTCATTTCAATTTCCTTCTTTAACAACTGAGCAGCTTTCTCTATCTCTTCAGGAGATCCGATGATGTTGATATCATCAACATAGACTGCTATTATAGTGAAATTTGAGAATGTGCTTTTTATAAAAAACACATGGACTGATTTCATCATACTTGTAACCTTCTTTTTCGAGATATTCACTAAGTCGATTGTGCCACATACGACCAGATTGTTTGAGACCATATAAAGATCTCTGGAGCTTTATAGAACACATATCTCGAGGTATTCATTTTAAGGCTTCAGGCAATTTTAACCCTTTAGGGATTTCCATGTAGATGTCATTTTCAAGTGTCCCGTATAAGTATGCGGTGACGACATCCATTAGTCTCATATGAAGTCCTTCAGAGATTGTAAGGCCGATTAGGAACCTAAGGGTTATCACATCCACTACAGGGGAATACGTTTCCTCATAATCAACTCCTGGGATTTGGGAAAACCCTTGTGCTACAAGTCGAGCCTTATATCATACAATCTCATTCTTTTCATTTCTCTTTATTGCAAACACCCATTTATAACCTACTGGTTTGACGTCTATGGGTGTTCGGACTACATGTATGAAAACATGTCGCTTTTCGAGCGAATTCAATTCGGCGTTTATGGCTTCTTGCCATCTTGGCCAATCATTTCTGTGCATGCACTCTTCTAAAGTTTTTGGTACGTAATCATTTTCATTGATTACATCCGTTGCTATAACATATGCGAAAATATCATCAACACGTGTTTTATTCTGGTTCCACATTGTACTGTCTTGTACATAATTAATAGAGATCTCATTTTCGTTCGGTACCGGTGTTTCTTCTGAAACTTCATTTTCCTCTGGATTCATAGTTGTCTCTTCTGGGACATTTACCTCTACCGGGGGTTCACTTATAATCTTTTGTGGGTTTTCACCAACTGCATTACTTTGCTCTTTTAGTTTCCGTGGGTTTTTGTCTTTGGAACCGATTGGTCTCCCACGCTTTCGTTGTATAGTAATCGCTTCTGGGATTAATTCAATTCGAGCAGGTGCATTTGATGCTGGTACATGTGACTTTGTCACTCTATTCGTGTTTGTGAATGCATCTGGTAATTCATTCGCTATTCTTTACAAATGTATGATCTTTTGGACTTCATATTCACATTGACCACTTCGGGGGTCGAGATTTGATAGCAATGATGCATTCCACGTTATTTCTTGTGTTACCAGTCTTTCTTTGTCCTTATCTCCCCCTAAGACTAGGAACATTGTTTCATCAAAATGACAGTCAGCATACCGTGCTGTAAACATGTCTTCCGTCATTGGTTCTAAATATTTAATTATGGACGGGGAGTTAAAACCAATATAGATACCCAGTCTTCTTTAGGGTCCCATTGTAGTACGTTGTGGTGGCGGTATTGGTACATATACTCCACAACAAAAAATTCTAAGGTGGGACAAACTTGGTTCTCGTTCGGAGACTAGTTACAATGGGGAGTATTCGTGATCAACAGTTGGTCTCAATCTAATTAGTGCAGTGGCATGCAAAATAGCATGGCCCCTTGCAGAAGATGGTAGTTTACATCTCATTAAAAGTGGTCTAGCGATTATTTGTAATCGTTTAATCAAAGATTCAGCTAAACCATTTTGTGTGTGAACATGAGGTACTGAATGTTCAACATTGATCCCGATTGACATACAATAGTCATTAAAAGCTTGAGATGTGAACTCTCCCGCATTATCCATCCGGATGTTTCTAATTTGATTGTCCGGGAAATTAGCTCTCAGTTGTATGATTTGAGCTAGAAGTCGGGCAAATGCTAAATTTCGAGTAGCTAGACTCACATATGACCACCTTGAGGATGCGTCAATTAAGATCAAGAAATAGCGGAATGGTCCACACGGAGGATGAATGGGCCCACAAATATCCCCTTGGATCCTTTCCAAAAATGATGGGGTTTCATGTATCAATTTAGTTTGTGAGAGCCGAGTTATAAGTTTGCCCAGAGAGCATGCTGCACATGATAAGTCTTGTGGTAGCAAAACTTTTAAGTTTTTGAGAGGGTGGCCGGTTGCACTTTTGATTATTCGTCTCATCATTATGCTACCAGGGTGACCTAGACGGTCATGCCATATATTGAATGTGTCTTTATCTAACAGCTTTTGGTTGCTCACCATGTATGATTTGATAGGATTGATATTAGTACAATATAATCCAGAGGATACGGCTTCTAATTGTTCAACAATGGTTTCTTGGCCATTTTTTTAAGTAATTTGAGATATTCAATATTCTTTTCAGATATTATTTTTAGGTGATAATCGTTTTTTCGAATATCTTTAAAGCTAAGTAAATTTCTTCTGGATTTACTAGAAAATAATGCATTATCAATAGTTAATTGGTACCCGAAGATAATGTTATGTGTGCTCTGCCGGAGCCTTCGATAAGGTTACTGACACCAGATATAGTACTAATCGATGTCTCTGCCGGAGACAACTCAGAGAAAAATTTCATATCTTTGAGAATAATGTTAGTACTACCGCTATCTAGGGGTGTTCAGAAAAAACTGTAACCAAATAAAAACCGTAAACCGAACCGTAACCAAATAAACCGATCCGAATAACGAATTCGGTTTTTGGTTTGGTTTCTAACCGAAACCGAATTGTGAATATGGTTTTGGTTCGGTTTATGGATCCACATTTTATTTTATTTGGTTTATTCGGTTTATTTGGATAACCGAATAAACCATTTAACTTAATTAATTATTAAATAAAAATAATAATATTTTATAAATCATATACAATTTATTAGCCCAAAATAGTTATTTTTTTAAGTAGCTCAAAATACCAAATGTAAATCTAAAAGCCCAACTCAACATTTCTAAAATAATAGAACTTTAGACCTATAGAAACTACGTTTTAGGATTTCTACATTTTTTTGGAGAAAGACTCATGTTTGAAGATTATTTATATTTTGTGTCATTAGACTTGTTAACTATTTATTGTTTTCTATGATCTATGTTTTGAAGCTTTTAACTTTGTGGTTGTGTCTACGATTACTTTATGGATGTGTTTGTTTTATTTCGCAATGAAACTTTCTTGTATTCATATATTGTTAGGTGTAAATTAGTTGCGATGTTCGAAAGTTGGAACACAAACATAAATATAAATTAGGAAAAAAAGTATTTAGTACAATTTGGTTAGATTTGGTTTATTTGGTTTCTAACCGGAACCAAACCGAATTGAATTTGGTTTGGTTTGGATCGGTTTGCATATTTCTTATTTGGTTTGGTTTGGGGTACAAAATTTTGAAAACCGAATAAACCGAACCGAATAAACCAAATAAACCATAAACCGAACCGATGAACACCCTTACCGCTATCTACCAGACATTCGTCACCAATAATAGCTCTGCTGGAGCTGGTATACATATTTCTTCTGGGAATAATAAAACACATTTACCTTCTCAGTAATACTGCACCAG
This sequence comes from Helianthus tuberosus, assembly GCA_030545235.1. Lineage (NCBI taxonomy): Eukaryota > Viridiplantae > Streptophyta > Magnoliopsida > Asterales > Asteraceae > Helianthus > Helianthus tuberosus. The sequence goes on from CM060383.1 coordinate 161,210,707, forward strand.
GAGCATGTTTGATGAATGCAACGTTGAAAAAGTTTTCTCTAACATGTCTTCATCGGTGATTTGTTCACCGCATAACTTGAACTTAGAGGTGATGCGAAAAACGGCAGAGTTGTACTCACTAACAGTTTTATGATCTCGTATCCTTAAATGAACCCATTCACAGTGAGTTTTAGAGAGTAAGACCAACTTCAGGTGGTCAAATCGTTCTTGAATGTTTTTTCCATAAATCGAGAGGGTCCTTGACAGTAAGGTATCCCCTCTTCAAGTCTTCATCAAGATGATGACAAAGGAATGCCATATAGCTTTAGTTTTTTCTTGAAGGGAGGTTTTGTTCCCATCAATGATCGTCTCCCTTGACTCTTTGCTTCTAGATGAGTTTTTGCATCAAGAGTCCACGAGAGATAGTTGTTGCCCGAGATTTCAAGTGCTACGAATTCAAGCTTTGACAAGTTCAACATTTTATTCGGATTGTGTATAAAATCTATATTGTATGAGAACTTCAGGTTCTTGTTAGTGAGAAGTGAAGGTTCTATAGCATAAAGAGTGTGCTATATAATCGAAAAGGAATTTAAAAATGGTTGTATAAATCTCATATTGTGTAATGTGAACCGTATAAAATTATGGATGTAAATCTCAGAATGCTTAAATAAATGAGAACCATATACAATTTTGGGAATGAGTTGTGTCCATCTGTAGATGCGATTTGTAAATTATATATTGACTTTGATTATGGTTATTTTCTTTATTGCAATTACATTGCAATAAATAATATATTAAGAACATTAGCCAACAATTTGATATAGTGTTGGAAGCAAGGTATGAGAAAGGTAAATTAAAAGAAAGAAGGAAAATATATCTAAAATGGGAGGCTTTTTTTCTTTTTTTATTTTCATAGAATAAACCGTTATTAAAAAAAACCAAGTGTGAAAATATCACTTATATATCTAGTATTTTATACCACATGAAAACGGAATAAAAGGTTTCAAGTTACCTTCATCATGGGGTAGCCGACGGTTAGAAACCGAGAATCTTTAACTTCATAAGCAGATGTTCGAATCAAATGAATAGATCCATAATCTTCTTTGAAATCACGTCCATATGCCACAAATATGACCATGAACCACCATCCTTTCTTTTGACTTTGAATTCCTTTGTACGTATAGAATGATGAAGACTGTTCCCCTATTCTGGTGTCAATTGCTTGTTTGATAAAGCATGTTGCTTTATCTCTCTCACGAATTTTACAGAAATTGATTAAGTGGCTAGGCCCCCTACAGTAGTACCACGGATTTTTGTGAGAATCTTGATCATTTGGAGAAGGGGTTTTTTTTGTGTTTTTTTTTATTGAGAATCTTGATCATTTGGAGAAGGGATTAAAAGTCGATTAAAGTTTTTGAAAAATCACTTAGATCTCTGGAAATCGATTTTTCAAACAATCAAGTACACCCTTGTTTGATTCAATCAAAAATGGATTTTTCAAAAAAAAAATTATAAAACAGGGGACGACAAAAGTTTTCCGGCGATGGTTTTAAACAAGTTCCGTTCAAATTTGTTCTTCGTTTTCAATTCAGAGTTATCAAATAAATCTTTTGATAACTTTGAATTCAATCGGAATCGTAAAAGTGTATTTTGAATATAGTGGGGAGATTTTGATGGCGTACCCGGATTGTGATGAACGGAAAATTATCAGAATCCAAAAGTGGTGTTAATGAATTTCTGATGTTGAAGATCGCCGATAATTTTTTCGTAAAGAGTCAATTCGTGCTGATAACGTGATAAAAATCAAAGAGAAATAAAGATATATACTGAATTCTATTCAACATTACAATATATATATAAACCTAACTATAAACCCTAAAGCCCATAAGTAATGGGTTGCGCCTAAAATGTCTGATTTATAACAGTTTGATTGTATTTTACACCTCTTAGTTAAGTAAATACTATACAACATTTTACATTGAACATGTTGTTAACGAACAAACATCCTTACAGGTTTGTTTAGTTGAGAATGTCCGCAAGTTGTTCTCCCATTAATATTTTAGATACCCATATTAATAAAATAATACAACCTTGGTAGCAACACAAAACTTGATGTATTATATGTTTTACCGTAAGAATGGGTGTTTGAGGGAGAAGATGTGAACTTTACTAGGTGTTTGTAGTATGTAATTCTTGACAAGACTCCCACTAAAGTTTATGGTCTTGTCCCCAATTCCCATCTAATTTGGGAAAGAATGCATTACAAACAAGCATTATAGGCTACCATCATCATCATCATCATCATACTCAGTAAATCCCACCAATAGCAAAGCTAAGGTAGGGTCTGAGGAGGGTAGATGTAGACAGCCTTACCTCTACCCCGTAGGAATAGAGAGGCTGCTTCCGGTGAGACCCCCGGCTCGATTGTAGTTTTGTATCAAGCCTTGGACCTAAGACACATAACACTCAAACAATCAGGACAGAGACTGATTGGTGCATGTACCCCCCGTGTCTTTTAGCTATCAACGTCACCACATGATGCATGATTAACCATCCGCCGCTTTTAACATTATTTTCACGAAATTAGTAAAATAACGTTAAAGTTAGTACCATTTCACTTTTGCCCCCCGAGCGCCCACACATATATACATTATATGTGCACACCGCAAGCGGGGCATCAAGCATTATAGGCTACCAATTTACATTATATCATTAACATTGAGCGTTGAAATATTAAGGTGAGAATTACTTATAGATATTCTGAACTTAATAGAAGGTGAGAACATGTGAACGCCAACTACATGTTTAAGGTAAATTGTTGGCAAATAACAAAGCATTAGAAATGTTATTTGGGTTGTAGCCTAGTGGTAAGACGCAAAGCTTCTTTGGAGAAGACCTAGATACTAATCTTGGGCAAGGTGTAATTTAGAAGTAGTATGGTGAGTGTGTGTTTAGCCTTAAAAAAGGATTAGAAATATATGGTAGCTAATTTGGATTGTTGTCTTCATAGCAATAAAGTTCAATTTAAGGACAATGATCGGCTATTAGTGTCTATCATATTTGCTCTCGTTCTTTGTCTCTCTCTCTATGTCTCTTCCTCTCTCTCTATATACACACACATATATATATATATAGAAAAAGTATATCGTACATTACGGCTTAACGTACTTCACGTATGACAACGTGCGTGATTTTTTTATAACATGCATGATTAGTGTTTTCAATATGCGTGATTATTGTGTTTCAACATGCGTGATTTTGGATTTTTAAGTTATAACGTGCGTGATTTTAAAATGAACGTGCGTAATTACATGTCGTACGTGATGTACGTTAAGCCGTAATGTATGTTAACCTCCCTCTTTATATATATATATATAGGAGAAGGATCCATTAGGAACCACCTTTTATTGCGAGAACCGCGAGAACCAGTGTGAACACAAACAGTAATACCTAAAAAAATAAAAAAAAACACCCCAAATTTTTTTTTTACTATTTTTTTTTTGTAAAAATCGCTATATTTCGTTTACAATAAAACAAATTTAAAAAAAAAATCGAGTCACAGTTATCCATGCATATGTGCATTTGTATCATTTTTTTGACAAATTCCGTAATTCATTACAAATATTAGACAATCGCACTTTCATTTACAATACCACGTGTAATACACTAATTTTTATGTTAACAATATTAGAAATGCACATGTGCATCTATATGTATCAACATGAAATAAGGTGTGTTGGTATACTACTTTCTCTTTCATCTATCATTCCATCCATAATACACGAACATGCACATGTGCATTTTTGTCATTTCTTTCACAAATTCCGTAATTCATTACAACTATTAGATAATTGCACTTTCATTTTCACTACCATGTGTAATACAATACTTTTTACATTACCAATATTAGAAATGCACATATGCATCTATATGTATCAACATGAAATAAGGTGTTTTGGTACACTACTTTGAATACACTTTCCCTTTCATCTATCATATTATCCATAATACACTACCAGTACCTCCTACCATCCATAATACAATACCATTACCTCCTACCATCCATAATACAATACCATTACCAATATTTTCACTTTATTACATGTATGTAAACACCATTTATACCATCCAATCAATATATTACATCATAAATTGACAACTATAACCAACCCATCAACCACTAGATATAACTAACCAAAAAACATGTATATGAGCTTACTTCTCCATTCAAAATCACAAACTTTTTGTACCAAAGCACGTTATATCATGGTTACACCTAATGATGCATATGTGCATTTTGAATATTGGTAATGTAAAAAGTAGTGTATTACGAATGGTACTGTAAATTAAAGTGCAATTGTCTATTCCTGATAACGTATTACCGAATTTGTCGAAGTAATGATATATATGCACATGTGCATAGATAACTGTTATTTAAATTTTTTTATGGTAATGAAATATAGCGATTTTTTTTTAAATATTAAAAAAAAATTTGAGTGTTTTTTTAATTTTTTTTAGATTTTATTTTGTGTTCACATTGGTTCTCATGGTTCTCGCAATAAGGGTGGTTCTTGCATGAACCTTACCCTATAGGTTCATGCGAGAACCATCCTTATTGCGAGAACCGAGAGAACCAATGTGAACACAACCTAAAATAGCTAAAAAAACTTAACCCCCCCCCCCCCCCCCCAAAAAAAAAAAAAAAACTAACCCCCACCAAGCTAAATGCTAAAAACTAAAACCCCCCAAAAAACCTAACCCCCCCTCCCCCCCTTAAAAAAAAAAACCTAACCCCCCCCCCCCCAAACTAAAATGCTAAAAAATAAACCCCCAAAAATCCTAAAAAAAAATAAAAAAAAAACACAAATTTTTTACATTAAAATCACTACTTTTAGTAGCAAATTTTTTTTAAATTAAAAAAAAATCTTTTTTTTGGGCTACTAAAAGTAGCGATTTTTTTATAAAAAAAATATTATTTTTTTTATGTATTTTTTGTTGTGTTCACATTGGTTCTCGCGGTTCTCGCAATAAATGGTGGTTCCTAACGGATCTTTCTCCTATATATATATAGGGATATGCAGGGGTGGGATTCGGTACACATGAAATTAACCTATTAAACATACAAAAAACTAGAGTAATTCTTATCACTATATAGTTTTAAACTAGAATAATTACATTAAAAAAAATGTAGAGTAATTGGTGTGCTAGAGGGGTTTAGAAAACTTAGTTTTCCGCACAACAGGTTTTAAATTTCTAAAAAATGATTTCAACCCATTACTTCACATACGTAAGCAAGTGTACCTTTTGCACCTGTAATATAGGAGGATAAGAAACAAGTATCGTCCGTCCACTGGACAAGATGTTGCAACTTTCAGTAATTCAACTTTGTCAATATTTGGTCAAATAGCATAAGTTGATTTTGTGCTTTGGATAAAATAGCAAAGTAACGAGAAATAACAAAGAGTAAAATGCACGGATAGTCCCTGTGGTTTTGTAAAATTTCACCTATAGTCCCTAACCTTTTGAAATTACACTCTTGGTCCCCGTGGTTTGCTCAATTGTTACTCGGATAGTCCCTGAAGTGAATGACCGTTAGTTTGTGGCGTTAAGTGGTTGTGAAATGACAAAACTACCCCTTTATGATAAAACAAATAAATGAATTAAGAATTAAATAAATATACATTTGTGGGCCCATTAATTATAAAAACAATATAACAAACCAGTCCCCCACCTGCCAGTCCCATATCCCTCTCGCTGCTCTCTTTCTTCTCTCTAGCCAGAAATTGACAATGGGGTGATAGAGGATGATGGTGTGGAAGGACAATGGTGATAAACAGTGGTTAGGGGTTTCAGTGGAGGTTTGTGGTGGTGGGTTGTAACAGGATAAGGTGGAGGTGCGGCGACGGAGGTGGAAGTGTGGTGGTGGAATCGGGTTGCAGGTGATGTTGGTGATAGGTGGTGGAATCGGATTGTGGTGCGACAGTGGTAGCAGCTGCGGGTTAAAGGGAAATTGAACGATGGTGACAGGTGCTTGAATTCATCGGCGCCGGTGGTGACAAGTGGGCAATCATCGACATCAGTCTTTTGTTGACCTCTTCGGTGGTACGACTTGGGTCGGGAAAACGATCTTCGGTGATACTGTTTTCTTTAAGGGACTTGGGTTTTAGTTGTGGAAGTCAAGTCGCCGGCAAACTCTGGTTTTGATCGGAAAACGATCTGGTGGAGGTGCTTTGCTAAGTATAAACTATAAACTTTCAAATGATTGCACAGATTCGTAATAAAAATCATGGGTCTAAAAATAATCATATAAAATTGATGAACCTTAATCCCCTTCTAACTAGCTAATTTAATTTTATCTCATCTTGAACAAGACTGAAGTGAACAAGATGGACAAAGGGTTTGTTTGTTTTTATTTGTATAATATTTTATTAGTGGCCGGAACTTGTCGCCGGTATGTTGGGGAAGATGACCGCAAAAAGGATTGAGACTTTGAGAGAGTGGGGTTCTATTTTTTTTTATTGGTGGGTCCAACTAATTTTTAATATGTTTTTTCTAATCCACAATTTATGTGTTTTTTAAGAGTAAGGGTATATTAGTCTTTTTACGCCTACTTAACCTTAAAAACTAACACACATCCATGCCTGGGAGCATCCGTGTAACATATTTCTAAACCACAGGGACTATGAGTGTAATTTTGAAATGTTGGGGACTAGGGGTGAAATTTTGCCAAACCACAGGGACTATCCGGACATTTTACTCAATAACAAATAACAAAGAATATATCAAATTATGGTAAAAATGTATCATCTAGGTGTCGAATTCCCTTGACCTAATGATTGATTCTCATGATTGATTTGGTTGACTATAATGGTTGTTAAATAAACTAGTCTTCTGTTAGGATGCATACTAGTCAAGCAATCCCTAGGGCCTTGGGAGATATTGCCTGGTAACCCCAAGTTTCACTTAAATGAAGAACCAACAAACCCTTTGTACGAAGTGCCATTGATAGAAAGATAATCAATGTAAGATCTACGCACTACTAGAAAATTGAGGATTTCCTACCAAAATTACCGTTTAAAAAAATTCAGTCGGAAATTCCGACCACTTACCGACAAACTTCCGACTAGAATAAAAGTCAAATATTAGCAACCAATTTCTGACCGCTTACCGACAAAGAAAAAAGTCATCGAAAATTTGAAGGAAAGTTCCGACTAAATTCGGACAAAAAAAAACTAAAAGAAAAAAGTTGGTTGGAAAGTTGTCGGAAATTTCCGATAATTTTCCGACTAAATCCTTTATTTTTTTATTCAATTATATTGAGCTATATGTATACATGTGAATGTATTTGCTTGTCTATATATATGTATGTGTATGTATATGACTCGGAGTATACACATACACACACATATAATATACATATATATATAATTGTAGAATAATAAAAGACAAGTTTAAGTAATTAGTCTCGTAGCGTACACGCACGTATGAATGTGTATAATATGTATAAGTTGGTAAAGTAAAAACATTTCCGACTAATTTTTTTTTTCATATTTAGTTATGCGGAGGTGTATATCTGTATATATAAATGTATTTTTTGTCTCTATATTTTTGTGTATGTGTGTATTAGTATGTAGTAGTCTCGACATACACATACATATACATACATACACACTTATAAAATAGTAAAAACCTAGTTTAAGTAACGAGTCCCGATAGCGTACACACACGTATGACTTGGTATAGTTATACGTATAAGTTGGTAAAGTAAGAGCTTTTCATGTATAACTAAGGTGTACAAAATACGTAATGAAAAAACCATCTTAGAAGGTTGAAAACCCGAAAAAACGGATATGGGTGTCGGAAAATGGTAGGAAGAGAAATTAGAAAATCTGGTCGGAAAACCGTGAAAAGGTTATGGTCGGAAAACATTAGGAACATGGTTGTCGGAAAATAGTAGGTACATGGTGGTCGAGAAAGCTGTAGGAACCTTTTGGTTGGAAAATAGTTGGAAAACGGTGGTATTAAATATAGTAGGAAAACGACGGTCGGAAAGCTATAGGAAAATTGTGGTCGGGACTTTGTCGGAACCTTTTGGTCGGAAAATAGTAGGAAAACGGCGGTCGGAAAAAAGTAGGAAAATGGCGGTCGGAAAGCTGTAGGAAAATTGTGATCGGGACTTTGTCGGAACCTTTTGGTCGGAAAATAGTAGGAAAACGGCGGTCAGAAAGCTATAGGAAAATTGTGGTCGGGACTTTGTCGGAAATAGGAACTTCTTTTTTTGTCGGAAATTTGTCGCCAATTTAGTCGGATACTTGTCGGAAATCTTTTCCTACAAGGCTTTTCGTTAAAATCAGAGTGAAAGTTAGCTTTTCGTTAAAATCACACAAAGTTCATAAACAATCGATTACTTAATTCAAATCTGGTTTCGATTCATCTCTACCTAGACAATACAAGATTGTCTAGCCTAACATAGCAAAGAAAAAAGAACATATATAAGAGTATAAGAACATCAACATATTAAAAATGGAAAGGAAAACCGATCAATCTTCAGTATGCAATGTCTTCAAACCGAATAAAATGTAATCCACCTTCAAGGTTCTTTCCTTGCAGTGACTCTATGTGAAAATGACTATTTTTCTAGTCTCTGTCGATATATATCCGATTATCTCATATTCCCTTCTTTGGTGTGGTCATCCAAATCTATTTACGAGCATTGAATAGGGTTTCCAGCGCCTTGGCGTATGAACATAAAGATTTCATATGGTCGTACGCTCAGGGGCGATGCTTTGAAGGGGCCGGGAGGGGCGCCCAACCCCCCGAACTTTTTGGCCAGTAGTGTTATATATGTAGTTTTCGTATAGAAATTTTTGGGTATATACGTTTTTGACCCCCCGGTTCTATAGAATTTTTTTGGTATATACGTTTTCGATCCCCCCCCCCCCCCGGCGTAAAAAAATTCAAGCTTCGTCACTGCGTACGCTGTGGCGCAACTCCAATATCTTTGCTAGGTGCCACTCAATATGGACCATACACTTGGCATACCGTACACTCTGGTGTTCTTCCGGTTGCTTCGTTGTTGCACTTCCATACGGGTTGTACGCATTAGTTGCGCCATACGCTTATGTCTTCATCTTCCTAAAATTGCAACAAAGTTCTTCATCTTCCATATCTATTCGGTTTTCGCTCATTTCTTCTCAAATATTAACGAATTCACAGCTAAAGTTGTATTAATCAGGATTATTTGATGTATAAAATATGAATAATTCTAATCACATTAGTAATAATAATTACTTTAGTTTCAAAACCCTAGAGTAATAATAATTACTCTAGTAAATTATTTATATGCTTAGAACGTCAAATCAATTTGTATTTGATCCTAACACTATGCTGGTCAGGGTGCTTTGCTTTAGAACTAATTTAGATCGTGACAAGGTTCGATGACATCTAGTTGGATTAATTCATTTACGACCAGGGTGGGATTAGCAGTTTGATATATTTTCTTCAATGGTAGGAAATTCGCATCCGCGGTGGTATTTAGGGGAAGCCGTTTTGCAATAAGGAAAATCTTTATTTACACATACCATAGTGTATTCTTGTCAACATACATAGTCACACCTACCAACATAACAAAAGACAACCACCCTCTTACACCACTAAATGACGTTATTTAACGCTTTGATTCGGCTAATACAAAAATAACAACCCAAGCTTGAAGTTAAAGTCGTGGATTATTCCTCGTGAGAGCCCTCTATTTGACTAACCTACCCTTTCCCACATACCTTACTAGGAATGATTGACCTTCGGATTGAAAGAATAGCGCATCATGTAATGTATATACTCCTTCCAAATATTTCGTTAAAGAGAGTCATTAACAGTACTAGTCATCATAGAGAGTCGGTTGAATGATCAAAGCATCTAATACAAGATTAAAGTAGGCTTAAACTACAGCTTTTTTTTCTATCGGGTGTACTCATGACTCAAGGTCTCACCTTTGATAAGTTAAGAATGTTGCATAACACCACTAACATGAGCAATGGTCCATAGGTTATATATAAACCACGACAACAATTAATCTTGTAATTCTAAAGACTTCTAACGTGTTTAGATCACCGCCATCGAAAAAAAAAAACCACCGATACACAACAATATATCTCTGTGTGTTTAAATAAGTTATAAATTAGTGCTACATATTCTCAAACTTTATGTCTTATATAGCAAACCCAAGTATTGTTTTTCTCATTTCGGCCTCAGATATAAAGCCAAGCATCTTGTAGTGAGCCATTCCAGCTTTGTCTGAGTGGTAGAGGCTCTTGCTTCTTAGGGAGAAAAAACATGGTTCAACTCCTGGTATGGGATAGTTTAGAATTAATTTGGTGTAATTTAGAAATAAATTATTATAACATTTGCCGTTCAAAAAAAAAAAAAAAAAGGAAGTTGTAGTGAAGATATACATCAAAATATATGTTTTCCAAGGGGTATGTGTTTGAAGAATTTTGGTTTAAACCCACCATGCTGGCCAGCTGTGCTGAGTTTTGGTTCTTTTTGTAGGTGTCTTTATATATGACTCATTTAATTTTGAAGGTATCATTTCATGTAAATTTGCTCAAGTGAGTCAACATATGTATATTTCAGAGGTATGGACAAGGATAAAGAGTCCAGAACTCTGGAAATAGTGGCTAACTTATCAAGATGTTGTTCACACACTGACGTTATCATCATGAATCATTAATGATGCTTTGTTTTGTAATAGGAAAAACGAGTCTTCTGGGTCAGCAACTAGTCTTAATATTTAATAACTGAAAACCGCAAAAATCAGTGGCGGAGCTTGACCAAAAGTTTCGAAGGGGCGTAAAGTCATGGGACCCAATTTTCTTTTTCTATCGTTATGTTTCAGGTCGGGCCGGCTATTCGATTCGGGCCGGGTCAAATAATAATAGTTCCAAATAAAACTAAAAAAAATGCATTCATTCAAAAGACCCGTTCTTACATATAAAAAAACTAAGTATTGTTTAACAAACAAAAGACCAATACATATATAATAGTACGAGATAGATGAAATTTGGACGAATAATTACAACTCAGCCCAACGACCTTTAAGATTTAAAGTGGTAACAAATTTTACTTTGATTTATATATTTTATAAATATTTAGGCAAAATAATTGGAGGGGCGATCCTATATAATTTTAAAAATTTCGGACGAAATACACTTTTATCCGAAACATTGGAGGGGACGGGTGCACCCCGCACACCCACTAACCTACGCCCCTGGCAAAAATGATTTTGTGTTAAAAGAGAGTTTTATAAAAGTATGGTCTTGGTTAGTTATATTATACTTTTCTACAAAGTAATTGCATGATTAATATTTTAACTGTCTAATAGTTGTTGTACCTTTTAGTTCTGTTCTTCTGGTTCTCTGGTAGGTATATGTTAGTTAATAGTTAATACTATAATATGTACCTGTGGGTTATTAAAATAAGATAAACTATATATAACATGCTAAAAGGTACGAGAAAAAAGTATTAATCACTAATCGTTTGGTTTAGCCACGTAAAAGTATGCAAATAACTAAGTATTTAAGCCACTTAGGCTTTGGGGCTTTGGGCTAATGATATAGAGAAAACCTTTAGCTATTTAAATAAAAGAAGGTCATAGTTTCAATATCCAGGAAATGTAACATTTAGCCTTTCAAAAAACTAGGTATTTAAAGTTGACATATATGAGTCCACCAAAAGAAATATTATGATTTCATATCCTCAGAATTTTTTTTACTAGGAGAAAGTACAATATGAGCTAACAGGATCCATCTTATTGGCTATCACACCACACATTTTTTATTTATATAAGACCCAGTGGCGGACCTAGGAATTTTTTTATGAGTGTGCGGAATAATTTTTAAAATTTTAGGCCCCTAGGTATGTAAGTAAAAAAATCGGTTTGTATCGGGTCGGTTCGGGTCGTGTCGGGTCGGGTCGGTTCATGTAAAACAAAAGAAATCGCGCCATAACGTCCCTACTCATGGTTCCTATCACAAACAAATTGATCCATATGTTTATCGCTCCATAACATAATGTTTCAATTTTAATTTTCAACCCTAGAAATCGTGTGTAATCACCCTAAAAATTATCTAAACAACATAATCACCCTAAAAATCATATAAACAACCATAAACAACGTCAAAACACATGAAATTTCAAACCTATTTAAGAATTTTGTTACCCTTTGGTGTCGGACGGCGGTGGTTCGCGGCTGCTGATGACGTGCTGTTGTGGTTGCTGTTGTGTTCGATGATCGCTGGTAGGAGACGACCTAAGAGAGGGAGGGCGAGAGGAATTCTAATGGACTATTGGGCTTATTTTAATTATTATAGTTTGAACTTAGGTTGAGTTTGGTTAACGGGCTAGTAATTACTGTGCTAATTATGTTTAATGAAATAGTGGGTTAAAAAAAGGGTAATTGCACGGTACCCCTGACCGCGGAAGGGATCTCCCTTCCCAGTTCACCACCCGACAAGGATCCCTGGCGGCAAATACCCATAGCCATCAAAGAGGGGTAAGAAACATGTTTCAAACCCGAGACCTCGAGTGTCCTCGGTCCGGCTTTAAAGCGGGTGTCGGTGGCCACCAAAGTGGCACTAATGGGAATTGAACTTGGGTCTCCATTGGAGAACCCAAGTCACTCCACCACTAGGCCACTTGTGGTGGTTGAAATAGTGGGTTAAGGTATTGGGTATTTGGGGTAAGTTAGGTAGTATAAGTTTATATAATTTAGGTAGTTTTTTTTAATTAGAGATTACTAAAAAAATTTAAAATATAAATCGATAACATTATTTACCTAAGGTGTGTGGACGAAAAATTCCAAGGGGTGCGGATGAAAAAATTCAAGGGGTGCGGACGAAAAAATCCAAGGGGTGCGGACGGGATTTTCAACGGAAAATAGCACTAAATTTTTTTTCCCGGGGGTGTGCCCGCCCACCTTGGGCTAGGGGTAAGTCCGCCCCTGATAAGACCATGTTTAGTGTGAATTTGAAGTGGACGTGAAGTTGTCCCATAACATCTTATAATGCCCCGTACATTGCATCTTGGGGCGTAATTCGATTAAGAAAAGTTCAAGCGTGTTTATGAAAACACCTCCTTCACTTTGAAATGACCAATAAGAAAGTTCCAGCTCATCCATCATAGTATTATTCGTTTTATTTTTCAGAAAAAATTATTTGGGTAGTCATTGTTGGGGCATTATACCACTACACAACTTTTAAACTTCACCTCTCATAATGCCCCATATGCCACATGTCGCTTCATGCCCAGAGGAAGGACATTATGATAAGGCCGGAGGGTGTGGGGGCGCCACCCCCGCCAGCTCACCTTCTATAGCGCCCCGGGGCACTATCTCACCACACTCTCGAATTCAATTATGGGCGCCATGGGCTGGGCTCCATCGTGGTAATGGGCTCCATCGTGGTAATGGGCTCCAAACGCGTTGAACGAGGAAGATTGGTCAAACATGACCGTTTGACAACGGTCAAATATTAAAAAAACGTTTTTATTCAATTATATATATAAACCTATCCCAAACTAAATAACTTACCAATCACAACTAAAACACACACCAATCACAACTAAAAAATGTCTTCGAGCTCCTCATCCGACGGTGTTCTTGACGATATGGTTATCGCAATTACGCAGGAGGCGATAAATTATTTGCGAGAAGAAGCCGAATCCTCTACATCGCGTACCAGACAACCGCCTCTTGAACGAGATCGGTTAGGTGCTCATGAACGTCTAGTGCAAGATTATTTTTGTGAAAATCCGTTGTACGATGATGGTCAGTTTAAGCGTAGGTTTCGTATGAGCCGACGACTATTCGTTAAAATTTCTAATGATCTTGCGGGCGAATTCCCTTTTTTCACGCAAAGAGTAAGCGCAAGTCGCAAAGTTGGTTTCTCTGGACTACAAAAGTGTACAACAGCAATTAGGCAACTAGTGTACGGCACAGCGAGTGATGCGTGGGATAAATATTTAAGGATGTCGTCAAGAATGTGTCGTGTGTCTCTTGAAAATTTTTGTGAAGGTAATTTTTATTAACACTATTATTTATTATTTTTATTTACATCGTTATTATTTTTTTATTAACACTAGTTTATTAGGTGTTATCTCTCTGTACGGGAGACGATATTTGAGGATGTCAATCGCAGCCGACGTTCCACTTCTATACGAGGCCCATCAGCGCATACACGGGTTTCCTAGAATGTTGGGTAGTCTTGATTGCACGCACTGGGAATGGGCGGCATGTCCAACCGCTTGGAAAGGGCAACATCATCGTGGTGACCACGTTGGTCCTACCCTAATATTACAAGCGGTCGCTTCTCAAGATTTGTGGATTTGGCATGCGTACTTTGGCATGGCTGGTGCGAAGAATGACATTGTTAGTGTCCTCGAATCTATTCGACGATGTCATAGACGGGGTTGCACCAGATACTTCATTCTATGCGAACGACGTGGAGTATAAGTATGGCTACTATCTCACAGAAGGTATTTATCCCTAGTGGGCGACGTTGGTAAAAACTCTTTCGTGTCCAGATGACGAAAAAAGATTGTATTTCAAGAAAAACAAGAGTGATCAAGAAAAGATATCGAGCGGACTTTCGGTGTGTTAAAAAAAAGATGGTCTATCATCGCCCAGCCGTCGAGGATAATATGATATTGGAGGACTCGGGTAGAGTTTTGGGAGAAAGCTATGATGAAAGTAACCAACCGACGAACCCAATACTAACATACGCTCAGAAAGAAGCTATCCGAGCGAAGATACGGGCTAGGCACACACACCATAACCTTCGAGCCGATCTGACCAAGCACCTATGGTTTTATCGTGAACAAGGAGGAGTCGACGAAGACGATGAATTATAAATTATTAGTTATAAATTTTCTAGTTATATTTTTTAATGACTTTGTAGTGTTTTTATTTTTTGTAATGAAATTATGTTTTTTTTTTTTTATTTTCTAGTTATTAAAATTGCCATTTAATTTAAAAAATAAATATTTAAATAAATAAATAATTAGGTAATCATGACGGGGGCTCTATCCACACCCTGCAAATTAAAGGGGGGCATGATAAAGCCCCCAGTCTGACATGGCGCTGACATGGATCCTACGTGGCCTGATAAAACCCCTTGGGGGCTCCAACCACACCCTCCAGCCTAATGCCCCACTACACATGGTCTGAAAAAGTTACTCGCATTTTAAACAATTGAGTTTTCTAGTTGTAATGCTAAGTGATATGGAGCGTCATCCACTAGTCACCTCAGCCAAAAAAAGAAGAATAACGACCCCAACCATACCGCGAGCGCCATTGGAGGGCGCTATTGAAGCCCAGCCAAGGCATTGGCGAGGTTGATTGTGGGGCCCATATCTTTGACTAACCGTTGCCAACAGCTGTTTTTTAAAGATCTTTTTTTTTTTAAACCATACTTTTACCTTATAAATATAACCATTTAACCCATTTCTTTAACACACAACTCACCATTTCATCTCATCTTTTTAACACAAAAACTATCTCTCATAACCCATAACTTCATCATGTTTCCGTTCAATAACGACCCGAAATCCTTTTCTCCAAACAACCCACGTTACATACAAACTCAACAACACCCGTGGACGGTCAACACCAACACCAGCGAAGGCAAATACCGACCGCTTCTTACGACAATTCACCAACATGGAACATGCAACCACCACAACCTCGGCACACACCTCCACCCGTTCAAATGTCGGGTCTTTACATGTACATGTTCACGTTTGGCCAATACATGTCACAACCCTTGTCTCCTATTTCTCCTGTGTCGCCACCCGATATCTAAACCATAGTGCCCGATAGCCAACCCGATCCCGAAACCGAGAACCCTGAAACGTCATCCTCGCGAAGACATCGTATAAAGCAACCCAACGAGCCATAGACAAAAAAAAGTCATGACAAGTGGTCGATGAAAGAGAAGTTAGCTTTGCCACGAGCTTGGGTCGACATATCTGAAGACCCCACTGTTGGTAATATTTTTTTAAAGTGTTTATTTACTTATATAATTGTATTTTACATGTATATAATTTTTTTTTTTTAAAGTTATCTAATTTTTAGAAGTGTTTTTAAAATATATATGATTTTTAAATGTTATCGTAGACAATGATCAAGAGGCACCAGTTTTCATGAAGCGGATCCGAGAAAAGTTTTTTGCCGCCATGAACCGCAAACCGCATCGTTTGATTCGTTCTCGTGATTGTGGTCGTCAATGAGGTTGAAATGTTGCAACTTCAATATCATTGTCAACCACCATATTAACAACAAAAAAAGACCTAGCGGTTCAAGCGACGCGAACGTCATGTCTGCTACCCTCGACGGGTTTAGAGCAACATACGGTTGCGCGTTTACAATGGTTAAACCTTGGGAGGCGCTTAAAAATTCACCAAGTTGTATCTTATGCCACCGGTCAAAACCGGTGGATCATCAAAGCGCTCCAACACTAGTTCAGGCACGCCTAAGCCACGCTCGTCCGCAGGTGATCTGATGCTCGTTCTTACCTAGACCTAAACGACAGCAACCTCAACTTAGACTTTGAGGAACCGCAAGAATTGCCACACCTTCCAGGCAGAGACAAAACCAAGGCAGCAAACGCAAGAGCAAGATCCAGAGACAAATCCACTTCTACAACAACAACAAATACCGAAGGTAGATCTAGTCGCTTGTCCAAGTTAGACGAGAAACTTGCTCGAATTATATCGCTAAAGGAACAAGAGATCGAGTTGCAAAAGAGTAGGCAAAAGGTGGTCGGCATTCAGTTCCTCAAAGAACCGATTTCACCTCATGTATCGAAAGAGGATCGGATGATCATCGAAATAGAGAAGCAAACCATTCACGCAAAATATCTAAACAAGTACACCTTCGTAATTTCTTCAACTTCTGTTTTTTACGATGTTTTAAAAAAAATGCCATGTCTTTTTCTTTTTAAGAATAATTATTTTTTGTAATGTAGGTTTAATTAATATGTTACGTCTTTTTCTATAAAATGTTATGTTTTTATATATTTATGTCTTTAAAGAATAAAAATAATAAAAACAAAATTGAAAATATAATTGACTAGATAATGATTGAAGGGGTTCCGTCCCATAGAGCCCCTAAAGGGCTTCAACCATACCCTCCAACCTAAGGCTAGGCATTGCATGTGAGGCGCTATTGCCTGCCATATAAGAGGGGCATGAACACCACCAAGGGCGGGTGCAATGGGGGGAGGGGGCGACATGACTGGCATCTTCAACTAGTGCGTGGAATGGCGGAAAGTGTACTCTAATCCAAAGAAACCGAAAACTGTACTCAGGATAGAACACAATTGCTGAAGTTCGTCTATTTCCAACACAACCACCAGAACATTCTTCCAATCCAATCGCCATTGAGAACCCCGATCAACACCATTGAGGACCCCGATCAACACCATTGAGGACCCGATCGACACGGTCAACAAAGAAACAATCCTTGTCTTTTTCTAAATTTCCTCACTTTATTGAAGTAACTGAAGTTTCCAATTGTACTCTTTAACTTAAATTAAAGGAAATCAATTTATTGTTTTTTTTAAGGTAAACTTCATTCACAAGAAAACGACGACCCAAACCGGGCCGCCAAAATAAAACAAAATTACATATTCACAAACGAGATCCAATCCCTCCACTCTAAACCTTAATCCTTGATCTATTTGAAAACGAAAAATAACTAAGATCCTTTATATCGCTAATTATGCTATTAATACATACCGAACCATTAGAAAATTTGACTTTATTCCTAGCCCGCCAAATGATCCAGCATGTAATCATGATAATGCCATGAACCGCCTCCTTTTTCTTCTCCGGTAAACCGCTGTCGATGTGGTAAGTAAGAAGGTCACGAATCGAAAAGGCAAATATATCGGGAATATTGCACCAATTACTAATGTCGTTCCAAACGTTCGAAGCGATGAAGCAAGCAATAAAAAGATGATCAGCCGTTTCGTCAGCAGACTGACATAGAGGGCAAACCAAGTCGCTAATGCCCACGTTTCTTCTCCTTATAGCCTCTGCAGTTGCCACTTTATCCAGCTCCAGTCTCCAGGAATGGATGTTGACTTTGGCAGGAACCCAAGAGCACCAGTCCATAACGAAAGTATCTTCCTGCGTTTGATTCCCAATCAACAAATGTTTAACTGTTTTGACCGAGAAGACCCCATCCACAGCCGAAGTCCACTTCCATCGATCTTTCCCAGAAGAGATATGAATGCTATTGAGGAGATCTTTTAACTGATCAAGCCTGGACTCTAAAACCGGATCCGACAATTCATTAGCCCAGCTCCACGAATACCGATCCCCACTGCTATGCGAATTAAACCTGTTAGCAACCGAGGTTCTTTTGTCAGCTTCTATATTATAAAGTTATGGAAATACCAGCTTTAAAGGATCATCTAAGAGCCACACATCATGCCAAAAAGCCACTCCCTCTCCATTGCCGATAAAACCTTTCATGAAATATCCAAGCGGACGGCCTTCCACCTTTGTATTAACAAAATTCTTAGCTATATTGTACCAAACTCCGGAAAGAGTTTTTTTTATAAGGAATGCAATCCCATCCCGATTTACTTGAATGAAGAGCAAATATATCTTTTTTCCATAGATTTTTCTCCTCCGTCTTGAATCTCCAACCCCATTTAGTGAGCAAAGATTTATTAACCACTTCTAACTTACTTAAACCCAAGCCTCCGTATTTTTTAAGACACAAAACCTTCTCCCAAGCAACCCAATGCATCTTTTTTTCTTCCCCGGAACCGCCCCAAAGAAACTTCTTTATCATGGCTTCTAAATCGGATATGACTTTCTTAGGAGCCTTATATAGAGAAAAATAATATGATGGGAAACTTTCCATAACCGATTTGATTAACACCACTCTTCCTCCAATCGAAAGAAGGTGAGACTTCCATTTAGCAAGACGAGCACGAAAACTTTCAATAATCGGGTGCCAATTTGAAATCCTATTCATATTAGCTCCAACTTTGAGCCCGAGATATTTAAAAGGAGGGCAATCATGTTTACATCCAACTAGATTTGCCATCTCCTCAATTTCTCCCAAACCCACTCCAATACCAAAGAGATAAGATTTATCAATATTTATTTTAAGACCGGAGCATATGAAAAAACATCGGAGAATTCTCCCAACATTTACTAGCTCACCTCTTGACCACTCTCCCGTAACAATAGCATCGTCCGCGTATATAAGATGAGAAATGTTCGGCCCGTTATTAGGAGTCGAAATACCTTTTAAAATCCCCCCATTCTTTGCATTGTTCAACATAACTGTAAGTGCCTCCATCACGACCAAGAAAAGAAAAGGAGATAACGGATCTCCTTGTCTCATACCTTTTTCACATCTAAATGTAAATGTGGGCGAGCCATTAACCAACACCGAAGAGTTAGCCGATTTCAGAATACCCAAGATCCAAGAACACCATTTCTCATGAAAACCCATCTGATGAAGAATGTTCACAACAAAGTTCCAATTCACATTGTCGTACGCCTTGTCAAAATCAATTTTTAGAATGAACGCCTTGTCTTTTTTCTTTTTTATCCACGAGATAAGCTCATTAACAATAAGGGGACCGTCCAAGATATATATCTACCTTTAAGAAAAGATGACTGATTCTCCGAAATAACCCCGTCAATAACTCTCCTCAATCGATTGGCTAATACTTTTGAAATAACCTTACTAATAACTCCCACCAAATTAATAGGTCTATAATTAACGAGGGAAACCGGGTCTTTAACTTTAGGCACAAGAGCAATAAACGAGGCCCCACTACCTAAAGAAATCTCTCTTGTATTATAAAACCAATCAAAGATTCTCCGAAAATCATCCTTGAATATACTCCAGAAGTGCTTTATGAATCTAAAATTCATCCCGTCCGGACCAGGAGCTTTCTCGTCTCCACATTCGAAAACTGCCTCTTTAATTTCTTGCTCTAGAAACGGTTCAATCAAAACATTGCGATCCAGTTCCGAAATCTTCTTAATGTTTGAACAATCCAACTCCAGTCGATAAGGCGAATTTTCTCTAAATTTGTCACGAAAAAAAGAGAGGATCTGCTTCTTGATCAGCGCCAATTTAGAACACCAAACTCCGTCAATGTTGAGCCCGTGGATCGAATTGGATGCTTCCCTGTTGTTAATCAAGGCATGGAAAAATTTAGAATTCTCATCACCGTCTAAAGCCCATCTCACCCGGGATCTTTGTTTAAGGTCCGAGTTCTTCCTATAATCCGAATCCTTCACAATTTTTCTATTCTCCGCCATAATCCACTCCTCGTCTTCAGTAAGATCCCTACTTTCCATGTCTTTTTCCAGAGACTCTAATTCCTCCAGAGCCAAATTCACGCTCTCTTTTTCTTTATCCAAGAACTCATCCCTCCACACTTTAAGCCGGGCTCTAATGTGAGCGAATTTAGAGGTAAGACTAACATCCGGAGGATCGAAGGCCTCGAATCTCTCCGAGGCATCAACAACAGCTTCTTCAAAACCTGGTTGGCCGATCCAAGAACTAAACACCCGAAACGGACGCGGACCAAACTTGAGGTCAACAACTTCCAAAATGATTGGACAATGGTCCGAATGTCTACCGGGAAGCACCCGCACACACGATTGGGGCCAACCATTAAAAAATTCTGAACAAACCAAGAACCGATCCAATTTACTAAGTTTCCTTGCATTGTCTCTAATGCAAGTGAACTTCAAACCTTGCATAGGAAATTCTAACAACCCATTTTCGTAGATAAATTTGTTAAAGTTCTCTGCACATACGGCTTTGAACTTCAAACGTTTCCTTTCCTCCAGAGATCGAACAGCATTGAAATCACCCGCTAACACCCATTTATCGTCTAATGTCTCAATCTGAGAAGAAACATCCTCCCAAAGTTGGCGTTTACCCACGACACTTTGAGGAGCGTACACATTCATAAGATTCAGAGAAACCCCACTGCCAACTAAAGCTCCTCTAACAATAAGAAAACTCTTGTTCTGAGTGATACCTTCAACTTTGAAAACATTTGGATCCCACATCCAAATCAACCCACCTGACAAACCCACAGAAGCCACATAGGAGAATTCAAAATTGTTATTACCCCAAAAACCCACCAGACCTGCCTTAGAAACCGACTCCGATTTTGATTCTTGGAGGGCCACAGCCCCGATGTTGTTTGAAATCCTTAACTCTTTCACCCAATTCGCTTTGACACCCCCACTTAAACCTTTGATGTTTAAAGATAAAATATTCATTGATGCACAGTGTACTTACCTTCGCCTCTAATCGCATCGATAACAAGATCGTTATGATTGCTTAAATTAACTCCAATGATGTTCCCAATTCTAAGAGTTGCTTCGACCTCGTCTAAATCCTGGACGTCAAAAGTATCCGCAATTTCTTCCACATCTTCGTCCGTTGCAAGAGCTGCATCGACATCCGGAGGCTCAACGTCATGAATGAAACCTTCGACATCTAATACTTGCTCCCTATTGACATCAAAAACAAACTCCTGCCTCGTCTCCACATTCTCGTCCCTTCCTTTTTCTTGATCAGAGATACCGGTCTTATCTCTAAGGTCCACATTCAGATCAAAATTAAAAACCCCACTGTCTCTGGGCCTCTTCTTGGGTCTTTCCTCCGAAACAGGACTGGACACCCTTCCTTGTCTATGGGCTTTAGACCTGGGCCTCCTAAAAGTATGACTCTTTTTGGGCCTCCCAGAAGGGTCCGAAGAATTAAAAAATAGAATATCCTTTCTAGAAGAAATATCACATTTATTTAAAACCTGGGTCCCACTTAAAGGAAATGGTGGCTCTGAATTGATTGTCTGCGAGGCCATACTGCCATTCCCCAAAAAGTTAACGTTTGGCTCAATGTGACTGTTGGTTTCCCCACGTGTGACATCGATATCCTCCTCCGACCTTCCAGGATCCTTTCCCGCCTTTTGATTTTCCATCTTTGGCCCCTGAGAACTTTTGGCATTCTGGTCGTTACCGGAACAAGACTTTTCCGGCGATAGAGAAACATCGTCCTGTATGGACACCTTCCCCGCAGAATCCGGGAACCAATCACTCATCTCTTCTTCGATCCAGACTCGGTATTGTTTATCCTTCCACTTCAACCTTAGCACATGATGTTTCAGGAAAGAAAATTAACTCACTTTATGAAGTGTGAATGGTCGCCGTTGGTCAAAAAAGTAATTGAAGTTCTATGATGATCAACAATTGATGTCTAATGAATGTGTCTCCTCATCGCAAGAAAAAGAGAAAGTAATAGTCAATGATTATTTGTTGGTTTTTTTAATATTCAACGAGATTATCATACCAATAAACGATATATCCTACATAATACATGATCTAATTACTTAACTAAGTGGCCTCTAATTAAATTATTAAATGCTTATGATGCTATTGTAGTGAACTTAATTGTGATCTATAAATCCTTCCAAAAAAAAATTGTGATCTATAAATGTAGTACGGTTGAAAGACTTTATAATGGTAACCTTCTAATATCCAACGTTTCTATACTGTGTTATAATGCATGAGTGAGTGACATTTTAATATATAAAAAAATACGATTTTTTTTCTCTATTAATTTATAATTATACTTTTAAAGTGATGGTAAATTGGTCTTTTAAACAATAATTATATTTTATTCCTTCATCTTATTACACTTAGATCACTAAGTTTTAACATAACTATAGGTAATTAGTTACACTTTTCCTACTGCACAACAAACTTATAATTCTTTTACGTATTCTTGTCATATCTTATAAACTGTAATGTTTTAAAAAAAATCTTAAAGTACAATGATGACCTACTCATTTTTGTTGACATTTCTATTGTTGTTTTGGTCAGTATTGACGTGTGGATTAAAATGTACAAGTAGATGATGTCTTAGTGTACAAGTGATTAAAGCCCAACGTACTTAGTCATTATCCCAGAATGTTTAAAATCTACAGAATGTCAAATGATTAAATACCGTCAATTTAATTATCTCATCTAGATTACACTTTAATCCCTTATCTTTAACAAAATTATAAATAATTAGATTGTGGTTACACTTTATCCACTTATAAAAAATTAATCCCCCTCGCGATTTTTAAACGGGCAGAACTTTTTGATACTTTAATATTTTTCAAAAAAAAAAACACCATATAAACGAGTATTTTATTTTCTTTAATGTGAGTATAGTATTACTATAGTTTTTTAATTAAAAAATTTGATGTGTTACGTGATTAACAGTGTCGAAGGGTGAGGAATAATTGAATTGTTAACCGAAACTGAACCTAAATAAACCAAAAACTGATTAACCGAAACCCGAATTAACCAAAAAAGGTATATCGATTTTTTGTACCCTCATTTAACCAAAATTAACTGAATGAAACCATTCATATTTTCATATATTTCTAGCTTTTATACATTCAGTTCATGTATTTCATATTTATACCCCAATTTTATGTATTTATACATCCATTTGATGTACCTATACATCCATTTTGTGTATCTATACCTAAATATCATATAGGCTGGCAATTCTAACACGAACACGATAACAAGACACGAACCTACACGAAGTTATCATGTTTCGTGTTTGACCTACACAAAAACGAGCACTACGTCAAAAAAGGGATATGGCCACACGAAAAAAGTGTGACTATATGTCTTCCGCCACACTAATTTTTTTCAGCACAAGTGTGACCAAAGGTCTAGTCATCGTAGGTACCATATGGCCAAATTCACTTTTTAGTGGCCGTTGCAACTTAAATCTGTGGCTAAAAGGTACTAAAATTTCTTGCTGAATCCAAGGAAAAATGTGGCTAAAATGTAGCAACGGCCACATTTAAAGTAAATTCATGTGGTCGTTTCTATAATATAGTCACATATATTTACTAAAAAGTTTGTTTTAGGCACATCAATTAAAAAAATGTGACAATTAGGGTTGTTATAATCAAGTATTTTGTCCATTAAGTGTGGCTAATGGGTAGCAACAACCACATGAATTTTCATTAAGTGTGGTTAAAGGGTATTTACGGTCACATGAATTTACTATTAGTGTGGTCAGTTATATTATATAGTCACATCAATTTAGTGTAAGTTTGGCTAAAAAATTTTACTAGACACACAAAACATTTATGTAATTTTAAGTGTGACTATTGTCTTACCTTTGGCCACACATATTTGTTTTATTATGACGTTCGGTATCATTCCGTCACACAAACAAAAAAAGAGTGACTGGTGTGGCTAATTATTATTTACAGTCACGCAAAATTTTGTAATTTAATTGTGGCTATCATCTAACCTTTGGCCGCACATATTTATTGTGGATCTATGTGGCCATTTTTGTGTAACTAGCAATTTTATTTTCAGATTAAAAAAAAACAGCTCGAAACATGAGGCAACAAAAAAAATATTAATAATAATAAACCAAATCCATACATAAACTTTTAACCAAAAATTATCTAGAAAAGTTGCAAAGGGAAATGACAATACACATAAACTACAAACTATTTCTAAGGGGTTTTTTTTAATACAACACGATTTTCAGATGAAGTCATCCATCATTTGGTTCTGTTGCAGTGGCAATGAGGTGGTTGAAGTTACATCGGTAGTTGATGTTGATGTTGATGTTGAAACGGCTGTTGATATTGATCTTGAAACTGCTACTAATGTTGATGTTGATCATAATGCCTCTTCTAAGAGATACACCGGCTTATCTCCAGAGCTCTCTTCTTGCTCACCAAATCCTCTTTCAATATGGTGTTTCGTCTGGCCTGCATATAAACATTTATCAATCTTTGAAAATTAAAAAGAATAGGACATATAATCAATAACTTGACCACCTCTGCTTCGATTCTCTCTTTTAGTTTAGCATTACTGATCTCAAGCCTCACAATTTCAGCCCTTTGAAATACCAAAAAGTTCATAATTTGTGAATACAATAACAAGAACAAGTAAATGAATCTTCAGAATAAAGCAAGCATAAAAAAACAACTAAAAACTTACCAAGTTGTCACTCCATTCAAGAACAAGTATTTGGTTGCTTTCAATTACTTCACTTGGTGTAATTTCACAACGAGTCTACCTTATCTATAGCATGTGAAACAAGATCGAGCATTCAAATCAACAATACCAAAATGAGCAACTAGCAAATACAAACCAACAATCATCAGTCACAACACATAATCACTAACGTTGTTAGAATCAAACACAAAGGTACCTACTGCCAAGTGAAAATGCATACGCAGAGTCTTTGACCACGTGAAGAGAACCAGCACCTATCGCCTTCAAATCCAAGTCCACTACCATCATCTAACCATCAAACACCCCTTTAATGCAACCATTCACCACCAAATAATCACTTTCAAGAGAACAACCACATAAATCCACTATTTAAATCACTTAATGCCTAAACCATAACCTCAATACAATCTCAACAACCATCATAACTTAATCAACTAACCAATCATCAAACCTAAACAAAAACTGTCATCGGGATCGGAGCAACTGAAACGTCAGCTAACGAACATCTGAAACAACCGTCGACTAAAGAACAATTCCGTGAGCTAACAAACATTTTACTATCGACTAACAAACATTTGAAAGAACCATCGGACCACCGCACCATAACCATCGGTCTAGGTTGGGAAACGAGAACATACTGTTGAAAATAATTTATCGGACGCCTACGATAACGATCGTTTCAACCATTTGTTGTTGTTGTTGTTCTGAATCGAGATATCTTCCAATCGTTCTTCAATCGTATCAATCTGTGAATTCTCCTCCACTGATTGCTGTTCCTCGTTGGCGATTCACATCGGTTCATCATCGTCCTCTTCATCGTATATATTATTTGCAGAAGGTTGTATATATTATTTGAAGAAGTTTGTGGTTGTGTGGTGTGAGAGAGGTAGTGAGCGGCGGCTTTTCACATTAGGGTTAGTAAAGTGGGAAATAATAAAAGCACAAGTAAATTTTAAAAGCTCTAAAAAATTCAAATGCTACGTGAATTTCAAAACCTCCAAAATTGTTGGTATAATAAAAAAATATAACATTTATGTTAAAACGTAAATTTCACATTAGAATTACTAAAGAAAAAATAATTCTGTTGATAATTTATATGTATGATTTAAAATTTAAATATGATTATGTCCAAGTGTGTGTATATATACACATATATGATATTCGAGCGTTAATTTAAACGAGCTAACTAAGGAGCGAACCACGAGTTGGCCTTACCTTGGCTTAGGCTGGGCTTGTTTACAAACCGGATATGTCCATTAAGGTCCACCATGGTCCATTTAGACATGTAATATCTACTATCGTCCATTGTGATCTATTAAGGCCCAATATGATCCACTAATACATATATGATATAATATTGTCCACTATGATCCGTTAAGGCCCGATATGGTCCATTAAGACATATATGATCCACTAATGGCAATTATGATCCATTAAGGCCCAATATGATCCACTAAGACATATATGATATAATATTGTCAACTGTGATCCGTTAAGGCCTGATATGGTCCATTAAGACATGTATGATCCACTATTGGCCATTATGATCCATTAAGTCCCAATATGGTCCATTAAGACATGTATGTCCTACCATTGTTCATTGTGATCCATTAAGACCCAGTGGAGTCCACTAAGACATGTATGATCTACTATTGACCATTGTGATCCATTAAGGTCCAATATGGTCCATTAAGACATATATGATCTATTATTGTTATTTTGATCCATTAACGCCCAATACCGTCCATTAACACATATACGATTCACTATTGTAAATTGTGATCCATTAAGGCCCAACATGGTCTATTAAGACATGTATGATCTACTATTGGCCATTGTGATCTGTTAAGGCCCAAGATGGTCCATTAAGACATGTATAATCTACTATTAGATATTTTGATCCATTAAGGCCCAATATGGTCTATTAGAACTCGTATGATCTACTATTGTTCATTGGCATTCATTAATACGGTCTTTTAAGACATGTATGATATACTATTGTCCATTTTAACAAATTAAGGCCCAATATGGTCAATTAAGACATATATGACTCACTATTGGCCATTGTGATCCATTTAGGCTAAATATGGTCCAGTAAGTCATGTTTAATCTACTATTGTCCATTGTGATCCATTAAGCCCAATATGGTTCATTAACACATATATGACCCACTATTGGCCATTGTGATCCATTAAGGCCCAATATAGTCTATTAACACATATATGATTAGGGATGAGCTCGGTACCGGTTCGAAAAATAACGATATCAAAAATCATCAAATATGGGTACAGGTACCGATATCGAAAATCTTATGTACGATATTGTACGTTACCAATATTTCAAGGTAAAATTTGGTAAAATATCGGTACTTTACCTAGCCGAAAGTACAAGTACCGAAAACGCCAAAAAGTGAGTACCGAAAACAATTCGGTATCGGTAGTAATATATACAAATTAAAAACGTATATAAACGTAACCAATATGAATACATTAACATATCATTTAGAAGAAAAAGAATATGGTTTAGAAGATATGAAATTGAATAATAGTTTGAATTTTTAAATATGTAGGAAGATTTTTTTTTTTGTTTTTTAGTATTAAATAATATAATTTTTAAATGAGAATATTATTTGAGAGGGAAATTTTAGGTGAAATATTTTGGGGGAAGTTTAAGTTTTTTTAGTAGACTATTTTGGTGGGAAGTTTTATGATGAAATATTTTAGGAGAGAAATTTAAGTTTTAGGATGAAATATTTTAGGGGGAATTTTTAAAGATGTAGTAAATTTAACATTTGGTCACACAATTAAAGATGTAGTAAATTTAACATTTGGTCACACCTTTTTTTCATGACTTAAGTTTTAGGATGAAATATTTTAGGGAGAATTTTTAAAGATGTAGTAAATTTAACATTTGGTCACACAATTAAAGATGTAGTAAATTTAACATTTGGTCACACGTTTTTTTCATGACATTTGATAACATTTCGTCATACAAAATAAACAAAGTGACGATGGTGTGACGAATGTTTATGTAAAGCCATATGAAATTTTGTAATTTTAAGTGTAGGTATTGTTTAACTTTTGGTCACACAAAATAATATATGTGGCCAGATGTATTAGATTTTAGCCACATTATTAAACATATAATGTGGTTATAGATCACATTTGGCTACACTTTTCTAGTGTGGCAGTTTTTTCTTGACGTGTGGCTAAAGGTTTCAAATACATTTGTTTTTAGTCACATGAAACAAATATTGTTCTCGTAGATCACATTTGGTCACACTTTTTTAGTGTGGCTAATAAATGTCACGGGTTTTTTTCTTAAAGTGTAGCTAAAATTTTTGAATACATGTGTTATTGGTCACATGAAAACAAATACTATGACCGTAGATAACATTTGGCCACACATTGCTAGTGTGTCTAGTATATGTCATAGTTTTTTTCTTAAAGTGTGTCTAAAGGTTTCAAATACATACATGTGTTTTTTGTCGCATGAAACAAAAATATGTGGACATAGATCACATTTGGTCACACATTTTGAATTGTGGCTAATAAATGTCACATTATTTTATAAAAGTGTGGCTAAAGGCTCTGAACTGGTATAAATGGATACATTTATTTTAAAATATATGGCTAAAGTTGTTTTAAAATGTAATGAATGACCTTTAGCCACACATTATTTAAATGTGTGGCATGGCGGTTTTGCCAAAAGTGTGGTCGTAGCCCTTTTTTCACGTAGTGGAGATTTCCTTTAAGGGGGTGAGGATGTAACACCCCGAAAATTTTCGTCCAATTATGCGACGACACGTGTTCTGAATCTCTAACTAATCCAGACTGTGTGCAAGGAGAGGGAATTTTTCGTTTAACTATGTAACGACACGTATCCCAAATCTCCAACTAATCCCGACTATGTGGAAGGAGAGGGACTAAAACTGCCTAAATGGGAATAGATTAAAGTCCAAGGACTAAAATTATAAAAATCTCAAACTTTTTTCCTGGAGGTCCCTTTCGGATCGTAAGGCTTAACCCATACAGTCCGCAAGGGGTTTTAAATATTTTTGGGCGCTTGAGGTCCTTACGGACCGTAAGGCACCACTCTTACAGTTCGTAAGAGTGTACCAGTGACAGAAAGATGGCAGCGGGTCTGCCTTAGTGTCGCAACCCCCAACCCCACCCCGGGAGCGGGAGCCGTGAGATAGTCAAGTGTTATCGGTGTTTATTAATTTGGCAGCGGAAATGAGACATCAGGATCGTAGTTAGGAAATAAATTCAGAGTTTGCAAAACACCAAACTTTTATATTAAACAAAAGAGATAAAACCCATATTCATTTATAATATCTATATAGGGATAAACCCTAGTTTTCTAAAAACATAAACTTCTTCTTTTATTTAGGTAACTTTTATAGCCACTTTCTTTAAGCATTCAGTGCTCCATAGCTGGCTTCTACTAGCTTTCATATCAAGTTACCTGAAACACGTTTTAAAAAGATTTTATCAGCAAGAAATACTGGCAAGTACATTCCATTTTATAAAAACATATTGTTATAACTTCACAGTATTAAAAGAGATTACAATGTTTATATTTAACCAAAAACTCCAAGTACTTGTCACTCGACGGATCTGTGACTACGGTGATATCACACATTGGCTACCCGTGTCCAATTGTGAAGGTTATCAAGTAGTGTATACAAAACCCCATAATACATGCAGTATTTTGTAGAATGCAAAGACTTAATCACTGTAAGTATAACTGAAAAACATTTAAGGTTTTGTAAAACAATTTGATAGAAAAAAAAAAAAGAATGACTCACATTGTAAACTTAGGTTTTTCTAAGGGCTTCCTGATGATATTTTCTGTTAATATTCTTGAGTTCCTATGAAAAATATACAATGGACGCGCATTAGTATAATAACCCAAATTCAACTTATCAATACATCTGAGACAGAACCCTAACGTACTTAGTCAGGCAGAGCCTTGACATGCGTTGCTGGGTCTTAGATCAATCGGACAGTGTATCGACTTAGTGACCGGGGGTTAAAATACTTACAATGGGGCAGAGCTTCGTGATTTGGGGGGGGGGGGTATTTGGCTATAATTTTCGTATTATAGAAGTTGAGAGAGAAAGAGACATTTCGTATTACGTGGGTTCGGTGTAACAACCCTCATTAAAAGTCATATTTATTTTATTATTTTATCCAATAGGAAACCCTAATTGAGACACCCAAGTGATTCTACACAAACCCTAAAATTTTCAGAACAATCAGAATCAGGATCAGGGCCCCTAAAACTCATGGGGGGTATTCCCTACTCGACGATTATCCATATATATTGCTGTCTAATTCGAATTTTACGAAACTGTCGATTCAGCAAGCCTACTCCCACACGTGGCTACCCTATAGTGTTTAGGTGTCCCTTACGGACCGTAAGGGATTATGCTTACGGTCCGTAAGCTTGTCATTTTTCTTGTATAAATAGTAGGCATTGGCAATTACATTCTGGCGTTCGTTCGACGAAGAAATTCGTTATACACTTCGAGTTATAGTAGAAACAGTCTCAAAATCACTAATTAGTATAGCGGGGTGCTGCTACGATACAGGGTATTAACTCGATCGCTGCTACGATTCAATGTCCGATCAATTGAAACTATCCGATGGATGTTTTAGTACTATCCTTTGTCATTTGTCGTGATTCCGACAGGATGTTTGAGTACCACCCGAAATCGGGGAATACTCTGTCATTCGTTGTGAATCCGATGGATGTTTAAGTGATTGCACTTTGTCATTCGTTGTGAGGGTTTTAATCTCGTGAGTTATCGTAAATGCTGTATTAGTTAATTACCTAGTTCATGTGCACTAGGTTACAAGGCTAATCAATAGGCTAAGCTCTGCCTGTATAAATCTGCAAATATATCAAGGCTTATCTGTAAATTAAACTTTGGCCGTATGAATCTGCATGCTTATAATGTGAGTCATTCTCTTTTTATCAACTATTTTACAATACCTCAAATTATTTTCAAAAGTTATAATTACAGGGACTAAGTCGTGGATATCTTGAATCACTGGCTAGTGGGGTATTATTCACATTACTAATTTTCTCCCAGTTAGGTTCATTGATCTACTAGGGATAATCATCACTATTTAGGTTCATTGACCTAATAGTGGTATGACCATCGTCACCATTGTGACACGGCGCCAGATAAAAATAAGATAGAAGCCTTTGTAATCGCTCTTATGCTGTAATTAATAACTATGCATCATTTTATGTAAATAAAATGATTCACTCAGTATTTCCCGCTGACAAAACCTTTTTCAAACGCGTTTCAGGTAATTACAGTAGATTGGAGTAAGAGATGGATACGGCACTGAAGGGCATCAAGAAGTGGCATATTTAATTAATTAAATCAAATTAAGAAATATTGTTTTATGTAATAAAATTTATCTTTATTAAAGCTACCTTTGTAAAACATGGGTTTATCCCATCTATTTAATAAATAAAATCCGGTGTTTCTAAACTCTGATATTTTTCCTAACTCACGGTCCTGATGAAATATCCGCTGCAATGTTTTCAAAATAATCACCGGTACCACTGGGCTGTTCGCGACTCCCGATTCCGTCCAGGGTGGGTCGGGGGCCGTGACAGAAGGTGGTATCAGAGCCACTGATTTAAGCCTTTAGGTGTTGTGATAATAATATCTAAGTTTATATAAAAGAGTTAGGAGATTGCTATTAACTGGTAGCACACATGATAGCATTTAGACTTGAACTTAAGAAAAGATGCCTTAGTATCAGCTTCGAGATAAGCTAAGTACTTGTGTGAATAAAGTATGATGGATTTTGATATACCATAAGAATGGTAACTAGAATATTGCAAGATATGATAAATAAGCAAGAATTAATAGTAATTATTGCTTATCTGATATTACTTGGTCTAGAATAAGATATGTTATGGGAATTGTTATGGGTCATTTTCTAAGCATACTTATCCTGACTATTATCCTGCTTCTAATTGTTTATTTGTGACCAGGATATTGGACGGGGATATTGCTAACATCCTGGGCGATATCCTAAGCTTGAGTGAATTAAACACGTGCAGGTTAATGGCTGCAAGTTACTAACGGTTATCAGGACTTCTTCTCCTCAAGACCCGGGCGTGTTTGTTGAAGGAGAGACGTTGAACCCGAAAGACCAGGTCTACAACGTTCGATTAAGGAATATTCGGTGGATCCCGGAAGTTTAGGATAGTTGGTTATATTATCTTTACTATAAATAGATGGGGGCCGATCAGTTTAAGAAACACAATCTTTCACTTACACTCTCGTACACTTTTACTCACTGCAAACACCACACTCAAACACTTGTATTCGAATTACATTGTAACACATAGTTGATCCGCACCACATCCTGCACTGTATCCTGATATTTGAAGCAATAGAAGAACAAGGCAGCTGCGATTATCAGCTCCCGAGGTTTTATGCCGGCGATCTAGATTGATCAAGGGCTTTCCTCGTACATCTCGTGTCCACCTTTACATTTTCGCTCATTGTTTGATCATAGATACAGCTCATTATCCTGAGCCGTATCCTGATAAATGTTTTTGCAAACTAATAAACCAATACATTTTTCACACGTATTTCTAGCACACTACCTCACTTAACTAATTTGATCACTTAATTGCTTAGGTAATTTTTGACCAAAACAATTTGGCGCCCACCGTGGGGCAAGTGGTGCTACTTTTACTAAAAATCTTTGCAAAATCATTAATCGGCTTTCTATTTTCTAGACTTTTTGCCACATTGTTTACAATGGCCTCAAGACCAAACATGAGCTCTTCCACTATGTCTGCTACAACCTCTGCTACCACTGGTTCGGTGCTTCCACCACCTCCTCCAAGGATGCCGTTTTCTTCACAACCTCAAGATGTTATCCATACTCGGAGTGTCCAGGGATCTGCTCCTGTTCTAGCCTCTAATGACGAAATTTTGACTTTATTTGGAAGTGTGCAGGAACAAATGAGGCAGCAACAGGAGACTAACCAAATGCTATTAAGAGAAATACA
This sequence comes from Helianthus tuberosus, assembly GCA_030545235.1. Lineage (NCBI taxonomy): Eukaryota > Viridiplantae > Streptophyta > Magnoliopsida > Asterales > Asteraceae > Helianthus > Helianthus tuberosus. The sequence goes on from CM060383.1 coordinate 161,243,839, forward strand.
ACTCTTAAAAGCTAGCTCGAGTAGACCCGCTGAAGAAATTGTCACTCCTATACAGCCCAGGGCTTTGAACTTCAGTTCCGCAGTTTACACTGAGGATAATAGGGGGAATATCGTCCCGAGCCATTCTCAGAATCATACCCCTAAGATACCCTCTTCGGTCAGAATATCGACTGTGAGAAGTTCAGGATATGGCCAAAATCCTCAGAACGGTAATGTGTCAAATAATAATATTCTTGCTACTAACAATAATGGCTCTTTGCAGGATGCAGGTATGACGTCAACATTTACCAGGGAACTCCAGAAATTGAAGGACATGATATCCAGTGTGCCTGGAGTGGTCCAACCAATTCCGGAAGTATCCCAAGACAGCCACAGGATATCTCGCTTTGCATATCCCATCTGTGATGCTGAAATCCCAAAAAGATTTCAGACTCCCAACATGAAGCTGTATGATGGGACTACGGATCCTGAAGAGCATATTGCTCAGTATAGGGAAATAATGGAGATTAACCCTATCCCTCCGGAGCTCAAGGAAGCATGCTTGTGCAAGGGATTTGGTTCTACTCTAACAGGATCAGCCTTAAAATGGCTGTTAAACGTTCCTCCTCACTCAATTACTTCGTTTGCTCATTTGGTTAATTTATTTAATAGTCAATTTTCTTGTAGTCGGAGTTTTGAGAAACTAACCAGTGATCTTTACAGGATAACTCAAGGGCCTCAGGAATCCTTGAGGGATTATGTGAACAAATTCAGTCGAGAATCCTTGGATATCCCACATCTTGATGTTGCAACAGCTGTGCAAGCTTTTAAGATGGGGTTACAAAAGGATTCTCAGTTTTATCAGGATCTTGTAATGAATCCCTGCAGGAATCTCGACGAAGCTCGTAACAGGGCTTTGAGATATATCCGTCTGGAAGATGACAAGAAGATGCAGGAGAGGATGAACTCTACCTCAACCTATGAATCAACTAACAGGAAATCGGAGACCTCGTATAAGCCATATCGCTCCAGGCCATATGGCAGAAATGATAACAAGAAAGTGAATGCTGTTGAAGACGAGGATCCTGAAGAATATCCTGACTTATCTGAATACTGCTTTTCTGTTAATATACCCGAATTAATGTATGCTATGCAGGGCTTAGGGGACAAAGCTAGGTGGCCTCGAAAGAACCAGCAGAAAGCTGATTGGAAGGATAAGTCCAAATGGTGCGCCTTCTACGAAGACTTCGGACACATGATCGAGGATTGCATCGCTTTAAGGAAAGAAATAAGCTACCTGTTAAGCAAGGGGTATCTTAAGGACTTGCTGGGAAAAAAGAAGAATAAAGGGCAGGATCCCGAGAAGGATCCTGAACGAGCAGCATCACCCCCAGCAGATGCCAAGATAATTAACTTTATTTCAGGAGGATCTGACATTTGTGGGACTTCGTATTCGGCGGCCAAGAGACATGCAAGGGAAGCTAAGAGTGAGAGAGGGGACAGACCAGTCAGGATGACTACCCTCACAACTGATAAAGTGATCACTTTCGATAGTGATGACAGGGATACTGTTCAGGATCCTCACCATGATGCTTTAGTAATAACATTATATGTGACTAACCATTTTGTACGCAGGATACTGGTAGACAACGGTAGTTCTGTCAATATAATTCAGCTGGAAACGTTGAAGAGGATGAATGTATCTCCGATGGACATTACTTCGAAGTCCAATGTGCTCGTTGGATTCAGTGGAGAAACTAGGAATACCGTAGGGGAGATAAGGTTACCAGTATATGTTGAAGGGGTCAACTCAATACAACGCTTCTGTGTGATGGACTCCTTATCCTGCTATAACATCATACTGGGAAGACCATGGATTCACGATATGAAGGCTGTGCCATCAACATACCACCAATGCATCAAGATCCCTACTCCTTGGGGGGGTTGTCAAGGTGGAGAGTGATCAACAGGAAGCGAAAGAATGCTACTCATCCTCAATGAAATCCTCAACTAAGCCTAGTACAGCATAGCAATTAAAGATGCGGGCCCAGGATATTGTGGAGGATTCGGAGCGGGATGTGAAGAAAATCATCCTGGATCAGGATAATCCTGATATCTCGGTGCTCGTAGGAACCAGTATCCCTCAGGATATTGAAGAACAGTTAACTAACTTTTTGAAATGCAGGATGTCAACGTTTGCATGGAAGCATGAGGATATGACAGGCATATCCAAAGACATTATCACTCACAAGCTTGGAATTGACAAATCATTCAAGCCTGTTCAACAAAAAAGAAGAAAATTTGCTCCTGAGCGGAATGCGATTATCCAAGAGGAAGTTGAAAGGTTGTTGAAGTCCAGGATGATCAGAGAAGTCAAGTTTCCAAGATGGCTAGCTAACGTAGTTGTGGTACAGAAGAAAAACGGGAAATGGAGAGTCTGTGTAGACTACACGGACTTGAAATTTCCACAAGGTGTCGCTGAAAATCTGCTAGTCAAGGTTGACAATTTCGTCTTTCCAACCGACTTTGTCATCCTAGACATGGAAGAAGACACGGATGTCCCTCTCATCCTCGGGAGGCCATTTCTAGCCACCGCCCAAGCAGTGGTGGATATGAATGACGGAACTCTAACATTGAAGTTTGGGGATGAGGAAGTAAAATTTGAATGTGGAAAGAAAGTAGAGGAAGAAGATCCGGTCAACTACATGAAGGTCATAGACTCAAGCTTGGATGACGCTCTCCGACGGTGTAACATGGGATGCAATACATCCCACTTGGGTAACATATGACCAGGCTTTGGGTCTAGCCAAGGACCCTTATAAACGTGGCGCACCATGGAGGCATTCCACGGAACTATCCTTAGTTTAGTTTAGATTAATTTTCTTGTTTTCTAGTTAGTTTTAATTTTCAGGAATAAAACACACTTGAGATGGCAAAGGATACAAGGGAAACTTGAACCAGCACCCCATGCAGGAAAACAGAACCGTCCGACAATTTTCTCCATTACAGAAGGTTCAACACGGGCCGTGCCCAACCAACACGGCCCCGTGCTGAACCCCCTGCAGAAAAATGCCCAGTTCAGGTAATTGGACACGGGCCGTGTTCACCAGACACGCCCCCGTGTCCAGGCTTCTGTTTCTTTTCTTTAATTTTTGTTACTGGCACCTGAACACGGGGCCGTGTCCGGTCCCCACGGGGCCGTGTCCAGACTGCCAGTAACATAAATCTTTGCTTTTGACACCATTTTACACATCTAATCAACCTAAAAATTTATTTTTGTGACACATTGAGGACAATGCGTAATTTAAGTGTGGGGGGGACGCTAAAACCTTGAAATTTTGCAAGTCCTAAATACAAGCCTTACACAAAACTCTATTGGAATCGCTAATCACCCCAAAAATTTTTCAAAAATTTCATTTTTTTTACTTGTCTAGGTTTAACTCGGGAAATTCAAGTTCTCAAAAAGGTTATATTTTTACAAATTTACAACCGATAGCGTCGTGATAAAAAGAACCAACATAAGAAAATTATGAAAAGGCATAGCAAACTTAGTTAAAATTTGATTATATATACTTGATCACATAAAAACCCATTCCCACAAAAGTGAGTTTTGAGCCTTTATTGAGCATACAAATTTACATCTTTAGACTAAATGCTCATTTTTCGTTTCTTGTGTGAATAGCCGCTTGGTTCTTACGACTCCAGAACTTGCCATGACGATACATTCCCGGTCCTTATCAACTTAAACCCGAGTAAGTAAATGATGGAGGCATTAGGACTAACCATTTTTTTTTCTACACCATTTATTTTTCTTTTTTTTACCACCTACCCAAAAATCCCCCTAGTTAGCCCCTTTGAGCCTAAACCTTTTCATTTCATAACCCAAACACCCCTTTTACCCACCAAAACCCTTTTTCATTTTTAACCCTTTGTTTTAGTAACAAGTTCGGTTTTTCGTATGATCTTTCAAAAAAAAATGTGATGAAGCAAAAGAAAATAAACAAACAAGTTCATCAAAAATAACTTTGTTTGAATAAAAGCTTCATCAGAATAAAAGTTACAAAAATAGAAAATCCTCCGAAAACCGACACTTGTTACGCTTTTTCACCCTTTTTCTACTAACCACTAACCCAACCACCTACCTTTAACCCAAGCCTAACCCTTCGCCCACAAAGTCCTCTTGATATTTACAAAGGTATAAAAGTTAAAAAGGAGGAGGATTGATTGCTTGGCAAGCCTATGGTAGGAGTAAGTTCCATGCCGCTCTCGAGTGATTCACTAAAAATACACCTTCGGCCGAGTGTGAGTGATTTCTCCCGTGAGGTATGTGAACTTGTATATAAATGGAATTTTAAAAAAGGCATGTTATGCCCAAATAAGTAATTTTTCTTATGAAAAGTTTTAAATAAATCATGACGAATAGGATTGTAAATAAATAAAAATAAAACTACATAAAGAATCTTGGAAATCCCGATACTCTACGACAAGCCCAAAACCTTCTCTTCTACCTATTCCATTTGGGAGTGTAAGCCACATATTAAAGAGTTTTGCTTGAGGACAAGCAAAAGTTCAAGTGTGGGGGTATTTGATGTGTGTAAAATGCAACATATAAATTACATCAAATAAGGCATGAAACTAACCCTTTTTAAGTACTAATGTTGGAAAAAGAGTGTTTTTGTCTTCCTTTTGTATTTTCAGGATTAAATGAGCTCAAATTCACAAAAGAAGCAAAAAGACAGCTAAATCTAACATAAATACAAGAAAAGGAACATAAGTGGACTGCCCGACCCCTCAACGGCATCTTCCCAAGCAAAATAGAGAAGACAGAAGACTGAACACGCCCCGTGCTCAGCCAGCACGGGGCCGTGCCCAAGAAGCAGCAGAAAAGACAAACCTATAGAAGCTTCTATTGCCCACCACGGGCCGTGTCCAGTGAACACGGGGGCGTGGCGAAAGTACAGCAGGCGCATTAATTGTAATTGCGAATTACAATTAATGAAGAGAGAGAGTGTCAGACAGGCACGGGGGCGTGTCCAGCGGACACGGGGCCGTGCCCAGCCTTCTGTTCAGCCTATAAATAGGAGTGCTTGGTTTCATTTCAACTCATCCCTTGGCACACCACCTCTCTCACACTTCATCCACCACCCACCACCACCATAACACCATCATCCACCACCATCATCCATTGTCCATCGTAGAGTGTGTGAGTCGTCTCGGGATCCAAGATTGATCGTAAGAGTTCTTGACAATCAAGGCCATGTTTCCCTAAGTCTCTTACATCACTTGGTGAAGACAAAGTGTCTAGTATAATACTTTTTATTTCTAATCTTTTGCACTTTTTATTTGGTTTTGTATTAATGACTTTAATAACTAGTTGCTTATGTTGAAGGTGATCTTTCCTTATCGTTTGTCCGTGGTGTCTTGGCATTATTTTACTGTCTATATAAAATAAAAGATTTTCACCATTCATATCTCCACGGTCTATATGGAGGTATGTTGGCTACCTGGTCGGGGGCTAAGGGAACGGTTTGGTAAAGGTCTTGCCATTGTTCAGCGTTTAGAGGTCCTGCAATGGACCTGGGTCAAATTTAGTTGGACCTCCTTCAATGCTTCACGGTATTGGATGGCGGGGGTCCAAACTCTTTGATCCCCTCATAAGTTAACTACTATTAATACTATAACCCGGCTATTTAGGACTGTATCCCTGCTGACTCAGACTACTTAGTCGAGGGTAATGTCACCGCCAAAAGCGGGGCCTACCATAATTTGCATTAATAACTTAATTCATTATCTTCCAATAATCCACCCTTTTAGGATTGTATCCTTGCTGACTCAAACTACTGGGGTGAGGGTAACGTCACCTTCAAAAGAGGGGCCTACTACAATAACTAAGATAATCTCTTAATTATGTGCAAAAGTGCGGAAATAATCAAAGGTTATACTAGATACGAGTCGGAACCAAGTGATTCATCTTGTCTATCTGTTTTTCTTTTATTTTTATTTTCAGCATTTTAGTTAGTTTTTATTTTTCTTAGTTTAAAACATTTTTCTAAACTTTTTATTTTTGATTAGACGTTGAGGATAAACCGGTACTAAAAGCTCTTGTGTCCTTGGACGACCTCGGTATCTTACCAACGCTATACTACGCTCACGATGGGTGCACTTGCCCATATGTGTGTTTAGTGTTAGTAAAATATCGTGTTTTATAAATTTAAAACTTGGCTAAAAATAAGTGTTAAAGGGGCTTAAAATATACACCTAATAAATATAACACTTCGCACGCATCAAGTTTTTGGCGCCGTTGCCGGGGACACAAGGATTTTAAGAAAGTTAGGAATCAACGGCCTAATCATTTTTATTTTTCTTTTTATTTTTTTAGGATTTTCTTAGTTTTTCAGCTTCTGCAGAGCTCAGCACGGGCCGTGCCTGGTCAGACACGGGCCGTGCCCAACTTCATAACTGGCAGTTTTTATTTTCTGAGTTACAGAGAGCTGAGCACGGGGCCGTGTCGGTGCAACACGGTGTCGTGTCTAACTCCCAGTAACTGGGATACATAAAACAATTACTGTACCTCTGACCACGGGCCGTGTTCACTGAACACGGGGCCGTGGTGAACATTCTGACCAACATTCTTTTCTGTTTTTATTGCAGGACTTGGAACCCAGGCGCCACATTTGAACCTCCTACGTAGTGCATGAGCTCCTGTTCTAGTAGAGACATAAAAGAACCCCTAGAAGAACCCGAACGCTTTCTCAGAAAAAGACTTAAAGCTAAAAATCAAGAGAAAGCTTCAGGGGACCCACTTCCAATGGCGGACCAACGTACCCTCATGGATTACCTACGGCCCACCGTAGGCAATCTCGGCGCCGCTATCAATGCACCGAATGTCGAAGCCAACAACTTCGAACTTCGGCCGCATTTGATACAAATTCTCCAAAACTCCGCAACCTTTCATGGGCTTGCGGACGAGGATCCCCATCTACATACTACTAATTTCTTGGAAATATGTGACACTTTTCGGATCAATGGAGCATCAAACGACGCCATTCGCCTTAGGATGTTTCCATTTTCACTAAAAGACCGAGCTAAGGCTTGGCTTAACACCCTCCCAGTTGGCTCGGTAAACACCTGGGATAAACTAGGCCAAAAGTTTCTATATAAGTATTTCCCTCCTGCTAAAACGGCTAAATTAATGACTGAAATTAATACATACTCACAAGAGGATGGGGAATCCTTATATGAAACTTGGGAAAGGTTCAAGGAGCTTCTAAGAAAGTGTCCTCATCACGGTCTAGCGGTATGGCAACAAGTATCCACTTTCTACAATGGGTTATTGCCACACACAAGACAAACACTTGATTCAAGCTCCGGGGGACTTTTAGGTAATCGTCGCCCAAATGAAATATATAATCAAATTGAGGAAATTGCACAAACCAATTTTCAATGGCACACTCCCCGAGGTAATAAATCTATTGCCCCGGGCGCCCATAAGGTTGATGAAAGCACCTCTTTACAAGCCCAAATCGAGGCCCTCTCTTCGAAAATCAAAAGGCTAGAAATGACAAAAACGGCCTCGGTTATGGCTTGTGAAGGGTGTGGTGGGTCACATGAAAATTGGAGTTGTATGAAAGAATTAGATGAACAAGCGGAAACGGTAAACTACATTGATAATAGACCTAGGCCGTCGGGTCCTCCAACGGGTACCTACAACCAAGGATGGCGTAACCACCCAAATCTTGGTTGGAGAGATCCCGACAATAGTAGTAACCAACAAAACCAACGAACTAATTTTCAACAACCACAAAATTTCTCTCAACAACAAGGTGGAAGAGAAAGGCTTGAAGATACCCTATCTCGCCTCATCTCCGACACCGAAAAGAAAAACTCGGATCGATTTCAACAATTGGAATCGAATTTTAGAAATCAACAAGCTAGCATTCAAAACGTTGAAAAACAATTAAATCAACTAGCTCAAAATTTCTCCGAGAGACCACAAGGCGCGTTACCAAGTAATACCGAAACCAACCCAAAGGCGCAAGTACACCTCATCACGTTGAGAAACCGAACCATGGGTCCCGAGGATGAGCCCTTACCACCAATTGAAGGAAGTCAGCGCCAAAACACTACTTCACCCACACCTCAACCAGAAAAGGCTACTTCAACAAATCAAGAGGCCACCAAGACTCATCCGATTCCGTACCCCGGTAGGTTAAATCGTCAAAAGACCGATGAGCAATTCGCAAAGTTCGAAAGTTTACTAAAACAATTGCATGTTAATATTCCTTTTATTGAGTTCCTAACCCAAATGCCTAAATATGCAAAATTCATGAGGGATTTCCTCACTCACAAAAGGAAAATTGAATCATTGCAATTAGTTAACTTAGGCGAAGAATGTTCAGCTTTAGTACTCAACAAACTTCCACAAAAGAAAATCGACCCCGGGAGCTTCACAATCCCTTGCTCGATTGGGAAGTCCCCCGTCCGTAATGCCTTAGCCGATCTTGGGGCTAGCATCAACCTCATGCCCACGTCAATGTTCAAGCGACTCGGCCTAGGAACAACAAGCCCTAAAAAGATGAGCATACAACTCGCCGACAGGTCCGTCAAATTTCCACAAGGTGTCGCTGAAAATCTGCTAGTCAAGGTTGACAATTTCGTCTTTCCAACCGACTTTGTCATCCTAGACATGGAAGAAGACACGGATGTCCCTCTCATCCTCGGGAGGCCATTTCTAGCCACCGCCCAAGCAGTGGTGGATATGAATGACGGAACTCTAACATTGAAGTTTGGGGATGAGGAAGTAAAATTTGAATGTGGAAAGAAAGTAGAGGAAGAAGATCCGGTCAACTACATGAAGGTCATAGACTCAAGCTTGGATGACGCTCTCCGACGGTGTAACATGGGATGCAATACATCCCACTTGGGTAACATATGACCAGGCTTTGGGTCTAGCCAAGGACCCTTATAAACGTGGCGCACCATGGAGGCATTCCACGGAACTATCCTTAGTTTAGTTTAGATTAATTTTCTTGTTTTCTAGTTAGTTTTAATTTTCAGGAATAAAACACACTTGAGATGGCAAAGGATACAAGGGAAACTTGAACCAGCACCCCATGCAGGAAAACAGAACCGTCCGACAATTTTCTCCATTACAGAAGGTTCAACACGGGCCGTGCCCAACCAACACGGCCCCGTGCTGAACCCCCTGCAGAAAAATGCCCAGTTCAGGTAACTGGACACGGGCCGTGTTCACCAGACACGCCCCCGTGTCCAGGCTTCTGTTTCTTTTCTTTAATTTTTGTTACTGGCACCTGAACACGGGGCCGTGTCCAGACTGCCAGTAACATAAATCTTTGCTTTTGACACCATTTTACACATCTAATCAACCTAAAAATTTATTTTTGTGACACATTGAGGACAATGCGTAATTTAAGTGTGGGGGGGACGCTAAAACCTTGAAATTTTGCAAGTCCTAAATACAAGCCTTACACAAAACTCTATTGGAACCGCTAATCACCCCAAAATTTTTTCAAAAATTTCATTTTTTTTACTTGTCTAGGTTTAACTCGGGAAATTCAAGTTCTCAAAAAGGTTATATTTTTACAAATTTACAACCGATAGCGTCGTGATAAAAAGAACCAACATAAGAAAATTATGAAAAGGCATAGCAAACTTAGTTAAAATTTGATTATATATACTTGATCACATAAAAACCCATTCCCACAAAAGTGAGTTTTGAGCCTTTATTGAGCATACAAATTTACATCTTTAGACTAAATGCTCATTTTTCGTTTCTTGTGTGAATAGCCGCTTGGTTCTTACGACTCCAGAACTTGCCATGACGATACATTCCCGGTCCTTATCAACTTAAACCCGAGTAAGTAAATGATGGAGGCATTAGGACTAACCATTTTTTTTTCTACACCATTTATTTTTCTTTTTTTTACCACCTACCCAAAAATCCCCCTAGTTAGCCCCTTTGAGCCTAAACCTTTTCATTTCATAACCCAAACACCCTTTTTACCCACCAAAACCCTTTTTCATTTTTAACCCTTTGTTTTAGTAACAAGTTCGGTTTTTCGTATGATCTTTCAAAAAAAAATGTGATGAAGCAAAAGAAAATAAACAAACAAGTTCATCAAAAATAACTTTGTTTGAATAAAAGCTTCATCAGAATAAAAGTTACAAAAATAGAAAATCCTCCGAAAACCGACACTTGTTACGCTTTTTCACCCTTTTTCTACTAACCACTAACCCAACCACCTACCTTTAACCCAAGCCTAACCCTTCGCCCACAAAGTCCTCTTGATATTTACAAAGGTATAAAAGTTAAAAAGGAGGAGGATTGATTGCTTGGCAAGCCTATGGTAGGAGTAAGTTCCATGCCGCTCTCGAGTGATTCACTAAAAATACACCTTCGGCCGAGTGTGAGTGATTTCTCCCGTGAGGTATGTGAACTTGTATATAAATGGAATTTTAAAAAAGGCATGTTATGCCCAAATAAGTAATTTTTCTTATGAAAAGTTTTAAATAAATCATGACGAATAGGATTGTAAATAAATAAAAATAAAACTACATAAAGAATCTTGGAAATCCCGATACTCTACGACAAGCCCAAAACCTTCTCTTCTACCTATTCCATTTGGGAGTGTAAGCCACATATTAAAGAGTTTTGCTTGAGGACAAGCAAAAGTTCAAGTGTGGGGGTATTTGATGTGTGTAAAATGCAACATATAAATTACATCAAATACGGCATGAAACTAACCCTTTTTAAGTACTAATGTTGGAAAAAGAGTGTTTTTGTCTTCCTTTTGTATTTTCAGGATTAAATGAGCTCAAATTCACAAAAGAAGTAAAAAGACAGCTAAATCTAACATAAATACAAGAAAAGGAACATAAGTGGACTGCCCGACCCCTCAACGGCATCTTCCCAAGCAAAATAGAGAAGACAGAAGACTGAACACGCCCCGTGCTCAGCCAGCACGGGGCCGTGCCCAAGAAGCAGCAGAAAAGACAAACCTATAGAAGCTTCTATTGCCCACCACGGGCCGTGTCCAGTGAACACGGGGGCGTGGCGAAAGTACAGCAGGCGCATTAATTGTAATTGCGAATTACAATTAATGAAGAGAGAGAGTGTCAGACAGGCACGGGGGCGTGTCCAGCGGACACGGGGCCGTGCCCAGCCTTCTGTTCAGCCTATAAATAGGAGTGCTTGGTTTCATTTCAACTCATCCCTTGGCACACCACCTCTCTCACACTTCATCCACCACCCACCACCACCATAACACCATCATCCACCACCATCATCCATTGTCCATCGTAGAGTGTGTGAGTCGTCTCGGGATCCAAGATTGATCGTAAGAGTTCTTGACAATCAAGGCCATGTTTGCCTAAGTCTCTTACATCACTTGGTGAAGACAAAGTGTCTAGTATAATACTTTTTATTTCTAATCTTTTGCACTTTTTATTTGGTTTTGTATTAATGACTTTAATAACTAGTTGCTTATGTTGAAGGTGATCTTTCCTTATCGTTTGTCCGTGGTGTCTTGGCATTATTTTACTGTCTATATAAAATAAAAGATTTTCACCATTCATATCTCCACGGTCTATATGGAGGTATGTTGGCTACCTGGTCGGGGGCTAAGGGAACGGTTTGGTAAAGGTCTTGCCATTGTTCAGCGTTTAGAGGTCCTGCAATGGACCTGGGTCAAATTTAGTAGGACCTCCTTCAATGCTTCACGGTATTGGATGGCGGGGGTCCAAACTCTTTGATCCCCTCATAAGTTAACTACTATTAATACTATAACCCGGCTATTTAGGACTGTATCCCTGCTGACTCAGACTACTTAGTCGAGGGTAACGTCACCGCCAAAAGCGGGGCCTACCATAATTTGCATTAATAACTTAATTCATTATCTTCCAATAATCCACCCTTTTAGGATTGTATCCTCGCTGACTCAAACTACTGGGGTGAGGGTAACGTCACCTTCAAAAGAGGGGCCTACTACAATAACTAAGATAATCTCTTAATTATGTGCAAAAGTGCGGAAATAATCAAAGGTTATACTAGATACGAGTCGGAACCAAGTGATTCATCTTGTCTATCTGTTTTTCTTTTATTTTTATTTTCAGCATTTTAGTTAGTTTTTATTTTTCTTAGTTTAAAACATTTTTCTAAACTTTTTATTTTTGATTAGATGTTGAGGATAAACCGGTACTAAAAGCTCTTGTGTCCTTGGACGACCTCGGTATCTTACCAACGCTATACTACGCTCACGATGGGTGCACTTGCCCATATGTGTGTTTAGTGTTAGTAAAATATCGTGTTTTATAAATTTAAAACTTGGCTAAAAGTAAGTGTTAAAGGGGCTTAAAATATACACCTAATAAATATAACACTTCGCACGCATCAATGATGTTCAAGGATAAGCTGGGGGACACCATGGAGGTATATATCGACTATATGGTGGTGAAATCTAAAAAGGCTGAGGATCACCTCCAGGATATCAAGGGAGCATTTGATATCCTGGATCGATACAACATGAAGCTGAATCCTGCTAAATGCCATTTCGGAGTGGGGGCAGGAAAGTTTCTTGGATATATGGTGACAAAAAGGGGGATAGAAGCAAGCCTAGAGCAGATCAAAGCTATCCTGGATATAAAATCACCCTCAAATATGAAGGACGTACAAAGGTTGACAGGCCGAGTAGCAGCTTTGAACAGATTTATTTCAAGATCCTCAGAAAAATGCAAGGAATTCTATGATATCCTCAAGAAGAATAAGAAATTTGAATGGGGAGCAAAGCATGAAGCAGCCTTGCAGGATTTGAAGCGATATCTCTCAACCGTACCTCTATTAATGAAGCCTGAAAATGGTGAACCACTATCCCTATACCTCGCTGTATCAGGGAATGCTGTAAGTGCCGTTCTTATAAAGACCATGAAGGTCAGCAATATCCTGTTTATTATGTTAGTAAAAGTTTGTTAGATGCTGAAACTAGGTATTCTCATTTAGAAAAATTGATATTAGCTCTAGTTATGGCATCGACAAAGCTTAGACATTATTTTGAAACACATAGGATCCATGTTAAAACGAATTATCCTGTCAAAAATGTGCTTAGGAAACCAGAGATGTCAGGCAGGATGGCCAAGTGGTCAGTAAAGTTGAGTGCTTATGATTTAGTGTATGAACCTAGAAATGCCATAAAGTCTCAGGCTTTGGCTGACTTTGTGGCTGATTTCAGTAGTGACATTCAGGACGAGGCAGACCTAGAAGTTCAACAGTTAGTAGAATCTTCAGGATCCTGGACGTTGTATACTGATGGTGCATCCAATATAAGAGGTGTAGGTTTAGGTATACTACTAAAATCGCCACAGGGGGACATATTACCCCAGCCTATTAGGTGTGAATTTCCTGCTACTAATAATGAGGCAGAATATGAAGCTTTAATTGCAGGATTAGAATTGGCTAAGAATATGAGTATCAAGAATTTGCAAGTATATGTTGACTCCTTGTTAATTACTAACCATTTTAATGGATCCTATACAGTTAAGGGTAAGAGATTAATCGAATATCTCGATATTCTTAAAGAATTAGCAGGATATTTTGATGTTTTTACACTTGAACAGGTACCAAGGGAGGATAATGCTGAAGCGGATGCCTTAGCAAATTTGGGATCATCGATTAGGATACCTGAAGGGACCCAAATACCAATATTACACGTCTTATATCCTGTAACGAATCCTCAGGGTAAAGAAGTAGCGGGGATTCGGGATCCCGGAGCGGAATATCCTGAACAGGATCCTAAATCCTGGACGGCTCCAATTGTGAGATATCTCAAAGAAGGACACATCCCTGGAAATGAAAATCCTAAGGCATTTAGGATGAAGGTATCGCGATTCACTATTATAAATAATATTTTATACAAGAAATCTCTTGCAGGACCATATTTGAGGTGCTTGGAGGATCCTGAAGCCAAAGAAGTACTTCAAGATATACATGAAGGGGATTGTGGTAACCATACTAGGGGCAGGTCGTTATTCTCAAAAGTGTTAAGGACAGGATATTATTGGCCAACAATGAGAAAAGATGCCGCAGAATATGCTCGAAGATGTGACGCATGTCAAAGACATAGTAACATACTGCATCAACCTGCTGAACCATTATATCCTATTGTTTCCCCTTAGCCATTTATGAAGTGGGGTATGGATATAGTGGGAAAGCTACCAAAAGCTCCGGGAGGAAAAGTCTTTATGCTAGCAATGACAGATTATTTCTCTAAGTGGGTTGAAGCAGAAGCATTTGTTCAAGTTAGAGATCAAGAAGTAGTATCCTTCATAAAGAGGAATATCCTGACCAGATTCAGAGTACCAGCCGAGATAATCTGTGACAATAGTTCTCAGTTTATAAGCAAGAGAACTACTGACTTTTGCAAGAGTTGGGGAATCAAAATGATCACATCTACTCCGGTACATCCTCAAGCAAATGGACAAGCGGAATCCTCAAACAAGATAATTGTCAATAACTTAAAGAGGAGACTTGGAGCCAAAAAAGGAAGATGGGCAGAAGAATTACCCTTTGTTTTGTGGGCTGATAGGACAACGGTAAAGAATGCAACAGGCCAAACCCCATTTTCCTTGGTATTTGGAGCAGAAGCAATGATTCCAACGGAAATGACAATACCTACTGCAAGATCTACCCTAAGTGATCCTGAGCAGAATCCTGAAGCCTTGAGTTAGGATTTAGACACTATAGATGAGAAGAGAGATGCGGCAAGGTTAAGGATGGCAGCATATCAACAGAGAATATCCAGGGCATATATAACAAGAATATTAGGACCAGAAGATTTAAGGTTGGAGATTGGGTGTTAAGAAAGGCTTTTCAGAATACTACTAATCCTACCGATGGCAAGTTAGCTCCAAAATGGGAAGGACCATATGAAGTTGAATCAGAAGCAGGGAAAGGAGCATACAGACTCAAGAATATGGAGGGGGATATGCTACCGAGGTCTTGGAATGCTATACACCTTAAGCTCTATTTCAAGTGAGTTTAGAATTTAATTTCTAACTCAGGATGGTATGAATTCTACCTTTTTTAAATATGTTTGGTTTAATTTGTTCTTTGTAACCCAATACTGACTTAAGCATCGGAGGGGTGTTAGCCAAGCTAACACCCACCTTAGTGTAAGGATGTTTTGCAGTATATGCTTCGGGATGTAGCTCCAGGATGCTCACTCAGGATATTTCGGAAGATTAGAGGATTGGCCCCCTCTCTCACGTACAAGGGATCCTGATCCCTTCATAGGTTTAAAGGTATTCACCTTTCTTCCGAATTGGGTTTAAACACCCCGCCTGGAGCGCAAGTTATTCAGGGATAGTTCAAGGTGGCGGGACCAGTCCATGTAAAAGTGGCTGACAATTTCGTTACTGTTGGCTATATCCTGAATCCTAAAGGTATATGAGGATTGATCACCCTCTCTCACGAAAGGGTATTTTCATACTCTCTAAGGTTTAAAGGTTTTCACCTTTCTAAGTCTTGGAGTTTATACACTCCCGCCTGTAGCGCATGAAAATTTGGGATTTTCCCTAGGATACAAGGGATTCATCTCCAGTACATCCTTGGGTTTTACCCTTGGGACATAAAAAATTGCCTATACAATGGAAATTGACATTCAGAAGATTTCTAAGTATTTGAAGACATTGTACACAGGGGACATTCCTACCAAGGCAGTGATGTAAAGCTCAAAGGCTAAAGCTCGGAACTGGTATGCTAAATATCTCACACATGGGACATCTTCATTGGAAAAGTTGCAAGGAGATTGAGGTTTGATAATAGGGTTATATACTACTCCGGGTATGATCTTTCCTTTGTAAACATCGTCTAAGTTTTTAGTAACACTATGTTTTATAAAAGGTTAAGTATCCTGATATATTCTCAAAGTCCTTTTCAGGATATTTGATTAAAGTGTTTGAAACTAGTATTAGTTTGGAACTTTGATCATTTAGGTATTATCAAAAACTGGTTTTGGAAAAATAGATTGTTTTTCAAAAGCATTCTACAAAGTTGAACGGACATTTGGAAGTCCTATCCAATAAAAAGTTTTTGCTGAGTATATTGGTCAGGATATAACAATTTTTGCAAAGCTAAGACTTATACTTAGGAAAAACGGAAGCTGATGGCAAGAAAAATAAAAAAGATGAAATTATTCTTGAAGCAATTAATACTGGTTGATAACCAAAGGTTTCATACTGAAACCCAGGACCCATCCACCTTCGGCTATCAAATTGTTTCGATACAGAAATAAAAATTGTTCATAAAAACCTAAAATTGTTCAAACGATTTAAGATAAATAAGCTTTAGGGGGTAGTGCCTTCTTCGCCCATGGTAATTTCAGCAGCATCCGTCTTGGGATCCGCCTCAGTATCCTTCTCGGCATCGGTTGCTTTCTCAACTGCTTTAGAGGATTCTTCGACAGCTGATTTGGAAGAAATGCCGCCGAGGTTCTTTAGCTTGGTCTCCCAGGCACTAACATCCCAAGAAGGGCATTCAAAGCCTAATGATTTGGCTTCATGGGCCATCTTCAACCTGGCTTGGAGGAGAGAAATGACGACGGAACTCTTGAGGCTTTCCCGGTAGCTAACCATATCCCGTTCATACTGCACGTGGGCAGCTTCAAGATCGGTCTGGGCTTGAAGAGTAACTTTGTTGAGAGCAGTTTGGTGTTCTTGAGTCATAGCTTTAAATTTCTGCTCGTAATGACAAGATTTGGCGTCTGCAATCATGCCTTGATCGGAGATTGTGATTTCAGCTTCCTTTAGCTTGGTTTCAAGTGTCTTGTTAAGCTTGCAGGATTCTTGATATAAGTGAACCAAACGCTCAAGACCCTACAAAGGTAAGAGGACAGGGATTAATATTGATAAATCTTTGAAAATAATATAAATCGCAGGATATGATATGAGAATACTAACCTGGTTAAGAAAAGAAGTCATAAACCCGCTAGCTTCAATGAACCCGTGCTTCTCATAAGGAAATGTGTCAGAAATGACAGGGGAATCAGGCTCTTTCCTTTTGCGGGAACTTGAACTCCGGGGCTTGGTAGCCGGTGAAGGTTTGGGAATAATGATGGCTTTGGAACTGCTAGGTTTGGATGTGGCTGTGGTCTTGGGGCTAGGTTCTTTCTTGACCTGGATCTGATCAGAATAACTGTCCAATTCGTCGAGGTCAAAGGCTTCAGGAATCTTGGCCGGTGCTGCATAAAGGGAAAAAGTTTTACTCTTTATTTTATTATTATATTGTTTTGACTAATTATTTTGAAAGTAATCCTTACCAGACATTTCAGATGATGAGTATTGACTGGAACTCGGGACGTGTGTGGTGAAAGTCCTGTCTATTGCAGGTAACTGGTAAACAGTATTGATTCTTTCTTCTGACTCAGCGGTAGGGGGAGCGACTTCCTTGAAGTTCACTGCATAAAGATCAAAAAGAAGGATATCAATAGAAGATAAAAATCAAATGGTCTATGAGAATATTTATGACCCTACCGGTGGTTAACCACTCCACCGGAAGGTTGGCACCCTCAGCAATGGAGTTTCGTTTGACAAAGAAAAATTTGCGTTGCCATCCGTCTTCGTTTTTGGTGGCTTTAAGAATCAGGGGTTTACTGGAGGTCGAGAAGAGCAAGAACCGGCTAGAGCCATGGGATCGGAGGCGATAAGCAATAGGCAAATCCTCGATGCGGAGGTCGGAGCAATGGAGGTTTTTGATCTGGTTAAGTACAATTAGTACTCTCCAAACCATGGGCATGGTTTGAGCAAAAGAGATGCCGGTGGTTCGAAAGAATTGCATCATGAATTCAGGAAAAGGGTATCGAAGACCTAGCGAAAAAGGATATGCTGGAAAACAAACCCATTCAGTGGAAGAAACATCCGATCGGATTGACCGATCGAATGGTCTAAAGACCGTGTTCTCAGGGAAAGCGCCGGAGGCTCTTAAAGCTGCAATGTCTGCGTTGTCAAAAGCACAGATCTCCTTTTCAGGATTTTTAAGGAGATTCTGCTGGGTGAAAGTGTCGGCATCCATTGCGAGTAAGGCGATGTAAATTGATAGAAAGTAAATCAGAAATGGAGAATTACCTGAAGGTTCTGTTGAAGATATCTGCTTTTCAAACAAGAAAAGAGAAGATATAGGGGCATTGTGGATCTCCATTGAGCAAAAAGCGCGTTGGAAGTTACGATGTGATCTTGACCGTCGCTTCGTTTTAAATGCCTTGAGTTATGGGATAAGATTTTTGAAATATATCCGTTGGATTGGTATACCAACCGATATATTTGGGGACAATTGTTATGGGTCATTTTCTAAGCATACTTATCCTGACTATTATCCTGCTTCTAATTGTTAATTTGTGACCAGGATATTGGACGGGGATATTGCTAACATCCTGGGCGATATCCTAAGCTTGAGTGAATTAAACACGTGCAGGTTAATGGCTGCAAGTTACTAACGGTCATCAGGACTTCTTCTCCTCAAGACTCGGGCGTGTTTGTTGAAGGAGAGACGTTGAACCCGAAAGACCAGGTCTACAACGTTCGATTAAGGAATATTCGGTGGATCCCGGAAGTTTAGGATAGTTGGTTATATTATCTTTACTATAAATAGATGGGGGCGAATCAGTTTAAGAAACACAATCTTTCACTTACACTCTCGTACACTTTTACTCACTGCAAACACCACACTCAAACACTTGTATTCGAATTACATTGTAACACATAGTTGATCCGCACCACATCCTGCACTGTATCCTGATATTTGAAGCAATAGAAGAACAAGGCAGCTGCGATTGTCAGCTCCCAAGGTTTTATGCCGGCGATCTAGATTGATCAAGGGCTTTCCTCGTACATCTCGTGTCCACCTTTACATTTTCGCTCATTGTTTGATCATAGATACAACTCATTATCCTGAGCCGTATCCTGATAACTGTTTTTGCAAACTAATAAACCAATACATTTTTCACACGTATTTCTTGCACACTACCTCACTTAACTAATTTGATCACTTAATTGCTTAGGTAATTTTTGACCAAAACAGGAATATAAATTTCCTTAATTCTGGATAAAAGCCCTAATAAAAGAGGCACTTTTTGAAAAGATACTATTTATGGGAAATAGAAATTTTTCTCTGGCAAGACTGGGTATGGTGCAGTAGACTCTCCAGTTTGTCCAGATATACTGAGGTTACCGCTCCGGCGCGAATCGGATAAGACGGGATAAATAATATGTCAAACAAGTGACAAGATTTCCCTAAATAGTATCATGACCAGATATCTGACTGGTTTTTGGAAATATGAATCTGTTAAATACATTGACCTGATAGATGGTATGTTTATTTCAGCATGTGAAATATGTGATTATATAGATATGTATATCTATAAGGAATTCCAAAAGCCAAATAGGAATAAAGCACAATCATATGTGTCTAGATTTCTTTATCAGGAATCTCTTTTCCGATATCAAACATTATTTCGTTTGATCATCTGTCTTGTAGCTCGTGTAATAAAATAAACAATGGAAAACCTTTAAGTTAAAACGCCATCAAAAGAATTTCTAACACGTTACCATAAACTATTAACGCAAGTAAGAAGCATGTAAAGTTGTGCTAATACACAAGAAAACACATGAAAACTTAAATTATACATCCACAGACGTCGAAGTATATCACACACGACTTCCAAGGCAAGACCTCTGGAAAACTATAATTAGGCACGATGACACCAATGTTAATTCCATCAGTAGAAGAACTACTAAATCAAAAAGAAGCACTTTGCCACATGATCCTACAAAATGAATATCGCTGAGGTACGTTGTAACAAGATTTCACAACCATCGGTGCACAGTCTAATCAGAGTCATAATTATTATCACTGCAAAAGGAGTCACACACCTTTGCAAATTCCCTATTTCATTTTATTTACATTCTCTAGTAATTATTACACGAAATTCCAGATAGAAGTTCTTATATTTCTTTCGTTGAAATTCTGACATCTACATATAATGAGTTGACTTTCGTGTTTCTACTTCCCCTAATAGTCATCATACCATGAGGATTTCTTTCATAGTAGCGAATATCGGTCTATTTCATTTCTTGGTAAATTCACACATTACACATGCACTATTTGTTGCGCATGTGATTCATTTGATTTATAAAGATCACTGGAGGGCTTCATTCCGATTTGTTATTTTATCCAAACTTAAATATCATTCCGCTTTTTACTGTGAACCGCATTATTGCAAAACAATAACTCCTTGATATCGAGTCAATGAATTTCTTGAAAAATTTAATTTTCTTTGACATATATAGTTTCTATAGTGATCATGTCCGAACTTTCTTATTAAAACTTGTTTTGTTTAAATCAAGTTCAAATTATTTGATTTACTTACATTACATATTCATTTCAAGATCCCATATGATGGATGGAAGCTATCATATTCAAAATAGTCCCAACAAGCACTTCAATTGTTTTGAACCATAATAGGCTTGTTTAGTCTTCAACTTCATTGAATCATTTCTTACTGACATTTTCACAAAATTTAAAGCTTGCACTAATCTCGTTTATATATATCATATATGGATTTAATTATTTATATATTTGTAAAAGCCATCTTAACACAAATCGTGTGTTAAGATAATGATACACAAATTCTTGTCATATTTCAGTGTATCTCTTAAAGATTTTTACAAAATCAATCTAGCCTTTCGTAATAACTATTGTTTTAACATCTTCAATCGAAAAACATTATATAAAATTTATTTATATATGGAAACTTACATAAAGTGATTACCTAAATTACAAAATAGTGTTACTATATTCTTGTTAAACCATTGAGGTGAAGAATTTATATTTTTACATATAAAATTATGTTTAAGGTATACTCTCATTTAAGTTTATGTTTAAGTTATTTATTATTAATAATTTTATTATTAGTAATAAATTAATAACAGAAATGTTAGTATTATTTTTAGGTACTAGGGTTATTGTCAAAGGCAGATATTGAATAGTCTAGCCTTAGTTAGGCATGGACTGGCCACCTATGCTTAAACAAGGCAGCACTAACCAATATCCACCATGATAATGACTAGTTAATATATATATAAAATAAGTTATCATACTTAATTAGTAAATTTTAATTATATATAGAAATATTTTATATATACTTTATATTGTAAAGAAAAGTCATATTTTCATAAAATAATATAAGAGTTAGAGGGACAAATAAAACTATATAAATAATAGTCTATCACATGTTTTGTGGTAACTATGTACAGTAACGCTCTGGCAAGAAAATGACCATATAAGAATAATATGGTAGTCATCAACTAAGTTGGGTTAGGGATACATTATAATATATAAGAATAGTTTCCGTTTTCACTTATTTACAATATTTGTAAATACCTTCACAACGTTATATGGTTTCAAAATGAAAATAAGTAATCACATAGAATCGACCCATTAAGTGTTATGTATTTACAAAATATTTTACAAATACTTTTGTACAATAAATATTTTAACGTTATAAATAAAAGTAATTTCTTTTACAAAATAATAATACTAAAATATTTTGTAATAACTTTATTGTGGTGTTTTGTAATATATATTACAGAGTAAATATAAGTTATTTTACATAGTATAGTAAAATACTAAAATAATATTTATTTAAAAGTGGTGACCATTTACATATAGTAAAAATATGTAACAAATAATCTATATTACATAGTATTTATAATGTAAAATACGGTTCAGACAGGAACACAAATAATATATATTACATTTGTTTTACAAATATAATATAATGGTTGGTCATGCTAAAACAACTTGTTCTTATTATATTTCGATCTCTAGGATATAGTATAAAAAATATGGTTACTACTAATAGTGTACTATCACATTATTTCACAATTAAAATAACTTGGAACTCTAAACGATGATACACTAACTCTATTGTCTTTTGGTGTATCTTTGCAATTCACTCATCTCAACACTTTGATTTTCTCATATCATAATTTAATATTTGACAAATCATTTTTCATGCTTTTACTTCATTTTGAACCTGTCAATTCTAAAGTCTTCCCCAGTTGCCAATCAAAGTAAGCTTTCTTTTGACAAAGAATTTTTATTGATTCTAAAAGTCCTTCACATTCATTTTAAATACCTATTGATCATATATCTTTTGGCTTGAACCTAGTCACTTAAAAATCATATCATTTCATCTCATTCGTTTGTCATCGATTTCTTGAACTAATTCAGTTGAATCAATGAATCCTACTTATGGTACAACTCGTATTCACAAAATTTGATATTTTAATACTGTACCATCTATCTTAATATTGTTTTTATTAACTAAAATATGACATAAATCTAAAAGAAATATCGTAACCCAAATCTCGAGGACGAGATTTTATTAAGGTGGGGAGAATGTAACAACCCTCATTAAAAGTCATATTTATTTTATTATTTTATCCAATAGGAAACCCTAATTGAGACACCCAAGTGATTCTACACAAACCCTAAAATTTTCAGAACAATCAGAATCAGGATCAGGGCCCCTAAAACTCAGGGGGGTATTCCCTACTCGACGATTATCCATATATATTGCTGTCTAATTCGAATTTTACGAAACTGTCGATTCAGCAAGCCTACTCCCACACGTGGCTACCCTATAGTGTTTAGGTGTCCCTTACGGACCGTAAGGGATTATGCTTACAGTCCGTAAGCTTGTCATTTTTCTTGTATAATAGCAGGCATTGGCAATTACATTCTGGCATTCGTTCGACGAAGAAATTCGTTATACACTTCGAGTTATAGTAGAAACAGTCTCAAAATCACTAATTAGTATAGCGGGGTGCTGCTACGATACAGGGTATTAACTCGATCGCTGCTATGATTCAATGTCCGATCGATTGAAACTATCCGATGGATGTTTTAGTACTATCCTTTGTCATTTGTCGTGATTCCGACAGGATGTTTGAGTACCACCCGAAATCGGGGAATACTCTGTCATTCGTTGTGAATCCGATGGATGTTTAAGTGATTGTACTTTGTCATTCGTTGTGAGGGTTTTAATCTCGTGAGTTATCGTAAATGATGTATTAGTTAATTACCTAGTTCATGTGCACTAGGTTACAAGGCTAATCAATAGGCTAAGCTCTGCCTGTATAAATCTGCAAATATATCAAGGCTTATCTGTAAATTAAACTTTGGCCGTATGAATCTGCATGCTTATAATGTGAGTCATTCTCTTTTTATCAACTATTTTACAATACCTCAAATTATTTTCAAAAGTTATAATTACAGGGACTAAGTCGTGGATATCTTGAATCACTGGCTAGTGGGGTATTGTGCACATTACTAATTTTCTCCCAGTTAGGTTCATTGACCTACTAGGGATAATCATCACTATTTAGGTTCATTGACCTAATAGTGGTATGACCATCGTCACCATTGTGACATGTCACCATTGTGACACGGCGCCAGATAAAAATAAGATAGAAGCCATTGTAATCGCTCTTATGCTGTAATTAATAACTATGCATCATTTTATGTAAATAGAATGATTCACTCAGTATTTCCCACTGACAAAACCTTTTTCAAACGCGTTTCAGGTAATTACAGTAGATTGGAGTAAAAGATGGATACGGCACTGAAGGGCATCAAGAAGTGGCTTATTTTATTAATTAAATCAAATTAAGAAATCTTGTTTTATGTAATAAAATTTATCTTTATTAAAGCTACCTTTGTAAAACATGGGTTTATCCCATCTATTTAATAAATAAAATCCGGTGTTTCTAAACTCTGATATCTTTCCTAACTCACGGTCCTGATGAAATATCCGTTGCAATGTTTTTAAAATAATCACCGGTACCACTGGGCTGTTCGCGACTCCCGATTCCGTCCAGGGTGGGTCGGGGGCCGTGACATTCGGTTTCGCGATTACGGAGTGTTATAAGGGGTTTTCGAGGGTTGTTATATCCTCCCCATCTTGTTTTATATCGCGTCCTCGAGATTCACTGGAATAGATGTGGATACTTCCTTTGCATTTCAGATTCCAACTCCCATGCGTACTCTGCTCCTCTCCTTGAATCCCATTTTACTTTGACCAGAACTAATCTCTTATGCTTGAGATTCTTGATCTTTTTATCTTCAATCTGTATGGGCTTCTCTACAAACTTAAGTTTCTCGTTTACCTCTATGTCTTGAAGAGCTATTACCAATGATTCATCTGCTAAGCATTTCTTAAGGTTACATACATGAAATACATCATGTATTCCTGCCATTTCCCCTGGTAACTGTAGCTGATAAGCTACTGGTCCTATTCTTTTGATAATTTCAAACGATCCAACATACCTTGGGCTTAGCTTTCCTCTTTTACCGAATCTGACAACTCCTTTCCATGGAGAAACTTTTAACGGTACCTTGTCTCCAACTCGAAATTCTAGTGGTTTGCGTCTGTTATCTACATAACTTTTCTGACGATCTCGTGCTGCTTTCAGTCTTTCCTTGACTTGAATAATTTTGTCAGTTGTTTCTTGCACAATTTCAGGACCTGACAGTTGCTTTTCTCCAATTTATGCCTAACATACTGGGGTTCGGCACTTTCGTCCATAGAGTGCTTCAAAAGGTGTAGCATTGATACTGGTATGATAGTTATCGTTGTAAGGAAACTCTATTAAAGGTAAGTGGTCATACCAATTCCCTCCAAAATCAATTACGCAAGCTGTACTTAGATTTAATCTAGTTCTCATTGTTTTTTGGAAACTTTTCGAAAAATGAGAAGTGAAACGACTGTCTCTGTTAGACACAATAGATAAAGGAATCCCATGTAATGAAACTACTTCATTCACATACAACTTGGCTAATTGTTCCATAAATCCATACTGAAAGTTTCTTTCATTGGTAAGAAATGAGCAGATTTGTTTAATCTGTCTACAATCACCTAGATTGTGTCATTACCTTTTCGTATCGTGGGTAGTTTGGTAACAAAGTCCATTGTTATCAATTCCCATTTCCAAATTGGCATTTCTAATTGCTGAAGTAATCCTGAAGGTTTCTAATGTTCAGCTTTGACCTGTGAGTAGGTTAAACATTTAGCATCATAATTTGCTATATCCTTTTTCATTCCTATCCACCAGAAATTCTTTCTTAAGTCTTGATACATCTTATCGCTTCTAGGATGCATCGTATACTTAGATTTATGGGCTTCTTCTAGAATTCGGCTTCGTAGGTTCCCTTGGATAGGTATCCAAATTCTTTTCTTATGGAATCTCCAAATTCCATCTATTCCTTTTTCTAATTCTTTAATCATACCTTTCAGTGTCATCCTTGATTGTTGTTTCCTGTATCTTTTTCACTTGTTCATTTAAATCTACCTGTAGGTTTAATCTGAGAGCACGTACCCTTTTTAGCTACTCAAGGTATTTTCTACTTAAAGCATCAACTACTACATTAGCTTTTCCTGTATGATACTGGATATCACAGTCATAATCACTAAGAATTTTCATCCAATGTCTATGCCTCATGTTTAATTCCTTTTGTCCAAAGTCATACCTTAAACTTTTATAATCGGTGAATACCACAAACTTACTACCGTAAATATAGTGTCTCCAAATCTTAAGGGCAAAAATTATTGCTCCTAATTCTAGATCATGGGTTGTATAATTATCTTCATGTTTCTTAAGCTGTCTAGAGGCATAAGCAATTACCTTTTAACGTTGCATCAGCACACATCCAAATCCTAACTTGGAGGCATCACAGTAGACTATGAAGTCTTCAGTTCCTTCTCGCAGAGCGAGTATTGGTGCGTTAGTTAACTTTTGCTTTAAAATCTTGAATGCTTACTCTTGTTTTAGTCCCCATTCAAACTTAACTGACTTGCAAGTTAGTTTGGTTAATGGAATGGCTATTCTAGAAAAATCTTGAATAAAACGTCTATAATATCCTGCCAATCCAAGAAAACTTCTTGCTTCTGTGGGCGACTCAGGGACTTTCCATCTGGTAATCGCTTCGATCTTTGTGGGATCCACATAAATTCCTTCATGATTAATCAGGTGTCCAAGAAATTGCACTTCTTGTAACCAGAATTCACATTTTTAAAATTTAGCATAAAACTTTTCTTTTCTCAATAATGTCAGAAGTATATGCAGATGCTCTGCATGCTCTTCCTTATTCTTAGAGTAAATTAGAATATCATCTATAAAGACAATTATGAATTTATCCAGTTATGGTTTACATACCATGTTCATAAATGCGGCTAGGGCATTAGTTTAACCAAATGGCATGACTGTAAATTCATAATGACCGTATATTGTTCTGAAAGCAGTTTTAGGAAAATCCTCTTCCTGTACCTTCAGTTGGTGATATCCTAAACGTATATCGATCTTAGAAAACAATCGGGCTCCTTGAAGTTGATCGAATAGATCATCGATTCTCGGTAATGGGTGCCGATTTTTTATCGTAACCTTATTCAGTTCTCGGGAATCAATGCACATACGCATTGATCCATCTTTCTTCTTGACAAATAACATTGGTGCTCCCCATGGCGATGAACTCGGTTGTATAAAACCTTTCTCTAGTAATTCGTCAAGTTGTTTCTTTAATTCCTGCATCTCCGTCGGCGCTAGGCGATAGGTTGGCAATCGGTGTCGTTCCTTGTATTAGGTGAATTCTAAATTCAACCTCTCGATCTGGCGGTAATCCAGGTAACTCTTCTGGGAAAACATCTGAGAATTTAGATATTACGGGAATATCTTTTAATTATTTTCCTTTAGTGTTAATGATTACGGAAATCATATACACCATTCCTCCCTTCCATGCGTAGCTTGCAGCTTGCATCACAGAATGAATTTTGTTGTTCTCGTTGGCTTGTCTCCTTTAATTGTGATCCTTTCGCTAGTTGGCGTATCTACTTCTACAGACTTTTGATCACACATAATATGTGCATGATTGGCTACCAACCAATCCATTCCTAATACCACATCGAATCTGGCTAGATCCATTGGTAACAATTTAGCAGTAAAGTTATGATTTAAAATTTCTATCTTTCCTTCCTGGAGGATTTCGCTTATTTTGATAGAAATTCCTTATGCCGTCTCCACCAGACAGTCTTGGTGAAGTTTAGTTAATGGTTGATTGAGAAGTTTGCAGAAAGAAGTATTTATAAAACTTTGGTTTGCACCAGAGTCAAATAATACTTTAGCATAAACATCATTAACTAAAAACCTACCGACAATCACATCCGGAATCATCTTAGCTTCTTCAGCTGTCAGAATGAATGCTCTGGCATTCTTCTTGGGTACTTCTGTTTCCCGCTAGAGCTAGTTTCGGACAGTTTGGTTTGATATGACCAGCTTCTTCGCAATTGTAGCATATTCGGGCACTAGCTTTCTTCCTACAGTCTTCTTCCTTATGTTCTGGTATCTTGCAAAAGTTGTAGGACACAACACACTTTCCTGAGTGTTTCTTCTTGCAGGACTTGCAGTAGGGTGAAGAGGAAGAACCTGTTCATTTCCCACGATAGGAATTACCATAACGTAGTTCTTGGGTAATCTTTTGAGCTAGATTATTCTTCTGGTTTTCCTCTTGGGTGCATACCAATTCATCTGTCAAAGTGTTAGCAAGTTCCACTGCTTCTTCGATGGTTTGTGGTCTAGCTGCCTTAACTATATTTCTGATCTCACTGATTAATCCCCAGATGTAGCAGGAGATTAATACTGGTTCTAGTGAGGCTAGGATTGGTACTATCCTTGCATATTCAAAGAATGTGGTAGTATATTCCCTGCAATCTACCCCAATCATTCTATGATTTAGGAATTTATTAGCAATCTCTTCCTTTTCATGATGAGGACAAAATTTCCTTTCAACTATTTCCTTAAAGTTGTTCCATTCCATGTTATAAACTCTGTCACTTTCTTTTGACTGGAGAATGGTATTCCACCACTCTAAGGCTGCATTTTTAAAGAGGTTAGAAGCATACATGATCTAATCCTCATCTGCACACTTACTTATTTTTAAACTGCTTCTGTCTTTTCTATCCAGCGTAAGGCTGAAATGGCTCCTTCATTGCCTTAGAATTCTATCGGTTTGCATGTTAAGAATTCTTTATAAGAACAACCATATGAGATGGTCCTTCTTTTTGGAATTGGAGTTTGGATAAGTAGTCTGTGATTTCCATTTACACTATGACTTGGCTCAGTAGGCGCACGTTTACTTCCGATTATAGAATTACTATTTTCGGCCTATTTATTAATAGTGACAATAATATATGGCATGACATCTATGATTCTTTGAGCTACTATGTGTTAAATAGCACTTTTATCCACTTGGTTCCCATTATTATTGTTATTCTGGATTTCCTAATTTACTTTGTTTGACATCTAAATTGTAAACATGATCAGGTATTAATATCACAGAATAAGTTAATCAAACAAATACTCAAGCATATTAAACCAAAAGCGTCGATCATTGCGACTTTTACTCATTTCATGTATATGCATCAATATATATAAATATAAGTGATATATATATATATATATATATATATATTAGTGGTTATATATATAGGGGAAGGTTCATTGGGGAACACTAAAAAAGTGGGGAACAGTGGGGAACCGACTCAAACGAACTCCGATTGGACTTATTCCAGCGGCGTTGGAACTGTCTCATCGAACCCTAACTAAGATCTCTTAACCCTAAACCCTAAATCCTAACTCCTAAACTCTAAACCCTAAAGCTAAAAAATAAGGCTAAAACCTAAGCTAAACCGTAAAATCTAAACTATAAACCCTAAAAGCTAAACCCTAAAGGCTAAACCCTAAAGCTAAACCCTAAACCCTAAACCCTAAAGCTAAACCCTAAACCCTAAATCTAAACCCTAAAGCTAAACCCTAAAGCTAAACCCTAAAAGCCAAACCCTAATATATTTAGGGTTTAGGGGTTATGATTTAGGGTTCAGGGTTAAAAGATCCTAGTTAGGGTTCGACGAGCCGGTTCCAACGCCGCTGGAATGAGTCCAATCGGAGTTCGTTTGAGTCGGTTCCCCACTGTTCCCCACTTTTTTAGTGTTCCCCAATGAACCTCACACTATATATATATATATATATATATATATATATATATATATATATATATATTATAAAAGTATTAGAAAATACACACACACACACACACACACACATATATATATATATATATTAGGTGACTGGTTTCTAGTATTGCATCTCCCTCTCGTCGTATTTCCAGATGAGTTTTTCCACGATTTGGCGTATCCAGTTTCCTTCCTCACCCAGTTCTTCACCATAATGGCGAACTTCTTCCACTTCTCATGGCTCGTGGGTGGCATTGGAGCTGGTACATATTCAGGGTAAAGTGGTTCCGGTTCTCCGTAAGGCATGTAAGGATAGGGATTATTCATTAACTCCTGGAATGTCCAATCATTCGTCTCCCAATATTCTAAGGGATTTGGGCTGGTATCCTGGGTATCTCATTTGGATCAAAGGCCGGGATTGAAAGTGGGTTTTCCTAGTTTTGTTATAGGTTCATGGGTTGGTCAGGATATAAAGGTAGTAATTGTGGTTCTGGTATTGCTACTTTGTTGAGATCAAGTTCTCCTTCTGCAGCTCTAAGCATATTAAGATTGGCTAGTCTCCTATCCAATACCTCTTCCTATATAGGTCTAGCTACTGGATTTTGGTTATTTCTCTCAGCTCTGTTTAGTACTGCTTGTTGTTGTATTTTCCTCATTCTTTTTCTCCTTTCCACTTTGTCTCTACTAAACCATCCTCTTTTCTTAAGGGGAAAAGCATCTTCGGATTTGGCTTTAAAAACAAAAATTTCCTCGGAATCGGCTACGTATCCGGAGGTTGGCTGGGATGTTCCTTCATCCATAGGAGAATGAGGTAGGTGACGATAAGTGTCAAAAGTACCTTGATCACTCATGCTTTAAACTTAAAAGAATTTGTCAAAATAACAAAAAATAATAATATACATATTTACACATAATAACACAGAAGTTATTTATATAAATTTCCTAACATAAATAAAAAAATTTTAGGTATTAAAAGAACATCTAAATAGCTTAAACAAGTGGCTCTAATACCACCTTCTGTCGCAACCCCCGACCCCACCTCGGGAGCGGGAGCCGCAACACAGTCAAGTGGTATCGGTTTTTATTAATTTGGCAGCGGAAATGAGACATCAGGATCGTAGTTAGGAAATAAATTCAGAATTTGCAAAACACCAAACTTTTTATATTAAACAAATGGGATAAAACCCATATTCATTTATAATATCTTTATAGGGATAAACCCTAGTTTGCTAAAAACATAAACTACTTCTTTTATTTAGGTAACTTTTATAGCCACTTTCTTTAAGCCTTCAGTGCTTCATAGCTGCCTTCTACTAGCTTTTATATCAAGTTACCTGAAACGCGTTTTGAAAAGATTTTATCAACAAGAAATACTGGCGAGTACATTCCATTTTATAAAAACATATTGTTATAACTTCACAGTATTAAGAGCGATTACAATGTTTATATCTAACCAAAAACTCCAAGTACTTGTCACTCGACGGATCTGTGACTATGGTCATATCACACATTGGCTACCCGTGTCCAATTGTGAAGGTTATCAAGTAGTGTATACAAAACTCCATAATACTGGTAGTATTTTGTAGAATACAAAGACTTAATCACTGTAAGTATAACTGAAAAACATTTGAGGTTTTGTAAAACAATTTGATAGAAAAAGAGAATGACTCACATTATAAACTTAGGTTTTTCTACGGGCTTCCCGATGATATTTTCTGTTAATATTCTTGATTTCCTATTAAAAATATACAATGCACGCGCGTTAGTATAATAACCCAAATTCAACTTATTAATACGTCCGAGACAGAACCCCAACGTACTTAGTCAGGCAGAGCATTGACATGCGTTACTGGGTCCTATATCAATCGGACAGGGTATCGACTTAGTGACTGGGGGTTAAAATACTTACAACGGGGCAGAGCTTTGTGATTTAGGGGAGTATTTGGCTATAATTTTCATATTATAGAAGTTGAGAGAGAAAGAGACATGAACGAATTGCAACTGCTGCTGAACTGCTCTATTTATACGAATTCAGGAGCCTGTCACGCCCCGCGACAGCCTCCACCCTTCCTTTCATGGCCCGCGAGGGCACCCTAGCTACGACTAGGGTTGCCGAGTAAACCCCTAGTCTTGACACGTGGCACGATACGTGGTGTCATGAGTAACCGACAAGTAAGGGGCCGTCGCTCCCCGCGACCGACCCACCCTAAGCCTGTCGCGGCCCGCGATAGGTATAAAAATCTGATTTTTAACTTTTTTAATTAAAATAAATGTTATGCGGGTTCGATTTCGCGATTACGGAGTGTTATAGGCCGTTTTCAAGGGTTGTTATACTTAGCTGCCAAGTTGCCACCTAACTTGTTTTTTGCCACCTTAAACCGTATTAGGACACATGTCTTGACATTAATCGGGTTCTTATGACTCATGGCAACACTTTTCATGATTTGGGAGCTTGAGGATTAGTATAAATAGCCTCCTTCATGATCCATTTGAACTTACACCTTTCATATTTTCTTCCTCTCTTCTTTGGAGCTGCTCCTAATCATTTGGAGCCTCCTCCTTTAAGTTCTAAGCTTTCCTTGAACACAAATAAGTGTTCTCTTTCATTTCTTTTCCATTCCTAGGCTAGTTAATAGCCGAAAGTCAAGCAAATTGACTTTTGCTTTAACTTTCGGTTATGACCATTCAGTCAAGCCGAAGTTCGAATCGAACTTGGCTACGTGATCGTAATAATGAAGGTGTTAGTCGCTTGTGATAACACCATCTGATGATCACATTAAGTAGGCGAAATGACGAGTCGAATTTATATTAAATAAAAGGTCAAAACGTAAACTTTGCAAATTACGCTAATTAAGTTTTTAACTATCAAAACTTTAAATTTTGACATTATATCAGTTTACAAAACATATTAGGTCATGTTTAATCATGTCCAACTCGTCATTCTTATTTAGAGCTCGTTTTGTAGTCGAAAGTCAAAAAGTTGACTTTTACTTTGACTTTCGATTCTGACCCGTTTGGTCAAGTTTAGGACCCGATTAGGAGATGTTATATGACCATAATATTGTAAGGAATAACCCTATGAGGTTATACCTTCTGGTCATCGTTTGTTGGGTTTATTGACGAGTAAATATTATATACTTTTATAAATGTAAAAAATGCCCTTATGGCGTGAAAATGGTTTTAAACCCATGAGGCATATAATTTGTCACAACCCCCGACCCCACCCTGTGAGCGGGAGACACGAACCAGTTAGATGGTATCGGTGTTTATTAATTTGGCAGCGGAAAGTTTCATCTGGACCGTAGTTAGGAAATATTTTTATCAGAGTTAAACACCAAAATGTTTAAAATAGATAAATGGAATAAAACCCGATTTTCATTTGTAATATTTTTATAGGGACAAACCCTAAATATTGAAAACATGATCTCCTTTTTATTTAGGTAACTTTTATAGCCACTTTTCTAAGCCTTCAATACTCTCCAACTGGCTTTTATTGGCTTCACACTAAGTTATCTGAAACGCGTTTTAAAAGCATTTTATTAGCAAGAAATACTGGCGAGTACATCTCGATTTAATCAAAACAGTTTTATGACTTCACAGTATTAAGGGCATCCGCAATTACATTTGTTTATATCTACTCAATTACTCATTCAGTACTGTCAACCTGACCTGTGGGTCATATTACCCATTGGCTAACTCTTTGTCCAATGGTAACGTTTTCCACATTTTGTATACAAAACCCCAACATACCGGCAGTAATTGTAGAATCACAAAAACTCAATTACTGTTAAGTGTAATTTAAAACATTTGAGGTTTTGGTAAAATATTTTGACTCACGAAAAGATTTACAAAAAGAGAATGTACTCACATTTGTAGACTTAGGCATTCCTACAAGTTTCCTGGTAATATTTAGATTTGCCAGACTTAGACTTGTCATCTGGGAATAAATGTGGGTACTTGAGCTTCATTTGATCCTCGTGTTCCCATGTGAACTCCGGTCCACGTCTTGAGTTCCAACGAACCCTCACGATCGGAATTCGGCTATGCTTACGGACCTTGACCTCCCGGTCCATAATTTCTATTGGTTCTTCGACAAACTGCAACTTGTCGTCGATTTTCAGCTCTTGAAACGGTACCACAAGTGTTTCATCCGACAAGCACTTCTTTAACTGGGAGACATAGAAGACATCATGGACGTTACCCAACTCAGCAGGTAACTCCAACTTTTAGGCCACTTTACCAATTCGCTCCAGAATTTTAAATGGCCCAACATAATGAGGGTTAAGCTTGTCGCGTTTTCCAAAACGCACCACACCCTTCCAGGGTGAGACCTTCAACATAACACGATCACCAACTGCGAATTCCAAAGGCTTCCTACGCTTGTCAGCGTAGCTTTTCTGACGGTCACGCACTGCTGCCATACGGTTCCTGATCTGGAAAATCTTTTCTGAAGTTTCAAATACAAGCTCCAGACCTGTGATCTGGCTGTCACCCACCTCGGCCCAACAAAGAGGTGAACGACATTTCCGTCCGTACAATGCTTCGAATGGAGCTGCCTGAATACTGGTATGGTAGCTATTGTTATAAGAAAACTCTATCAATGGCAAGTGTTTCTCCCAACCCTTGCCAAAGTCGATTACACATGTTCGCAACATATCCTCAAGTGTCTGGATGGTTCGTTCACTTTGACCATCCGTCTGCGGGTGATAAGCAGTGCTCATGTCGAGACGCTAGCCGAACGATTTGTGCATCGACTGCCACAAGTCTGAAATGAAACGCGGGTCACGGTCAGAAATAATAGAGGTCGGCACCCCGTGCCTAGAAACCACCTCCTTAAGATAAACAGCAGCTAATTGCGAGAACTTATCCGTTTCCTTGATTGCTAGAAAATGTGCTGACTTCGTGAGACGATCAACGATCACCCAGATGGTATCGTTTCCATTTTGAGTTCTCGGTAAGCCCGTGACAAAATCCATTGCTATCTGCTCCCATTTCCACATGGGGTATTTCTGGTTGCTGAAGTAATCCAGACGGTTTCTAGCATTCCACCTTTACTTTTGAACACGTCAAGCATTTACTAACATACGTCGCGATGTGAGCTTTCATCTTCGGCCACCAATATATGACTTTGAGATCCTAATACATCTTATCCGAACCCGGGTGAACAGAGTATCGAGACTTGTGCGCTTCATCCATCACAAGTTTTCTAAGATTTCCAAACAAAGGAATCCATATTCGTTCCATGCAATAGAGAATACCATCTGATCTCTCTACAAGTCGTTTTTCCATGCCCCTTAAGTACTCTGCTTCAATGTTTTCCTCTTTCAATGCTTGTGAGCTGCAAGGCGCAAACACGTTTGGGTTTCGATTGTTTTCGACTGAGGGCGTCAGCTACAACGTTAGCCTTTCCTAGATGATACTTGATTGCACAATCATAATCGTTTAAGAGTTCCACCCAGCGACGCTGTCGCATATTTAAGTGCTTTTGATCAAAGATGTGCTGAAGGCTCTTGGGGTCGGTATAAATAGTGCATTTAGTACCGTACAAGTAATGCCTCCATATTTTGAGCGCAAACACCACGGCTCCTAACTCCAAGACATGAGTCGTGTAATTCTTCTCATGAACCTTTAATTGTCATGAGGCGTAAGCTATCACCTTCTCGCGTTGCATCAACACGCAGCCGAGACCCTGAATAGAAACATCACAATATACCACAAAATCTTCTGTTCTGTTTCAGTAACTGGAAAGCATCCTCTTGTTTCATTCCCCATGAGTATACAACGCCCTTTTGTGTTAACGAGGTAAGGGGTTGAGAAATCTTCGAGAAGTCTTTAATAAATCTGCGATAGTACCCAGCGAGACCAAGAAATTGTCACACCTCCGAATGAGTCTTTGGTGCCGCCCAATTTCTAATAGCGTCAATCTTTGCAAGATCCACGTGTATTCCTGATTCGTTAACAATGTGGCCAAGGAAGTGTACCTCTCGAATCCAGAAGTCACACTTAGAGAATTTCGCGTAGAGCTGCTCATTCCTCAGAAGCTCCAAAATAAGACCTAGGTGCTGCTCGTGATCTTCCTTGCTCTTCGAATAGATCAGAAAAACACGATAACGAAGTCGTCGAGATACGGTTTGCATACACGGTTCATGAGGTCCATGAAAACCGTTGGTGCATTCGCCAACCCAAACGGCATAACTAAAAACTCATAGTGCCCATACCGCGTTCGAAAAGCTGTTTTAGGAACATCCTCCTCTCGGACTCTCATCTGATGATAGCCCGATCTTAAGTAGATCTTCGAGTAAAAACTGGACCCTTGCAATTAGTCAAATAAGTCGTCGATGCGTGGCAAAGGATAGCGGTTCTTGACAGTCACTTTGTTGAGCTTCCGATAATCAATACACATACGAAAGGACCCGTCCTTCTTCTTCACAAACAAAACTGGGGCTCCCCAAGGCGAAGAACTGGGTCGAATAAAACCCCTGTCCAATAACTCTTGCGGTTGATTAGACAACTCCTGCAACTCTCCAGGTGCTAAACGATAAGGAGCACGGGCAATTGGAGCCGCTCCTAGTGCAAGATCAATCTGAAATTCCACTTGACGGTGAGGAGGTAAACCAGGTAGTTCCTCAGGAAATACATCGGGGAATTCACGAACAACTGGCAGGTCTTCGATCTTTCTTTCCTCCGAAGGAGTATCAGTAACAAGTGCTATAATAGCATGATACCCCTTTCGTAGACACTTTTGCACTTGCATTGCTGAGATGATACCAACCATCTCCCCACTACGATGCCCTTGAACCGATAAAGACTCTCCACTGGGGAGAGGAATACGTACGGTCTTCTCTTTACATAGAAACTCAGCCTGATGCTTAGACAACCAATCCATACCAACCACTACATCAAAACTACCGAGGGTAACAGGAAGGGGGTCAATATCAAACACTTGACCCACAAGATCTAATTTACACCCAAAGAGGACATGTGAAGCTTCAATTGTTTTACCATAAGCTAATTCTACAACATGCTTAGCTTCTAGGGGTGTTGGAGCTAACCCTACTCGCTGACTAAACTCTAGGGACGCATAACTCCAATCGACACCAGAATCAAATAATACAGAAGCAAAGAGGTTGTTCACAGAAAACGTACCAGTCAAGACATTTCCGTCGTTCCTAGCATCACCAGCACCAATTGTAAATACCATTCCACGAGCTCCATTGCCCCCATTGTTGCCATTAATGTTGTTCCCAGCATTGTTATTGTTGTTCTGACGGTTGTTGTTATCGTTGGCATTCTGATTCAGTTGAGGGCAATCCCGTTTAATATGACCTTTATCCCCACACTGATAACACCCCTTCTTAAAGCCTTGGTTCTGATGGGGCTGTTGACTTTGCTGCTGCGGATGCTGCTGATTCTGTTGCTGGTTTTGCTGCTGCTGCTTTGGGTAGGGAGCTCTACAGTCCTTTGCCATATGGCCCACCTTTTCGCACCTGTGGCAAGCCCGAACACATGATCCATGATGATGATACCCACACTTGTTGCACCGAGGACGACTGACTGAAACTACGGTTATTGCTGTTGTCAGGCCTTTTCTAAGATTGACTGGCACTAGTTGCTTTGTCAGCATCATTCCATTTACGCTTGTTATCACTAGCAGGTGTGGTAGCTGTAGCAGCAGAGGTAGTAGCAGAAACACGTGGCGGCAATGAGCCACGTTCGACCTCTTGGTCTGTAATCTTGTGTGGTAAACGGATGATCTGAGGTAGATTGTTAAGGTTTGTAGCAGTGATATAACTCTTTATGGTTGGTGCTAGGCCCTTGATATACAACTCAATTCGTCGAGGTGGGGGTCGTGACAAGTTAGGGCACATGATTGCTAGCTCATGAGATCGCTTCGTGTATGCCTCAATCTCAGACCCCACCATTTTCAGATCATAAAACTCGTTCTCCAGTTTCTGGATCTCGTCACGAGGACAATACTCCTCTCGCATCAACTCCTTAAAATCATCCCAAGTAGTGGCATTAGCCATCTCGATGCCCAACATTTGCACATGGGCATTCCACCAAGTTAAGGCACCATCCTCCAAAGTGCATGTAGCATACTTCACACGGTCCTCCTCGGGACAGTTACACATGGAGAACACCGACTCAGCCTTCTCAAACCAACGCAGTAACCCCACAGCCCCTTCAGTCCCACTGAACGTATGTGGCATACAATCCATGAATGTCTTGAATGTGCAAGCAGGTGGATGGTTTTGATTCTGATGCGCTTGCTGACCTAATGGACAAAGGAAAATACAACACAGGGGTAAGAGTTGTGTACGCGACACAAGATTAAAGAGTATTTGGCACATTTCGTACCAGCTTGGTAGG
The DNA here is from genome assembly GCA_030545235.1 of Helianthus tuberosus. Lineage (NCBI taxonomy): Eukaryota > Viridiplantae > Streptophyta > Magnoliopsida > Asterales > Asteraceae > Helianthus > Helianthus tuberosus. Next base: position 161,281,317 of record CM060383.1, read on the forward strand.
CTGCCAAGGCCTCAGCCACACGTGTGTTGATTAAGTTTGTCAGCTAAGCCTGGGTCATCGCAATGTGACCACGTCCATGACCTCATCCACTCATGATTCTATATGAGAAAAGGGAAAGGTTAAAGGTCGAGATAAGATAGAAGTCAAAGCTTACGAAGGCTTCTACAGTCTACTAAGTTTACATCAAACAACAGAGCGGAACCCCTTTCACACTCGTTAAGGCTCAATGGGACTCACATGCACCCCTCATTATTATTATGTGTGCACCCATAATAACAATGTGATTTGCATGTTTATCTCAACTCCCCCTAACTTATGCTAAAAGGTTCCTCAAATCCGAGCAGCAAGACACATGACACCACAAAACGTAAACCACGAAAGTCTAACGAGATGTCACACTGTGACTCTATCAACCGCATAACTTAGGCAATTACACGTGAGTTCAGTCTATTGTTTTAAGTGTGTAATCACGTGCAACATCAAGCATTACCCTAGACATGCTATGCAATAAGTAAACGAGAGCCGAACCTTGCAATCTGGAGCTGAGTGTCATGGTCAATTTTCAAAACTGTTCGGTTATAGTCTGGTTTTTTAAAAACGTTTTAAACCCTAGTTCACTATAACCAGTGGCTCCGATACCAAACTGTCACACCCCCAAAATACCACATGCGGAAACACCGCGGGACGTGTGACGTACCAGAATCCAAGCCACCAATCACATTGAACTATAAATAATATTTAAGCAAAACATTCCATTCATTTCATAATACAATTCCAACTCATAAGTTAAACCAAAGTAATCGTTCAGCGGAAGCACAATATAAGTTGTAAATCAATTATTTCAAAATAAGTGTTCTAAACCAACAAGACAAGTATCCAAGAGTCTCGACCCATGACTACTCCAGCACTCCCAGATAGCAAGTCCATATCCAAGAATTTAACGACCTGCAAGCATGCAGACAAGTGTGTCAGACGACGCTGGTGAGCAGGGGCGGATCTACTCTTAGTTAGGGGGTTCCCAGGAACCCGTTCGGTTCGTAATTTATAGTGTTAAGTCACATACAAAATTCTGAAGGAACCCCTTTATATTTTGTAGGGGAACCTTATAACTAACTGAGTAAGCTGGTCAATTGGTAATCTGCGCTCTTTGTTAACACTGAGATCACGAGTTCGAGTATGCTTAAACCCGTTTTTCCATTTTTTTGTGGTTTTTTTAAAATTACCAAATTACCCCAGATAATAATGCCCTACACAAATCAATCGCCTGTTTCTTTTCACCACAGCCGCCAATATCAAGTTCTCCACAGCTACCTCCGGCTCCTAGTTCCGGTGCTAAGGTCAGTTATAGATTGTTCAATTTGTTTGTTTGATTTGTTTAAATTGTTCAAATTCTGCTGTTTCTGTTGATTATTCAATTTTGTCACTGGTAGATCGTTTCAATTTCTGCTGTGTCTGTTGATTGCTCAATTTCATCACTGGTAGATCCTCACTGCTGTTTCTGTTGATTGTTCAATTTCGTAACTGGTAGATCGCACTGCATTTTATTTATTATAATTTGTTTGTAGTGTGTAATTCTTGTATATACAGAAGTGGGGTTTAATCATAGAATTATTATGTTACTAATAAATTTTAATACTCTTTGGGAAACGACACGATACGCCTCAATTTACTTTCTGTTTGGGTTTAATCAGAACCGAGGTCTGTGACCTCCTGCAGGCCTCTTGAGGAACTGTCATGATGATTCTTTTTACATGTTAGTTGATTTTCAATATTACATGTTTGTTGATTTACATGTTTTTGTTGATGATTGAAAGTCTCAATTTATATAATAGTTTCATTCTACTAAAGTATGCTAGTAAGACAATTGCAGATTTATAGACGTTAATTAATATGTTGTACCATATATAATTGTTGTGGATTAAGGGTGAACGGAGTGGGGGCTGTAAACCCACTTGGTACCGACCCCCCTCCACTGCCAACCAATTTTACCAATCGCCGGGATGCATGGGGATTACCGAAATCGGTGAAGGTTCACCGACTCGGTGAAGGGAGGGAAATGGGGAGAGAGAGGGTGTGTGGTGGGGTCCATTTCTTCTCAACCAATCACATATTTTTCTTTTTTTTAAATATTTTACCTAAACCCCATTAGGTAAACCACCGCCAATGTTTTTTAGCATTAGGTAAATAATTGACATGACGCTATGTGATTGGGTGAATTGGGGGTTTACCTATTCCAAATGTTTAACCACTCCCTTCACCCTAAGCAATGAATATTCCAAATTAGATAACCACTTAATCTGTTGTACCATATATAATTGTTGTGATTGATTAATTAACCCATCAAGTAGGGAACAACTTTAGGTATGTTTTTATTAATTCGTAAAGACCATTTTATTTGTGTTACGTGTTTTTTAAATTTATCATGACGATGTTTTTTCATTATTGTATCGTATTTTTATTTTGTGATGAACCTTACCCGACCCGAACCGTCGAAACGACCGGTATATTTTTATGTTCGGACATATGATTTTGGAACACTTAAAAAAGTGAACCCCTTGGCAAAAATTCCTGGATCCGCCACTGCTGGTGAGTTCAAAGTTTGTTAACACATTTTAGTTACCAGATATGAGTATAAAACATTTCAATGATTTTATGTTGTTAATCACACCCTTACCATCGATGGCTCCAGATTATTTGCCCTACTCCCCAATGCCTCTATCAAAGAAATGGTCAAGATGGGGGTCATTAGTTCACTCCTGACCTCCTCGGTGCGGTGTGAGGGTGCCAAACCTAAATAGCGCTATTAACTAATACCCAGTTGCCTTCCCGGCAACAATCGGTAGGAGGGACTTGAGTGATAGATATACGTGTATTAACCAACAACCCAGGTTTAACATTCCAGTCAAACCCATTACCCGACATTCCTCCCTGGAACGTTTACCAGATGTCCCTTCCCGGGACGCATGCTTGGAAAAAGAGCAGTGAACTCACCTTGGTTTGCTCGGTATGATTAGTTACTTGTTCACACTTAAACAATCACACCCTATGGTATTCATGTATACATAATCAGTTTACATTTGCATGGTTCACGTATAAGTTATAATCGTTTTGTGCATTCAAAGCAGCGATCACCAAATCACACATTGTAGCTATTCAAGCTCATGTGAATTTACACCTCATATGTAAGTTTCATATCAGCATATAACATTTAATTGTGCCATTCATATAAAAATCAATTTATATTTCCACAATCATAAGTAACATCCTTAACATGCATTAACATAGTCATTCAATAACATGCTCATTCTAGACCACAGTCAGTTGATCAGGGCGACGAAACATCAAGATATTTCATCGATATGGAGGTGGAGAAATACCAAGGTATTTTGTCGACATGTTGTGTAACGAAACACTAAGGTGTTTCTTCGATAGGGTATTTCGTGGGGAGGGGACTTCCATCGTCAAACACAACAGTTAATCATGCACATACAGAAACCCTAATTGCCACTGTTCCATTCATGCCGGAAAGATTAATTGCAATCATCCCTTAATCATCCCAATCATCAATTAATCATGAACACACACACTATTCAAAACCCAGTTTCTCATCCCACATTAAGATCACAACAACAGTTGATTTGTACCCTCAGATCATCAACAGTTTAAACGTACTAGTTCTAGATCTACCATTCTATGATTACGAATGCAATTCTAGCGAAGATCTTATGACTCTAACACATTAACACATAACCATACAATTAGCACACGAAGAGAATCACGACGAGTAACGATCGGGACATACTAACCGGTTACTAGATGAAACTAGCGAGAGCTTCGAGAGGGGTGATTATCGTCGGGTGCAGGGGAGAGAATAATAGTGTTTTAGGGTTTCCATGAGTTTGTTATAAATACATACGACGTGAACAGGGCAGGCCACAACTGGGCTTTGAGGATAACTGGGCCGTAGGTGACGAAAGACCCCAAACCTGTCTTTCGTCGAGTCCTTTGTGACGAAAGACTCATCTTTCGTTGACCCATATTTCGTCGATAGAGTTATGATGAAAGGGTTTGCCAATATGTCAGAAAAGGTTCTTACTGAATGCTAACATCTCAAAACCACCAAGAACTTATATTAATAACATTCTAAAATAAAATACATGATAGAATGTGCAACGAGATATAAAATAGGATTGCAAAACAGGTGACGTGAAAAGGAAAAGTCTTGAAATCTCGGGTTATCACACATCACACTAGTTTCGACGCGTGTCTGACACGTGGCACAAGTAGTGCCCGGCAAGTAATAGGGCCTCGCGCCCCGCGAAGATCCAGGTGATCTCGCTCGCAGCCCGCGAGCGGCTTTAATACTTGTTTTTATTTGATTTTTATTAATATAAAGGTTATACGGGTTCGTTTATCGCATACATGGTGTATTTGGGAGCGTTTAGGGGTGTTTCTCGAGGGTTGTTACATCCTCCCCACCTTGTTTTAAATCTCGTCCTAGAGATTTGGGCTACGATATCTTCTTGGAGTGACGTCACGTCTTATAGTTAGTAAAAACAATATCAAGGTATCTAAAATAGAATCAAAAGATGAATATAAAGATATCATTAGAATTCAGTGGTCCAAAAATTAGTTTATGGAATCGATATTAACTGAACGAGATGAAATGATACAATCAAGGTGATTGAGTTTCACAAATCAACAGAGACATAAGAATCGAATGACTTTTTAGATACAATAGGATTCAATGTTAAAAGAGAACTTACTTTGATCTTTAATTGAGGAGGACTCAGAATCAATGATAGAAGTATGAAAAATGATTTGTCAACTACCAAGCCAGAAATTTGTGACAATTATTTGAATGGCAGAGATACACCGAAATACAATAGAATTTAGTGTATCGTTGCCGTGATACATAATTGTATCAAAACCATTTAAATGATGAGTAGGGTGAAAGACGTATGAATTGATATGATTACGATTAGTTCAGGCTACCAATTTATACAGACACCACAAGGTGTTTGTAATGATTGAAAGAATTCAATGATTATGGTGACCGAACGAATTTACCGTTCTCAAAGATAACGGAAAGTTTCGATGAAATGAATCTGGATATTCAAAAGATGGGATCTTCAAATGAAGGAATAAATGAATATCGAAGGATTGATCCAATATGAAAGAAATGTTGGAGGTACATTGGAATAAGAATTTAGGTACCTTTATCTTAACACAAAATTGTATTAAGACTGGTTTAGGATAATGAATCAATAAATAGATAAATTCGTACCTCAGGTGTAAAAAAAATGAAATGAGTTCAAATTTCAAAGAAAAACACCACCGCAAGGTGTCGTGATCTCGAGTATGATGATCTTAATGGGATCTTGAATTGAATATATATTTTGAACAAGTTCAAACAATTGAACTTGGTTTGGACATATTCCAACAATGGATATATGTACTTGACAAGAAATGGTTACGATGGAAATTCGGTAAGAATCCTTGAAAAGAAAAAGGAGTTTTCCAAGAAATCTGTTGACTTGATATCAAAAGTCAACGTTTTTGCAATCATAGGGATTGTCAAAATGAGTATAACGAAATAAGATCCGAACTCGTGAATAAAAGATCTTTTGAAATTAATTCACATGCATAACAATAAATGTACGTGCAAGACATGAATTTGTCAAGAGATGAGACAAATGAGTGTTTGTTTCATGAAAGAAAAAATAAGGATCTTTTATTTTTTAAACCTCGATTAGAACCAAAAGTCAACTAATTCTTTAGTACAGATAAAACGTACGGGTGCTTATGTTAGAATTTGCTATGGCTTCCTGTGTCGTTTATGTATCCTTCCTAACTTTATCTGGGTTTCTAGCTTTGTTATTGGGTGTCGTAGATAGTTCTGGGCAGTAGGGACGGTTATGACCTGGTTCTCAGCAATTGAAACATATGTTATTTTTTCCTTCTACATTCTTCCTCGGCATGTCCAGTTTTCTTGCAGAAGTTACAGTGGTATGTCTTCTTAAAATGGCGTCTTCCTGAACGCTTCTTGTTGTAGTTTCTGCAGGTAGGTAGCACGATTGCTGGTTCCATTCCTTTGTCCTGATATGATTTGTTGGAGCGGAATTCCTTATAAGAGTAGCTATAGGTTGTGGTTTTCTTTCGTTTGGAAGATGCAGTTTTGATACGAATATCATGACCTCCATTAATACTAGGGTTAGGTTTGAAGTGATGGGTATGCTTACGGTGGGTAGTAGGATTCTCGTTTATAGGCACATAAATTTTAATAGCTTCAATGATCGAAGGTATAGCATTCGATATTGCTTGAGCTATTATATTTTCTATAGTACTTTTATCCAAAGAATTTTCATTACTAGCCTGAATTTCCTCATTACACCCAATTTTCTTTGACATCTGGGTTACAAAACATGTTCAGATATAAGTATCACAGAACTAAATAATTACACAGGCACATTTTGTTGCTCATATTAGCACAATTATAATCGTACCTATCAGTATTATGTGTTAATAGCTATATATATATATATATATATATATTTATATACACATTATATTTTAACATTTACTTTCACTATATATTTTATCAAAATATAAGGAAAGTATATATATTATATTATTTGTTGTTTCTTCTTTTGTTGTAATAACTTTTCTATATATTGCCTTAATTCAACTATATTTCCAGAGCTCATGGCTGGATAGGTATTCAAAAAATATAGGTAAGGGTTTTAGATGAAATTCTGAGATTCTCCGTCATTGACCCACTATTGTTCTTCAAGAGGTGGTGTTAGTGCAGATATCCTTAAGGTTTCTTTTGTGTTAAAGGTGGGTATTGCTTAAGAAATTATTGATACGTGTGGTTTGTTATATATTTTAATGTATATTTTAAGCCATTTTTACACGTTAGTCAAGTTTTAAATTTATAAAACACGATATTTTACTAACACCAAACACACATATGGGCAAGTGCACCCATCGTGAGCGTAGTATAATGTTGGCAAGATACCGAGGTCGTCCAAGGACACAAGAGCTTTTAATATCGGTTTATCCTCAACGTCTAATCAAATCAAAAAGTTAGAAAAATGTTTTTAAACTAGAAAAATAAAAACTAACTAAAATGCTGAAAAATAAAATAAAAGTAAAAACAGTTAGACAAGATGAATCACTTGGCTCCGTCTCGTGTTTAGTGTAACCTTTGATTATTTCCGCACTTTTGCACTTTTTAAGAGATTATCTTAGTTATTGTAGTAGGCCCCTCTTTTGAAGGTGACGTTACCCTCAACCCAGTAGTTTGAGTCAGCAAGGATACAATCCTAAAGGGTCGGATTATTGAAAGATAATTAATTAAGTTATTAATGCATATTATGGTAGGCCCCTCTTTTGAATGTGACGTTACCCTCGGCTAAGTAGTCTGAGTCAGCAGGGATACAGTCCTAAGTAGCCGGGTTAAAGTATTAATAGTAGCTTACATATGAGGGGATCAAAGAGTTTGGACCCCCGCCATCCAATACCGGTGGGTATTGAAGGAGGTCCTACTAAATTTGACCCAGGTCCTTGCAGGATCTATACACTGAACAAGGCAAGACTCTTACCAAACCGTTCCCTTAACCCCCGACCAGGTAGCCAACATATCTCCATATAGACCGTGGAGATATGAATGGTGAAAATCTTTTATTTTATATAGAAAGTAAAATAATGCCAAGACACCACAGACAAACGATAAGGAAGAATCACCTTCAACATAAGAAACTAGTTATTAAAGTCATTAATACATAACCAAATAAAAAGTGCGAAAAGATTAAAAATAAAAAGTATTACACTAGACACTTGTCTTCACCAAGTGATGTAAGAGACTTAGGCAAACATGGCCTTTGATTGTCAAGAACTCTTACGATCAATCTTGGATCCCGAGACGACTCACACACTCTATGATGGACGATGGATGATGGTGGTGGATGATGGTGTTGTGATGGTGGTGGGTGAAGTGTGAGAGAGGTGGTGTGCCAAGGGATGGTTCGTAAATGAGCCAAGCACCCTATTTATAGGCTTAACAGAGACTCGGGCACGGTCTCGTGTCCACCTTCCTTCTCTTTCTTCATTAATTGCAGTTTGTCTGCATTAGTTAACCACGCCCCCGTGTCCGCTGGGCACGCCCCCGTGTGCAGAAGCGTATCTGTACTATCAAGATTTCCCCAGATTCTGCGAATCTTAGAGTTGACCACGGCCCCGTGTCCGCTGGGCACGCCCCCGTGGTGGGTGATAGAAGCTTCTATAGCTTTGTCTTTTCTGCTGACACTTGGGCACGCCCCCGTGCTCACTGAGCACGGGGCGTGTTCAGCCTTCTGTCTTCTTGTTTTTTTCTTGGGAAGATGCTGTCGGGGGGTCGGGCATGCCACGTTTGTTCCTTTTCTTGTATTTATGTTAGATTTAGCTGTCTTTTTGCTTCTTTTGTTCATTTGAGCTCATTTAATCCTGAAAATACAAAAGGAAGACAAAAACACACTTTTCCAACATTAGTACTAAAAAGGGTTAGTTTTATGCCGCATTTGATGTAATTTATATGTTGCATTTTGTACACATCAAATACCCCCACACTTGAATCTTTGCTTGTCCTCAAGCAAAACTCTTTATAATGTCGCTTTACACTCCCAAATGGAATGGGTAGAAGAGAAGGTTTTTGAGCTTGTCATAGAGTGTCGGGATTTCCAAGATTCTTTATTAAGTTTTATTTTTATTTATTTACAATCCTATTCGTCATGATTTATTTAAAAGATTACATAAGATAAATTACTTATTAGGGCATAACATGCCTTTTTAAAATTCCATTTATATACAAGTTCACATACCTTACGGGGGATCACTCAACACTCGGCCGAAGATGTATTTTAGTGGATCACTCGAGAGCGGCATGGAACTTACTCCTACCATAGGCTTGCCAAGCAATCAATCCTCCTCCTTTTTAACTATATACCTTTGTAAATATCAAGAGGACTTTTGGGTGAAGGGTTAGGCTTGGGTTAAAGGTAGGTGGTTGGGTTAGTGGTTAGTAAAAAGGCGAAAGGCGTAAAAAGCGTCGGTTTTCGTAAGACTTTTTATTTTTGAAGTTTTTATTTTGATGAAGCCATTATTCAAACAAAGTTATTTTTGATAAACTTGTTTGTTTATTTCTCTTTTGCTTCATCATCATCAATTTTTTTTTTTTTTGAAAGTCATAAGAAAAACCGAGCTTGTTACTAAAACAAAGGGTTAAAAATAAAAAAAGTTTTGGTGGGTGAAAGGGTGTTTGTTTTGGATTATGAAATGAAAAGGTCTAAGCTCAAAGGGGTTAACTAGGGGGATTTTGGGTAGGTGGTAAAAAAAAGAAAAATAATGGTGTAGAAATAAAAAGGGTTAGTCCTAATGCCTCCGTCATTTACTTACTCGGGTTTAAGTTGGTAAGGACCGGGAATGTATCGTCGTGGCAAGTTCTAGAGTTGTAAGAACCAAGCGGCTATTCACACAAGAAACGAAAAATGAGCATTTAGTTTAAAGATATGTATTTGTATGCTTAATAAAGGCTCAAAAACTCACTTTTTGTGGGAATGAGTTTTTATGTGATCAAGTATATATAATCAAATTTTAACTAAACTTGTCATGCTGTTTCATAATTTTCTTATGTTGGTTCTTTTTATCACGACGCTATCGGTTGTAAATTTGTAAAATATAACCTTTTTTTAGAACTTGAAATTCTCAAATTAAACCTAGACAAGTAAAAAAAATGAAAATTTTTATTTTTTGAAAAAAATTGGGGTGATTAGCGGTTCCAATAGAGTTTTGTGTAAGGCTTGTATTTAGGACTTGCAAGATTCAAAGTTTTAGCATCCCCCCCCCCCACACACTTAAATTACACATTGTCCTTAATGTGTCCCAAAAATAAGTTTTTAGGTTGATTGAATGTGTAAAAAGGTGTGAAAAAGCAAATTTTTATGTTACCGGGCGTCTGGACACGACCCCGTGGTGTCCGGGCACGGCCCCGTGTTCAGATCGCCAGTAACAGAAATTGTCAAAAAGACACAGAAGCCTGGGCACGGGGGCGTGTTCAGTGAGCATGCCCCGTGTCCAGTTACCTGAACTGGGCATTTTCTGCAGATTGTTGAGCACAGGCCGTGTTGGGCGAGCACGGCCCCGTGCTGAACTTGCTGTAATGAAGAAAATTTTTTCGGGTGGCCCTGTTTTTGTGCATGGGGTGCTGGTTCAAGTTTCCCTTGTTATCCTTCACCATCCCGAGTGTGTTTTATTCTTGAAAATTAAAACTAAACTAGAAAACATAAAAATTAATCTAAACTAAACTAAGGATAGTTTCGCGGAATGCCTCTATGGTGCGCCACGTTTATAAGGGTCCTTGGCTAAACCCAAAGCCTGGTCATATGTTACCCAAGTGGGATGTTTTGCATCCCATGTAGTTGACCGGGTCTTCGTCTTCTACTCTTTTTCCAACTCCAAACTTCATTTCCTCATCTCCAATCCTCAATGTTAGTGTTCCATCATTCATATCTACCACTGCTTGAGCCGTAGCTAAGAATGGCCTCCCTAGGATGAGTGGTACTTCGGCATCTTTCTCCATATCTAGTATGACAAAGTCGGCTGGAAAGACAAATTTGCCGACTTTAACCAATAGATTTTCAGCGACACCTTGTGGATATTTGACGGATCTATCGGTGAGTTGTATGCCTATTTTTGTAGGGCTTGTTTTCCCTAAGCCGAGTCGGTTGAACATTGATGAGGGCATGAAGTTGATGCTTGCCCCGAGATCGGCTAGTGCATTACGAATGGGGGATTCCCCAATCGAGCAAGGAATTGTGAAGCTTCTGGGGTCAAGCTTCTTTTGCGGGAGTTTGTTGAGTAGTAAGGCGGAGCATTCTTCGCCTAAGTTAACTAATTGCAATGATTCAATTTTCCTTTTATGAGTATGGAAGTCCCTCATGAATTTTGAATATTTAGGCATTTGAGTTAGGACTTCGATAAATGGAATATTAGCATGCAATTGTGTTAGTAAATTTTCAAACTTTGCGAATTGCTCATCGGTCTTTTGACGAATTAACTTACCAGGGTAGGGAACTGGAGGAGTCTTAGTAGGCTCTTGAACTGGTGAAGAAGCCTTCTCTTGTTGGGGCGTGGGTGGAGTTGTGGTTTGGCTAGATTGGCTTCTTTCAGTTGGCGGTAATGGAGCCTCATCGGGACCCACGGTTCGGTTTCTCAATGTGATGAGATGTACTTGCGCCTTTGGGTTGGTTTCGGTATTACTTGGTAACGCGCCTTGTGGTCTCTCGGAGAAATTTTGAGCTATTTGATTTAATTGTTTTTCAATGTTTTGAATGCTAGCTTGTTGATTTCTGAAATTCGATTCCAATTGTTGAAATCGATCCGAGTTTTTCTTTTCGGTGTCGGAGATGAGGCGAGATACAGTATCTTCAAGCCTTTCTCGTCCACCTTGTTGTTGAGAGAAATTTTGTGGTTGTTGAAAGTTTGTTCGTTGGTTTAGATTTTGTTGGTTACTACTATTGTCGGGTTCTCTCCAACCAAGGTTAGGGTGGTTACGCCATCCTTGGTTGTAGGTACCCGTTGGAGGACCCGACGGCCTAGGTCTATTATCAATGTAGTTTACCGATTCTGTTTGATCATCTATATCTTTCATACAACTCCAATTTTCATGTGGCCCACCACACCCCTCACAATCCATAACCGAAGCTGTTTTTGCCATTTCTAGCTTTTTGATTTTTGAAGAAAGGGCCTCGATTTGGGCTTGTAAAGAAGTGCTTTCATCAACCTTATGGGCGCCCGAGGCAATAGATTTATTGCCTCGGGGAGTGTGCCACTGAAAATTTGTTTGAGCAATTTCCTCAATTTGATTATAAATTTCATTTGGGCGACGATTACCTAAAAGTCCCCCGGAGCTAGAGTCGAGTGTTTGTCTTGTATGTGGCAACAACCCATTATAGAAAGTGGATACTTGTTTCCATACCGCAAAACCGTGATGAGGACACTTTCTTAGTAGCTCCTTGAACCTTTCCCAAGTTTCATAGAAGGATTCCCCGTCCTCTTGTGAATATATGTATTAATTTCAGTCATTAATTTAGCCGTTTTAGCAGGAGGGAAATACTTATATAGAAACTTTTGGGCTAGTTCATCCCAGGTGTTTACCGAGCCAACTGGGAGGGTATTAAGCCAAGCCTTAGCTCGGTCTTTTAGTGAAAATGGAAACATGCGAAGGCAGATGGCGTCGTTTGATGCTCCATTGATCCGAAAGGTATCACATATTTCTAAGAAATTAGAAATATGTAGATGGGGATCCTCGTCCGTAAGTCCATGGAAGGTTACGGAGTTTTGAAGCATCTGTATCAAGTGTGGCCGAAGTTCGAATTTGTTGGCTTCGACATTCGGTGCATTGATAGCGGCGCCTAGATTACCTACGGTTGGGCGTAAGTAATCAATGAGAGTACGTTGGTCCGACATTGGAAGCGGGTCCCCCGAAACTTTCTCTTGGTTTTTAGCTTTAAGTCTTTTTCTGAGAAAGCGTTCGGGTTCTTCTAGAGGTTCTTTTATGTCTCTACTAGAACTGGAGCTCATACACTACGTAGAAAGTTCAGATGTGGCGCCTGGGTTCCAAGTCCTGCAATAAAAATAGAAAAGAACGTTGGTCAGAAGGTTCACCACGGCCCTGTGCTCAGGTGAACACGGCCCATGGTCGGAGATAAAGTGATTGTTTTCCGGATCCCTGTTACTGGGGAGTTTGACACGGCCCCGTGTTGCACCGACACGGCCCCGTGCTCAACTCTCTGTAACTCGGAAAATAAAAACTGCCAGTAACAATGCTGGGCACGGCCCGTGTCTAACCAGGCACGGCCCGTGCTGAGCTCTGCAGAAACTGAAAAATTTAGAAAAATCCTAAAAAAATAGAAAAATAAGAAAAGAACGATTAGGCCGTTGATTCCTAACTTTCTTAAAATCCTTGTGTCCCCGGCAACGGCGCCAAAAACTTGATGCGTGTGGTGTGTTATATATTTTAATGTATATTTTAAGCCCTTTTTACATGTTAGTCAAGTTTTAAATTTATAAAACACGATATTTTACTAACACCAAACACACGTATGGGCAAGTGCACCCATCGTGAGCGTAGTATAGTGTTGGCAAGATACCGAGGTCGTCCAAGGACACAAGAGCTTTTAATACCGGTTTATCCTCAACGTCTAATCAAATCAAAAAGTTAGAAAAATGTTTTTAAACTAGAAAAATAAAAACTAACTAAAATGCTAAAAAAATAAAATAAAAGTAAAAACAGATAGACATGATGAATCACTTGGCTCCGACTCGTGTTTAGTGTAACCTTTGATTATTTCCGCACTTTTGCACTTTTTAAGAGATTATCTTAGTTATTGTAGTAGGCCCCTCTTTTGAAGGTGACGTTACCCTCAACCCAGTAGTTTGAGTCAGCAAGGATACAATCCTAAAGGGTCGGATTATTGAAAGATAATTAATTAAGTTATTAATGCATATTATGGTAGGCCCCTCTTTTGAAGGTGACGTTACCCTCGGCTAAGTAGTATGAGTCAGCAGGGATACAGTCCTAAGTAGACGGGTTAAAGTATTAATAGTAGCTTACATATGAGGGGATCAAAGAGTTTGGACCCCCGCCATCCAATACCGGTGGGTATTGAAGGAGGTCCTACTAAATTTGACACAGGTCCTTGCAGGATCTATACACTGAACAAGGCAAGACTCTTACCAAACCGTTCCCTTAACCCCCGACCAGGTAGCCAACATATCTCCATATAGACCGTGGAGATATGAATGGTGAAAATCTTTTATTTTATTTAGACAGTAAAATAATGCCAAGACACCACGGACAAACGATAAGGAAGAATCACCTTCAACATAAGAAACTAGTTATTAAAGTCATTAATACATAACCAAATAAAAAGTGCGAAAAGATTAAAAATAAAAAGTATTACACTAGACACTTGTCTTCACCAAGTGATGTAAGAGACTTAGGCAAACATGGCCTTTGATTGTCAAGAACTCTTACAATCAATCTTGGATCCCGAGATGACTCACACACTCTATGATGGACGATGGATGATGGTGGTGGATGATGGTGTTGTGATGGTGGTGGGTGGTGGGTGAAGTGTGAGAGAGGTGGTGTGCCAAGGGATGGTTTGCAAATGAGCCAAGCACCCCTATTTATAGGCTGAACAGAGACTCAGGCACGGCCCTGTGTCCATTGGGCACGACCCTGTGTCCACCTTCCTTCTCTTTCTTCATTAATTGCAGTTTGTCTGCATTAGTTGACCACGCCCCCGTGTCCGATGGGCACGCCCCCGTGTGCAGAAGCGTATCTGTACTATCAAGATTTCCCCAGATTCTGCGAATCTTAGAGTTGACCACGGCCCCGTGTCCACTGGACACTCCCCCGTGGTGGGTGATAGAAGCTTCTATAGCTTTGTCTTTTCTGCTGACACTCGGGCACGCCCCCGTGCTAACTGAGCACGGGGCGTGTTCAGCCTTCTGTCTTCTTGTTTTTTGCTTGGGAAAATGCTGTCGGGGGGTCGGGCATGCCACGTTTGTTCCTTTTCTTGTATTTATGTTAGATTTAGCTGTCTTTTTTGCTTCTTTTGTTCATTTGAGCTCATTTAATCCTGAAAATACAAAAGGAAGACAAAAACACACTTTTTCCAACATTAGTACTAAAAAAAGGTTAGTTTTATGCCACATTTGATGTAATTTATATCTTGCATTTTGCACACATCATTATCAAAATAGATCTTGAGTAAACATGTAGGTTTGTTTCTTCTGTCATATATAAAAGCTTATTTTTCTATAGAGGATATTTAATTATTATATATTATCAAGAAATCTTGTTCTGTATATGTATATAACAATTTCAATTTCTTATATATATAATATCAAATTATAAGAATCCAATTATATAACTAATGGTGTTATTATTCTGCTTATTCTCATAACTATATTCATATTTTTATACTAACAATAGTAATAGTATATTGAAATAAATTTCTATTAAATTTATTGAACATAATATTTTGGGATAAAAAGGGTAAATCACCAAAAGAAATAAATAAATATAAATTTTCTGGATTCTTTTAGAACAATTTAATTTTTAACTGACATGTTGACTCATTTTGGTTATAACATATTAGAAGTTTGGCGTTTCTAAATTTGATCCTTAATATATTAAGCAGTGAAGTATTACTCCTATATCAGAATATATATATAATTTAAGGAATACGTTGAATAAAAATCTTTAAGCTATTTTCTGTCGATATGTATGTGTTGTGTACATATATTTTAAATCATCTATTTATACAATACCAAATATTTTTGTACTTATTTGTATAAAGTATCATTTGTTTTATTAATATAGGTTATAAGATATAAAATATTGTATATATATATATATATATATATATATATATAGGCTAAAGATAAATAGAAAACCCACTTTAATTTAGAAAACCCGGGAAACTCTAACCTCCCGATGTTTTTAAAAAAAAAAAAATATACACATGTTATATACATGTTTTTAAGGTATTTGGGCCAAAAAAATCAAAAAAGCGCCGAGTAGATATTTTAAAAAAAAATAAACAAGTTTTGGTGTAACACGTGTTACAAATATGTCAGATGAATGTAACACGTGTTACACCAAAACTTGTTTATTTTTTTTAAAAATATCTACTCGGCGCTTTTTTGATTTTTTTGGCCCAAATACCTTAAAAACATGTATATAACATGTGTATATTTTTTTTTTTTTGAAAAAACATCGGGAGGTTAGAGTTTCCCGGGTTTTCTAAATTAAAGTGGGTTTTCTATAGATACTAACCCTATATATATATATATATATTTGCATACTTGTCATATAGATGAAAATGTACATGTGCTTATAATATAACATAATCATATGGAATAATATTTTCATGGGGTTATTAGGAAAATCATGTTTTTAATTATTGTAATTAAATAATAAACATGTTTTAATTATTATATTTTAACAAAATTAATATAATTATATGTTTTGTCAAAATTTTTACAAATATATATATATATATATATATATATATATATATATATATATATATATATATATATATATATATATATATATATATATATATATATATATATAAGTCGAGCAAAATTTTGGATTATATCATAAATCATAAAACATACTACTTGCATCGAATAATATTTTATATTATGATATTTCAGTGAAATCATACCTAAAATGTGTTATCTTATATCTTTGATTAAGATATTAGTGTCAATATCATAATATTATTATAATTTATATTGAATTGTATTCACATAAATATATGGGTATGATATATATATATATATATATATATATCACAAAATTTTAATATATTATGAATATATCTCCTTTATATATTTATAGCATAACATACTGTAAGATACAAATAGGGGTTACACATACTGAGAATTTAAATGACATAAAATCATTTAGGTATAATACATGAATTGTATTATTTTAATATTTATATTATGATGTTTTCGAAGTATCATACCTGAATTGTGTTATCTTATATTAATATTAAGATATTAATGTTAGTGTCGTAATATTATTATAATGTTACAAAATTCATATTGAATTATATTCATATAAATATATGATATATATATATATATATATATATATATATATATATATATATATATATATATATATATATAATTGGGGGAGGTTCATTTGAGAAGAAAAATTAAATTGAGAAGAAAAAGAACAAAGGGTACAATTGTAAAACATTAAATAGTTTTCTCTCATTTTATTTATTATTATCTTTGACTAATTAATTAGTCATAAAAACTATCATACTCCACACTAAAATTTTTTCTTACACACATCAAAATTTATCCTACACATTTTGAAATTTATCCTACACATATTGAAATTTATCTTACACATCTCGTAATTCATCCTACCCACCTCGTAATTCATCCTACACTTTAAATTAAATTTTTTTCTTCTTTGAAAAAATATATTTTTTGAAAATAAGTTACAAATTTAATGTAGTTAGCTATTAAAAAGGAAGACTGCCAGTTAATGATTTACCTAAGTCTACGAATATACCCTTACACTAATATTAAATACAAAAATTAAATGAAGTAAAATGAAGGATTCTTATTGGTTGAAAATTCTTCTTTTTTATTCTTACAAAAAATTTCTTCTCATTTGAACCTTCCACATATATATTATATCATGAAAATTAATAAGACATAACATTATTAATATATCACCTATATATATATATATATATATATACTTTTTAAATATAGCATAACTGTAAGATACATGTACGTGTAACACATATTGGGAATTCAAATTCGTTAAATGACATAAAAATCATAATAGACATATTAAGATTTTATGTTCACATGATAACACATAAGATATTAATTTCCTAACATAAATGTTTAAGATTTAGGTATTAGAAGAACACATAAATGGCTTAAACAAGTGGCTTGACTCTGATATCACCTTCTGTCACAGCCCCCGACCCCACCCTGTGAGCGGGAGACGCGAACCAATAAGATGGTATCGGTGTTTATTAATTTGGCAGCGGAAAGTTTCATCAGGACCGTAGCTAGGAAATATTTTTATCAGAGTTAAACACCAAAATGTTTAAAATAGATAAATGGAATAAAACCTGATTTTCATTTGTAATATTTTTATAGGGATAAACCCTAATTATTGAAAACATGATCTCATTTTTATTTAGGTAACTTTTATAGCCACTTTTCTAAGCCTTCAGTGCTCTCCAGCTGGCTTTTGTTGGCTAGACACTAAGTTATCTGAAACGCGTTTTAAAAACATTTTATCAGCAAGAAATACTGGCGAGTACATCTCAATTTAATCAAAATAGTTTTATGACTTCACGGTTTTGAGGGCATCCGCAATTACATTTGTTTATATCTACTCAATTACTTATTCAGTACTGTCAACCTGACCTATGGGTCATATTACCCATTGGCTAACTCTTTGTCCAATGGTAATGTTTTCCACATTTTGTATACAAAACCCCAACATAGCGGCAGTAATTGTAGAATCACAAATACTCAATTACTGTTAAGTGTAATTTAAAACATTTGAGGTTTTGGTAAAATATTTTGACTCATGAAAAGATTTACAAAAATAGAATGTACTCACATTTGTAGACTTAGGCATTCCTACAAGTTTCCTGGTAATATTATAGCTTTCTGATAAGATTATAGCTTTCTGATAATATTATAGCTTCCTGTTGCTACTCCTGGTTATTATTTATTAAATTTAAACAATGCACACGTGTTAGTAAGATAACCCAAATCACATTAACCTTACAACTCGAGACAAAACTCCAATGACTCAGTCAGGCAGAGCCTTGACATGCATTACAGAGTCCTAGATCAACCGGGTGTAACAGGAGACAGAACTCCAACGACTGAGTCGGGCAGAGCCGACATGCGTTACGGAAATTCTAAATCTATCGTGGAGAGTAATAGCAGAGTTATAGTACTTACAACGAGGCAGAGCTTCGTTTATTAGGGGGTATTAGGCTAGAGCTTTAGCTTACAGAAGTTGAGAGAGAAATAAAGAAATTTGAACGATCTGAAATGGCTGATTCGATCCTCTTTTATAGCCTGATCGTAGGCGGGTCGCGGCCCGCGACGTCATCTCCTTCAGCTCTCGCGGCCCGCGAGGATGTCTTAAGTCGGCAGAGGTTTGATGAGTCATCACACTAGTTTCGATGCGTGTCCGACACGTGGCACAAGCAGTGCCCGGCAAGTAATTGGGCCTCGCGCCCCGCGAAGATCCTGGTGATCTCGCTCGCGGCCCGCGTGCGGCTTTAATACTTATTTTTATTTGATTTTTATTAATATAAAGGTTATACGGGTTCGTTTATCGCATACGAGGTGTATTTAGGAGCGTTTAGGGGTGTTTCTCAAGGGTTGTTACATAATTTGACCTCAAGGCTGATTATATAATATTATTAAAAATATTTTGACATAACGGACTCGTCATAAACCTATTCGACTACCCTATACCGCCTATGCACATATGACTAGTTTAAGTAATATAAAATATATAAACTAGTCGAAATGGGTCAAATGATTTCAAAACTACTCTAAATCAGAATGTTTGGCTAAATATCTCGTATCCAACGAGGTCGTGCACTCGAACGGGTATAAATCACACTCTATTCGGTCAAAGCTTAATCTAGCAAAACTGAACATATTCTTAAGTAACGTGTCATGTCTAAGGAACTAACCTATGACCCTTATACATTCTAACAGATAACTAATTATGTTCATTCCGGACTATAACCCCCCCCCCCCAGATAATCGGACTTGGGTCAGTAATACTTAGACTTGCGGCTTTTGCTAAACTAAAATCGTTATCGGTTGGAAGCTAGCAAAAGGTAAATACTCTTAACTTATTTTGTTTTAAAACTTGAGGTATATAAATGAGCCATGTGATTGCTTATAAATATAAGAACTCGATTTAATTCGTATTACTTGATAACTGAAACAATTGAGGATTAATGGTACCGTGTCCGGGCGTCCCGACTCATGAACTATTATGGCCATACAGAATAACGTGCTAGGGTAGGTATAACGATTGTAAGACGCGTTATTTAACTTTGGTGTGTACCTTAATCATTATAGCACTGCAAATGACCGACTTTCATCTCTGGTTCTTGATTGTATGACAAGTATTGTAAATCTGGTGACAAGATAAAATCCAAAGAAATATTAAATGATTACCTACGTGTTTCTCTATGTCTAAAACTCTTTTTGAAAATCTGTTTTTAAAACGAGTCAGTTAATTGTATTTACCAGTGAGAGTTGACGTATTTTCAAAAGATTGAATCGCAGGTATTGAACCTTAATATTAGGCCGAGAATCTGGGTCGGCTATGATAAAGACTATGAAATTTGCAACTTCTCAGCTTAAGGCCTATGATGTCTAAAGCTCTTTTTATTAGATCTCGCATGTGGGCTTGTAGTTGAGCTCTTATATAAATTTTATATATATTCAAACTTTTATTAAATGAATATTTTTACTCAATACTTCCGCTGCATATAACTTGTGATACTGTTATCCAATCGTCACGCTTAAACCTACCCTTCCGGGCCCACCGGAAATCGGGGTGTGACAATACTGGAGACAATTCAACGTCTATATCTAATGTTATTCAAAGTAATCAGAAAGCATCATCCATCCTCTGGTAAAGTTAAACGTAACCTTCTTGAAGTCTACGAGGTAGACGACTCTCTAAATTGTTCTTCAACAAAACGTCAGATTGAAGATGAAAAAGATGAAACCGAGATACCACTTAAGCAACCATTACCTTTTTTTCTCTTCCCTTGAGCTACAACCACTACCTTTTATTCTCTTCTATTATATCCCTTAAGCAACCAAGTGTTTGGGATTCCTTCTCAAAAACAACTTATTAACTTGTATAAGTCATAAGTTATAACTTAGAATTTCTAACTTCTCAAAAAACAACTTTTTCACACACAAAAACAACTTAAATAAGTTAAGCCAAACACTATAAAAACGACTTATTAACTTTTATAAGTCAATAAGTTATAAGTTGCTCCACAATAAGCTAACCCAAACACCCACCAAAAGTGTTTGCTTTCCTCCTTAAAACTTTCATTCATATAAAACACGCCACATTATTTTTTTCGTGTAATTCAAAATTTTCTCACGATAGAAAATATCAGATAATACACACATACATACAAACACATTAAAGTGGGTCCTAATGACCATCATCCTCTTCTGTCACCGGGAGCAAAAAGACCCCTTTTCCCCTACCTTTCAGTTGCGAATTCTGATCCTAAATTTTTCAAGAACTTGTTCACTCGCTGACATTACTCAATTCACCACCATAAATACTATACTTTCCCTCATCATTTTCTCAAAACATATAATGGCTGTTTCTACACTTCTAAGCTTCATATGGTTCACTATACTACTGCTTATTCAACCATACCCAGCTTCCGGATCACGAACACTCAGTGCCATCGTAACGAACCCTCCACCGCTCGGGATATGCGCCTCAGCCGTAACTAAATACGGTTACAAGTGTCAGGAAATTGATGTACGGAGTCAGTTTAGTTTAGTTTAGTTTAGTTTAGTTTAGTTATAATAATAAGTGGTTACTAACAGCTAGTTATTTTGTGTTGTTAGGTGACAACGGAAGATGGGTATATATTGAGTGTTCAGAGAATTCCGGTGGGGAGACACGGTGGTGGTGGTGGTGGCGGCGGTGGGAGGAGAAGACAACCGGTTTTGTTGCAACATGGAGTTCTTGTGGTAATTTTTTTATAATTAGATTTTGGTCACAAGCACACAGATTATTTGTAGGATTATGTGTTTACTTAAACGCCAAAATTATGTTTTTGTTTTTGTCGTCACACTATATTAATTTTGACAAATTATATATGTTGTATTTCAAATATATAGAAAATCTATAAAGTTTGGTATTTATATTTGCGTAGCTTAAAAAAGTATCCGGTGTTTAGTATTTTTCTTCGTATTTGATTCCTTTTCCATACTATCACATTATTTTATTATTTAATTCCGTTCTAATTTTCTTTTATTCTATAGCTTTATTGTTGTTTTTTTATATGTTTAAAAGGGTGGTACACCCCAAAATCTTATTAGGACACTCTTTTTTCCTCCATCTCTCTTTCTATATTTATCTATATATAGACAGAGATATAGTAAAAGGATTTACCAATGAATTTTAAGTTTATTATATATTTTTTGTTTAAGTTATCAATGTGGTGTGTAATATCATGTGTATTTCTAATGATTTCCATCACTAAAGAAGCAATATCATGTTTATTTCTAATGATTTCCTTCACTAAAGAAAAGTAAAAAAAACAAGAGCTGAGTGCGCTCACTTTTTTTTTTTTTTTATATATATATGTGATTTAGGATTTTAGATAAAGCAAGAAAATTGAACACATGCATGTTGCCACGTCATTAATTTTCATTTTGTCCGGGTCATTAGGTGTGTCCATATTAGGCTCCGATTTTGTCTCTATATTCACGGCCATTATCAAGCAATTTATTTCGGATTTATGCATCTTTTTATAGATATATTTAAAAAAAACAAATTTGTTTTAGACTTTTAATGAAATTCCTTTTTTTAAATATTGACCAGTCAACTTTTTTATGGGCTCCATCATTGTCCTTGACCCATTTAGTTCCAAAGAACCCGTGAAGGATTTTGAGCATTTATTCAAGTCTGACACTTGGACTTAACTCGTACCAACTGCCATATATTTATTTACCAATAAAAATATTATTTTACTTTACTTTCTCTCATATATATATTCGAATTATGTAACATAATTTGAATGTTACAATGTAGGATGGCATGACATGGCTACTAAATTCTCCGGAGCAATCTCTAGCTTTGATCTTGGCAGATAGCGGTTTCGATGTCTGGATAGCTAACACGAGAGGAACCTCGTACAGTCGACGACATGTCTCTCTTGATCCCGATAGACCTGTACGTCCAATGTTACATTTCTTACATTCGTTTATTAGTTATTTGAAGTTGTACATTAAATAACGGTGTCATTTGGTTGCCAATTAATTGTCACATATCGTAGGAATTCTGGAATTGGACATGGGATGAAATCGCAGCTCGTGACTTGCCTGCTGTTATCGCTTATATCTTCCAACAAACGGGCCAAAAGATCCACTACGTCGGACATTCTTTGGTAAACTCTCTCACTATTTGATAAAAATAGCAACATGTAGCATAGTTTTAGCTATGACACTTATGTCTGTTACTTATGGTTCTTGTAACTCCAATTGTAGCGAAAGTTACCCCCTTTTTAAGTTGGACCATTTTCTAATACGCTTTCTAGTGTCACTAACTCTTTTATAAGCTATTTATGCACTCAAGTTCTATCATGATGCTTAATTAATAGAGGTGGTTTTTGTACTACTTTATGCACTAAAGTACATGCACCTAATGAGCAAGTACACAACTGTATGATATTATCTTGCACCCATTGTAGGGAACTTTGATTGCTTTGGCATCCCTCTCAGAGGGTAAACAAGTAGACAAGATGAAATCGGCTGCATTGTTAAGCCCGATCGCGTACTTGAGCCATATGACCACCGCACTCGGTGTTGTTGCTGCCAAAGTCTTTGTTGGCGAGGTATGTTTGATGTATCCATGAACACATTTTCCATATCACAAGCAGCTCACAATTTAGCTAAAAAAACTTTAAATTTCTCTTCAGGTTACTATAGTGTTTGGTCTTGCTGAGTTCAATCCAAAAGGGTAATTAAAACACCTCAGTTTCACTTTCTTATTCTTTATCAATATATACACATAACATGTTATAAACATATTGTTTTGATTTCTCTATGAAACGCGCAGGGATGATGTGAGCCGGTTCCTTAAAGGCCTATGTGCTGATCCAAAAGTTGATTGTTACGACTTAATGTCCGCCCTTACAGGTAGATTACGTTTGGACCGTATAAGTATCAGTAAATTCAGTTAAAGATTATATTATGTTTGATATATATCGTGGTTATTTCAAAGGTAAAAACTGTTGCCTCAACGCCTCCACTGTAGATGTGTTCTTAAGAAGCGAGCCACAGTCTACCTCGACGAAGAACTTGGTTCATTTAGCTCAAAGTAAGTTTGTAATTTTTAACGAATAGGAATCGTTTATTTAAAGTGGCTGAAAGGATCAATAAAACCCAATATTTGCAGCTGTTAGAGATGGTGTTTTGGCTAAGTATGACTATGGAAATCCTGCCTTCAATATAGAACATTATGGCATGCCAATGCCTCCAATTTATAACCTTTCAAATATCCCAAAAGACTTCCCTTTGTTCATCAGCTATGGAGGCCAAGACGCGCTTTCAGACCCTAAAGATGTTGCAAATTTGCTCGATGATCTCAAGTTGCATGATGAAGGGAAGCTTAGCGTGCAATATATCAAGGAATACGCTCATGCCGATTTTATCATGGGTGTAACGGCTAAAGATGTTATTTATGACAAAATCATCTCGTTCTTTCAACGAAACCAATAGAGACATTGATATTTAATGTAACATTTTGCCCTCTAATGACAATAAGTGATCATTTAGCATACACCAAAATCATCATTTGATAATCTGAAACACAAAAAAGTACGTATGCTGCATTTTAGCGTAAATTTAAGGTAAAATGGATTATGCCTGCAAACTAGGAATTATCAGTTGATCACTTTTTTTTATAATAAAGTTAACAGAAAGCAATACCAGTTTCATTAATGATAAGTTTCAAAGGCAAGCAAACTCTTTTTACAGGGCTAAAAGATTTTGCTTAGGCTGCAATTCAACTACTTGTCTATTGGTTATAGTGTTACACAAGTATGTTGGAATAGTAATGAAGTTACAACTATACAAGGAATGACAGCACAAACCACCATTCCAAGTTTCCAACCAACTAATCCAAGGGGCAAATTGGTAAAATAAGGTTATGATATGCTTATACATTTGGTACAAGTTTGTAGTATATATACATACCATGTTTAGTTGGTTCCATACACAAATCATTCAGTCAAACAAAATGGAGAAAGGTGCATATAACATGTTATTGTTCGTTGGTTGTGTCGTAATGTTGCTAATGTTATCAACACAAGGCTCAGCCGAGCAACATATCGTTGGAGGGAAACAAGGGTGGGACCAATCGACAGATTTTGACACTTGGGCGTCGGGTCAAACGTTTAAGGTCGGCGACACACTTGGTAAGCTAAAGTATCTTTTTTATTAAACCATTCGCAATGGATTGTTCTCTTAATTTTTCATAGCAGTTACGTCAGTTTAATTGCGTAGAAGGGTGTTCAACGAATCAAAATTCAAGTCACTCGGTTAATAGGATTGAGTTATTTGATTTTTTTTTTATTTCAAATTTGGACTTCGGGTTGGTTGGATTCGATTTGAATTTAACAAAAAAATTAACTCCATTATAAAACTATTGTATTTCTTTTAACATAAAAAATACAAGTTAATGAAACTAATTGAAACATCAAAAGGGCATACTACCAAAATCTAAATTGTTCAATATTAGGGTTCATACTTCTAGACTTCCCATCGTTTTTCATGAATGGCTGATAGTCTGATAATGATGTTAGATTTAGGCATTTGCTAATTGGGTAAGTTTAGTGGTGCACAAATCGGGTTTTTGAATACCTGGTTCCGGGTATGGAACCGGGTTCGGGTACGACCAGGTTCTACAAAATCGGGTATTGAAAATACAGGGTCGGGTCCGGGTCCGGGTTTTATACCAAAAATGTATACCCTATATACCCGGGTTCGGGTAGGGTCCAGGTCGGGTTTTCTAATACGTGGGTATTATAATACCCTATTTCCGGGTTCGGGTAGGGTTTGGATATGGATCGGGTAGGGTTTGGGTATGCATCGGGTAGGGTTCAGGTATTGATCGGGCATTCATTTTTTTGCATAAAACATAGAAATATAAAATGCAAAACCTTTTTATTTCATAAAACATAGAAATACATGACACCTAAATAATCATAGAACCAAGTCGAATAAAATGATGAACGTAGATAGCTTCGAATAACTTGATTTTCTTCGTTTATTTTATGGAATTGGGTATTTGGATGTTAGAATATTTTTAAAATTGGGTAATTGCTAATTGGTTTGGGCCTTTCTTTATTCTATTCAATTCACCAACCCAAGTTCCAAAGTTAAAAAAAACGCCATTTTTACGTATATGTATCTAAAAATTAAAATTATTTACTTGATTTTGAATTTCGAATCGAATCGAAATTACAAATTCGAATTTTTTTTTTTTTTTTTTTTGGAAAATGTGAGGATCATTACCTAGCTGCGAAATTGCAACCCATAAGAAAATTACAATAGAGTGGCAATAAACGAGCAACAAAAACGAGCAACAAGTTATACCGCAAGCCTCTTTTGAATAACAAAACCATATAAGCAATAGGGTGGTTTAAAAATGAAATTTGAATTCAATCCGAATTGAATTTTGAGTTCGTCTTTTGTATAGGATGAAAATAGGCAATAGTATGGTTTGTCCTGGGTGTCCATGTTATTGCAACATTCCTCCTTCTACACCCGTTATGGATGGTCTTTTTATAAAACGTTAGGTGAATTGAAAACGATACTTTGATAACGTTATTTAATGGTTATCTTGCTGTTTTTTTTTTCCTTTTTGGATAGTATTCAACTATAGTCCAATGCATAGCGTTGCGGAGCTTGGTAGCGAGGATGAATACAAGAAATGCGATGTGGGATCGGCTACAAATTCAATGAGCGATGGCAATAGTGTGGTGAAGTTAACAAAGGTTGGTACACGATACTTCGCATGTGGTACAAGTGGACATTGCGATCAGGGTATGAAGGTGAAGATCACTACGGTCTCGGCTTCTTCTTCTTCTTCAGGTTCATCACCATCCACACCTTCTTCTTCAGGTTCATCACCATCCACACCGACTTCAACTTCGACTTCAACCTCGGGTGTCATATGTGTTTCGGGATCATTTGTATTTTTGGCTTCGATTTTGGCGATGAGCACTTTAATGCACATCTTGTTTTAAAGAGAAACATTTGGATATGATAAAACATATGGATAAGATACGAGGATCTCCCTGTTTGTTTTGATGCCTAATTGATATTGTTTATTGTGTAGCCGTTGAGGAATAGAATAACATTTGTTTAAATGGTAACATATCGAACCGATGTTATAATATATAGGTTTGAGAAAAGATAAAAATGTTACGTTGTGTTTTTCTAGGTTGGAATAATATATCACTACAGGATGTTTGGATATGATGAACTTTTTTGTTATGGTTTATCGAACTTGAAAAATAAAAAAAATAAAAAATTAATACGGTTATTTCTAACTATTTCAAGCCCCCTCATGATCAAATACTCTTTGAGCGGAAAACACAATGGCATTTGTAGGAATTGAGGTTGTTCTTAAGTCTTATTAGAGGGGTCATCGGGGACTGGGCATCAGTTAGATTCTGGCTCGATACTTGGGCTGGAAACACTAGCTTTTGACTACACTGAGTTTTTTCATTTCATTTGTTTATATCTTACGATTACTCACTGGTATTTGTCACTCGACAGTCCCTGTGACTGTGGTCATATCACTATTGGCCCTCAATTGTCCATTAGCAAAGCTTATCAAGTAATAGGGGTGTGCATGGGTCGGTTTGGGTCGGTTTTGACCAAAAACAATAACCATAACCGCGATGTCGGTTATTGGATAACCATAACCATAATCGATCGGTTATGGTGGTTATGGTTATTCGGTTTTGATGGTTATAGCGGGTCGGTTATGGGTGGTTAACTGTGTATTTAGCTTAGCTAAGAATAGCTTGATTTTTTTAACATGGAATAAATTGTTATTGCATATTTGTATATATTAGTATATTACATAGTATTAAAAATACATATAATCTATAATATTAATTCCAATTATTATCTAACTAGCCGTTTACCCGCGCGATGCGGCGGGAAACATATCATTTAGGTTGGTGAATTTAGGGCTATGTACAGGGGGGGTTCTCGTTTTCCAATTGATTTATCAGTCGTCTCGTGATATATTGTATAGTACGTATGTTAGTTTTCTTATTGGTAACATCAGTGTGGTCTAACATGAGCCTTACAGATCTCAACCAATTAATAATTTAACATTAAAATTATCAAAGAAGTGTACTTCGACACATGAATAAGAAAATATCAATAATAAGTTAATATAAAAAAATTGTCTATCAACTACTTGCATTGGGTGTACAATTGTACATACTACTTTATGATAATATTATTAAGATTTGTTGGATTACATTATTGTCACAAGATTTGCATACTACTATTGTTTGTTCGCCTACTCTTTACAACATTAGTGCTACTTATTTAAGAGTCACACTCTCACAAAACATCTCGAGATTGTTCATTATTTTAGCTCTGACTTTCAGTGGATACATTTTGAGAGAACTGAACGTGTGTTTGTAAATTTATTGAATGAACTGTGAAAATCTAATCATATTTAAAGTTGTTTTGCTTTTTTTAACAAATGTAACTATTAGGAGAGCTAACACATATTAACTAAAATAGTTTCGGACTTTTGACCCCCAACAACCCAAAAAAAAGAAACGTGTCACATGTGTAGACACCCAAATGCATCAGACTAATCCATAATCCATATGTTTTCAACTTTTTATAGAAAAATCATTGTAAATATTACTATTGTAAGACCATACCGTGTGAAGAGGCTTGAAGATGGCGTGTTAAGCGCCATGTGGCAACCAAGTAATCAAGGGGGTATGGTAAAAAAAAAAAAAAAAGCGGTGGTCTTGGGCGTGGAAAAGGCCCACCTAGTGTTTAAAAAAAATAAAACCTAACCAATCATAAATCTCCTACCACAAACCACCAATCAACTCGCGGCATATCACCAACCAAATCCCTCCCCCCCCCCCCCCCCACGCTGGTGAATAATCCTCCGCCACACACAACGTTGTGGAAACGCCAAGCACGGGGTGGTTTGATAGGCGTGGACTGGCCTCCACGATTTCCACGCCCACACCGTGTGATCTAACAAGAAAAATTCTAAGTGTGTGGGTCCCATGCCAAGCTTTCTACATCTGCACAAACAATGATGTATGTAGACGATATTTGAAAGTTTTTAATATATTGACCCATGTGATTAGTAAATCATTTTGTGAAACTTAAGTGGTACTATGGTAAATGTGTGTTCGTGATTATTACATATTGATTAAAAATAAGCTCAATCATAATTCATTGCTGAGACCATTTGCAGCCAAGCAAATCATTTTAAGAATTGGAGTACAAATGCAATTTACACAATATATTCACCATGACTACGGTATGAGCAAGGGATCAGCTGCGAAGAACTTCATGCTCGTTAAGATTTCATGCATGTACATGAACCTGAAAGTTGAACAAAGAGGATATTATTAAGTCTCTAAAAGGTATGCAGAAATACATCTGTTGCTAGAAATTACTCAAAATTGGTCACTGTCATTTGTAATAAAATATTACCAGCATGTCCAGCATATCTAGATTCACAAGAGTGACTTCCCATTTTCAATTGGCAGTTAAACCTTCACATTCAACCATCTTACACTTTCTACCCCATAATATTAGGTTTAGTTTTGATACATCAATACCTTATATTCCTTACTAACCCTGGTGATCCATACTATTACCGATTGCTAAAGCATACATCATGCTTATCCATACCTAAGTCTTCAGTCACAAAAACTGAAACACCATATGTCTCACAATTGACCCATATAGGTGTTAGATCAAAAAGCCAAAAATAAAGAAGAACAAAATCTAGGAAGACTAACCAGTTAGGCTTTTAAATCCAGATGACTAACCTGGCTTTTTTAGTGCCTCCACCTTCCATTTTTATTCCCATAACCCCCTCCCAAGTCCTACCTCACCATGTCTAGACACTTTTATGAAGTTGTCGTTAATAAAAAAAATACAATTCATATAATCATAGTTAAAGCCTTACAAGGAAGTTAAGATTGTATGAAATGCATCATACAATCATAAATTATAGTAAATTACTCAGCAGCTTCGCAGCAGTAGTGTCGTTTTTCTTTTTTAATCTACAAATAATTTTATCATTAAAATCAAGTAGTGCTGGTGTCCTTTTTTATACAAATAATTTTAACATTAAAATTAGTAGCATGGTTCAATGAACAATCATTGCCATACTTCCGGTTGCTTTCCAGCAATCACTACCAGTAGCTCGGTCTTCATTCCTATTGTTTCAGTATTATATTCAAGCAACCCGCCGTATGATGAAATTATCAAGGATCACATTAGCATTGTCTAGGTTTCAAACTTCATAATATGACAGCTATGGATTTACTCGAGTAAAAACCTTAACTGCCGCTATTCATCACTGTTGTTGATATCTCGAACCTCTGTCGCCGCCGGCTTGTGTGGCGGAACCCTAAATCGCCAGTTCGGCACCACCGAAACCTTCACCCGCATCAGAAATAACATTTCATCAAAGAAGCAACTGCAAGTGTCACACCCCGACTTTCCACGTATTACCGGTGGGCCCGGTGGGGAGTATCGTGACGTGGTTGACAACATAATAGTCAAACAACACAATATTTAATATGCACAGCGGAAGCAATTGAAAGATATATTTCAACTTTAATAAATTGTAATATCCAGTATCACAATAGTCGAAAGTTTGTCCACAGAAGGATCAAAATAAATAGGAAACAGTAGTTCAACAGACGTTAGGCATCTTAAGCTTGCAAGACTCTTTATTGATGCTAAGGAGAAATCCAGCCTATTACGATTAGTACCTGCATTTAATCTTTTTGGGAAAATACGTCAGTTTACACTGGTAAATACAATTAACCGACTCATTTTAAAAATGATTAAAAATTTATTTGGATGCACGTGGCATAAACAATTTATAACTTGGGATAATTATTTAAATATATAAACTTGTAAAAGAATTACATGTTCCTTATGCGTTCAGTAGCCCGGATCGTGCCGGGTTAAAGATCAATAGACACACCACATTATTTATTTATGCACTGACGGGTGTACGCCTACACCCCGCGCTTAGGTCGTGGACATTTCGTAAAATGATGCCAAGGATATCCGGGACATGGTCATTAACCCCCCAAAGGCTTTAAGCAAACAAAACATATTTAAACGGGTCATCTCGATAATACTTAACCACTAATCGATTAAGGTCGAATGCCCGACCAAGCGGTATTTTATATACCGTACCCCAAGCCCGTATAAGGAAAAATAAGTTAAAAGTATTTACCTTTGCAAGTATAATTCACAATTAGCAAATGTGGGTAGCTTTTACCGGTCTCCTATTCTGGAACAAAGGTTTATAATAACCTATTAGAATCCTAACGGCCTTTAGTTAAGCTTAAGCTTAGACCGGTTAGTTTTAAAGATACGGTTCGTACGCACGATTAAGCGAAGACCGGGATAGAATGTGATTTAGACCTGACAAGTTTGAAGACTTGCTTAATATGGGTATATTATACACATTCTGGATTTTGAGAAAAAACTGATAAGGTTTGACCCGTTTCGGCCAATTTATGCAAACTAGTTACATAAACTGTACCGAATGCGTAAGAGGCGTAACGGGTAATCATGAGAGCCATTTACAGGTTTCCTAATTTAATATGCCTCAAATATGTTGTGATATCAGTAAGATATCTTTTATTATGCCCGAAACAAATTTAAACACAAACTATGTCCCGTAGGGGTAGTTTGGTCATTTACAAGGTTATAAAAGAGTTTAAGTATTAACCTGAGTTACAGGTCTGATGTAATCAGCAAAAATACTCAATTTAATAATTTATAACAGTAGGGTAAAGTATATATGTGAAATTTATCAGTTATAACCAAACTAAGCACCGTAGGGGCATTTTGGTAATTTCACATAAGCCGAAAAGCTCAAAACTGAAGTCTGAGTTAAACAACTTTTGCTTACTGTTAAAATATCATAATTTACCTAAAATATCAGTAGGTATCAACCCTTGTATGTTTAAAATAGTTTTAGTACATACTATGCGTTAAAAACGCTTAAAAAGGCGATTAGAAGCCATTTCCAGGTTCTATACATAAAGCTGATATTTTTATTATTCCAGAAGGCTTAAAATAATTTATTTATAATATGAAATCAGTAGCAAAAGGTTTGGGATCAAAAAGATATGTAAAACTCATTTTATAGCCCAAAAGGGCAAAACCGACAATTACCGATTTAAGCTTATAACTCTAAGTTATGCTCAGCCTAAAATTAATTAAAAATCTTCAAAAATCCCAAAATAATATATTACATCAGTGGGTAAAGAGTTTGATATCAAAAAGTGGGTTTAAATAGGCTCTACGCTAATTATGTCGTTTAATCGCTAAAAAGCTTTCTAATTATGCTAATGAGCATAACTCTCAATTTACACCACAAACTGATGTCAAATTTTGGGTGCAAGTTTATAAATCAGTAACTAAGGTTTCTACTCTTTTATATTTTCAAAAATCACGTTTTATGGTGAAAAGGGCATAATGGTCAACATATAGGCAATTAACGGAATTATGCATATTAATTGGATAACTAATGAACCATGGTGTATAATCACAGAGGGTTATACTAGCATGTAACCTGGTCCAATTAAAGCTCTAAGGTATTTCTAAAACATGCTTAAACGGGTCAGAACTGAAAGTCAAAGCGAAAGTCAAGTTATGCGACTTTCGGTTCCGAACCGGGTCTCTACTGAAAATTTGTCGGGTTGAACATGTTTAGACATGTTCTTACATTAATTACCAAGTTATATTAATGATCAAACAGGTTGTATGGGTTCTACATTGCTAATTATGCATAAATTGTAAATTAAGCATTCTGTTGACTTTTTAATAACAAGTTTGACCCGACATTTGACCTAGTTAGAATGAGATACAGAGGGTGCCCTTTTAAGGGTTTATTGCCCACATAATTACCAACTTATAACTACTTTCAATTTGACTAATCACTGGACCAACAATGATTAATTGCTAAGTCAACCGTTAATTACGACGGTTTGACTTTTAAGCTAAAACTAAGCAAAAACTTAACTAAGAAAGGTTAAGTGTAACAACTCTCATCAACAGTCATATTTATTAAATTAATTTGACTAATAGGAAACCCTAATTGAAACACCCAAGTGATTCTGCGCAAACCCCAAAATTTTCAGAACAATCAGAATCAGGATCAGGGCCCCTAAAACTTAGGGGGGGTATTTCCTAGTTACAATTATCCAAATACAATGCTGTCAAAAACGAATTAATGAAATTTATCAACTCAGCAGGCCTAGTCCCAAACGTGGCAACCCTATGACCCTTAGGTGTCCCTTGCGCAACGTAAGGGTTAGAGTGTTACGGTGCGCAAGGGGTGACAAATTTTGGGTATAAATAGAGGGTCGTGGGACTTGATTTCTGGAATTTGAGCGACGAACCAATTCGTAATACGCTCCGAGATATCTTCTATTTACCACAATTAACACACACGGATCACTAATCGGCGCCGCAATCAGGGTAATAACTCGATCGCTGATACGATTCAATGTCCGATTGATCAAAATATCCAATGGATGTTTAAGTGCTGCCCACATTAGGGTTTATGCTTTGTCATTCGTCGTTAATACGATGGATGTTTAAGTATCGCACTTTGTCATTCGTTGTGAGGGTTTGATCTCGTGAGTTATCGTAAATGCTGTATTGATTACTAACCCAGAATTGTGTGCCTGTTATTAAACTTAGGTTAAAAAGGCTAATCAGTAGGCTAAACTCTGCTCAAATTAAATCTGCAAAGTGAGTCATTCTCTTTTTATCAACTATTTTACAATACCTCAAATTATTTTCAAGGTTATAATTACAAGGACTAAGTCATGGATATCTTGAATTACTGGTTAGTGGGGTATTGTGCACATTACTAATTTTCTCCCAGTTAGGTTCATTGACCTACTAGGGATAATCATCACTATTTAGGTTCATTGACCTACTAGTGGTATGACCATCGTCACCATTGTGACTTGTCACCATTGTGACAGAGCGCCAGATAAAAATAAGATAGAAGCCATTGTAATCGCTCTTATGCTGTAATTAATAACTATACATCATTTTATGTAAATAGAATGATTCACTCAGTATTTCCCGCTGACAAAACCTTTTTCAAACATGTTTCAGGTGATCTGTTATGATCCAGGAAAAGTGCCGTGAAGCACTACAAGCTTAAGAAAGTGGCTCAGGATAAAATAAAGAAACATATTTTGTAAAATAAAAGATTTCTTCGTGAAATCATAGTATTGTAAATTACCGGGGTTTTATCCCGCGTTGTGAAATAAAATAATCGGGAAATATTTCAGTTTTAAAAAGATCTTGATAATAAACTTCCGTTGTTAAACTCAATTAATTAAATACCACGGGATTTCTGTCCCGCGGCTCCTGAAACGGGTCAAACCGGGTCGGGGGCCGTGACAGAAAAAGGTGGAATCAAAGCCACTGATCGAGCCACTGATTTAAGCCAATTAAGTATTTAGAAAATACTTAATTTTTATTTATTGCTATTTTATGATTATGTGTTTTATTATCTGACTAATTTTGTACAGTATGGGCAGATCTTTATATGCTAGCCAATGTAGCAATTAATGTAAATCCTTAAATAATTTGACTCAAAGTTTAGCACCTTTATTATCTACAGTTTAGAAACCTTATTCAGTAAATAAATAAATTTATAAATAAAACCTAGTGTGTTTTAATTTTCAGTTGTTTTGTAGTTACACAGTCTGGAATAATATTTAAAGGTTTTATTTAAAAGTTTGTTATGATTTTTAAATTTAGTAATTATGTGTATTTTGTCAAACAGCATGAGTGACTTGTCTGACACCCTTCAGAATTTAAATCTCTATCCGGTAAGAATAGAGGTTTCCAGAGATTTCAATAGGTATATACCAGACATAGAAGAACCTATAGAATTCAACGCTTTACCTCTCGAGAAACCCAAGCTTAAGAAAATGGAAATTGGGGAAAGTTCTAGTCAAATTGAGGGGTTACCATCTCAGGAAGAGCTAGATTTTATAATGGCAAGCTATAATACTATTAAGCCTGTTAATGAAAATGTTTTTATTCATTCTCTTGAAACACAACTACCAATGAACTTAGAACCAGCTATTCCAAACCTTTCAATCCACTCGCAAATAGACGACTGGTTGATAAATGAAATACAGTTACAAAACAATCCCTATAAGCTTTTTCCTCAGTTCGATCCAGAACCTTTACCAAATCCACCAATGAGTAACGAGAATATGGCTGAACTTTGCTTTGGTGAAGAACTAATGGATACTGGGGAATAGGATCCAAGAGATTGGGGGACAGATCTCCTGGAAATACGATAAGAGGGAACGCCGTTACTAGAATATCATCTGACAAAGGATAGGGGATTTATGGAACTGTGGTTGTGTAATAGTAATAGTAAAATCAGTATGTGTAAAGTAAATAATAAAACGATTGTATATAGAAGCATGATATAATCTATAAAACAAATACAATTTTTGAAAATTTACAATTTTGTTTGTATATTCGTTTACGTGATTATGTGCAATTAATTGTGACATTGGATTATTTTTTTTATACTAATTATTTATCTATAAATTAGATATCAGATGGAAAACGCTAATAATGAACCAGTTAATGAGGTTAATCAATCTGAGCAACAACCGGGGGATCAATATATGACTAGGCAGGATATAGAAAATATCGTTGCTCAAGGGATAGCCAACGCTATTCCAGCAATAGTTGCTCAAGGGATAGCCAACGCTATTCCAGCAATCGTTGCTGCTGTTAAAAATCCAATCGAACCACAACAAATCGTTCCTAGCAAACGTATTTCTGAAGATAACTTCAGTAATAGAATAAACGGAGGCAATAATCATACTAATTATGAGAATGAACCACGGCAAGCTCCTCCTCCTAAGAAAATGAAAGCTGCAACGCCTGGTTGCACTTACAAAGAATTTCTTGCATGTAAACCCACTGAGTTTGCAGGCAATGAAGGAGCGACTGCAGCACTGCGGTGGTTAGAGAAAACCGAGGCAGTAATTGCCATAAGTAAATGTGCTCAGGATGATCAGGTCATGTACGCGTCAAACCTTTTCAAAGAAGGGGCGAATGGTGGAATACGGTGTTACAAGCAAAAGGAAGAAGGATGGCGTATGCTATGAACTGGGAAGAATTTAAGAGCTTTGTAGAAAGAAAATTATGTCCCGAGTATGAAAAAGAACAAATGACAAATAAGTTTCTAACCCACCGGATGGTGGATGTAGATTGTCGAGGGTATACTTCGACATTCTTTGAGTATGCTCGAGTGGTACCAACGCTGGCTTCGCCAGAGCCGGTACTTATTTCTCGTTATATTTGGGGATTGATTGCCGAAATCCGTAATATCGTCAAGGCTGCAAAACCTCGCACGATTGATGATGTGGTGGATTTAGCCAATACTCTGACTGACGAACTAGTACGAACAAGAGAAGAAAATAGAAGGAAGGAAGTAGCCCAAAAGATTACCCAAGAATTCCGTCCAGGTAACCATAACAATTTCAAGAGAGGAGGCAATGGGCAATCTTCCACTAGCCCATTTTGCAATTCTTGCAAAAGGAAGCATTTTGGAAGATGCAAAGGATATTGCAATTTTTGCAAAATTTCGGGGCATCAAGAAGAAGATTGTAGGAGGAAGAAATTTTCAGTCTGCTACAACTGTGGAGAAGCTGGACATCTTAGGCCAGATTGTCCAAAACTGAACAAACCATCTGACAATAAAGCCAAACCTGCAGAAGGAGCAAAAAGGAATGTAAGAGCCTTCCAACTGACTGCTCAGAAAGCAGAGCTCATTCCAGATGTGATAGCTGGTACGTTCTTAGTTCACAACGTTTACACAAAAGTATTATTTGACTCTGGTGCAAACCAAAGTTTTATAAATATTTCTCTCTGCCAAACTCTTAATTTACCTTTAACCAGCATTAGGCAAATTTCTACAGTAGAAACGACAGATGGGAATTCAGTTAAAATAAATAAGGAACTTTTAAGATTAAAATTTTCTGCAACCCCATTATCTATGAAATTAGTTAAATTCGATGTTGTGTTAGGAATGGATTGGTTAGTAAACAACCATGCTCGAAGTATCTGTGATAAGAATTCCATAGAAAATTTTGCAACCACTGGAGAAGTAATAATGATTACAGGAGATAAGCCATGTAAACCCATAAAGTTCATATCAGTAATGAAAGTTGCTAATTATGAACGAGAGCAAGGAATAGTATATATGATTTCAGTAATCATTAATACTAAAGATAAAGAATTTAAGGAAATTTTTGTATTTTCAGAATACTCAGATGTATTCCCAGAAGAGTTACCTGGATTACCACCAGATAGGGAGGTAGAATTTAGGATTCATCTAATTCCAGGAACTATACCGATAACCAAGGCACCTTATCGATTAGCAACCACAGAAATATTAAAACTGAAAAGGCAATTAGATGAATTATTAAGTAAAGGTTTCATACAACCTAATTTATCCCCGTGTGGGGGCACCAGTGTTGTTTGTTAAGAAAAAGGATGGTTCACTAAGAAAGTGTATTAATTATAGGGAATTAAATAAGGTTACAATTAAGAATCGATACCCATTACCTAGAATTGATGATCTATTCTATCAATTCCAGGGAGATAGATATTTTTCTAAGATCGACTTACGTTCCGGATATCATCAATTGAAGGTACAAGAAGAAGACATACCTAAGACTGCTTTCAGGATTAGGTATGGTCATTACGAGTTTACAATCATGCCCTTCGGATTAACGAATGCACCTACAGCATTCATGGACATGATGAATAGGATCTGTAAACCATATTTGGATAAATTTGTAATTGTCTTCATCGACGATATACTTATTTATTCCAAAAGTCAGGACGAACATTGTCAGCACTTGCATGTACTCTTAACTTTGTTAAGAAAAGAGAAGCTTTACGTCAAATTCTCGAAGTATGAATTTTGGCTGCCAGAAGTGCAATTTCTAGGTCATATGGTGAATCATGAAGGTATTCACGTAGATCCTGCTAAGATAGCAGCAATTACCAAATGGAAAGTTCCGCAATCCGCAATGGAAATTAGGAGTTTTGTAGGTTTAGCCGGATACTATAGACGGTTTATTAAGGACTTTTCCAAGATAGCTATACCATTAACTAAGCTAACCTGTAAAACAGTTAAGTTTGAATGGGGACCTAAACAAGAAGAAGCCTTTAAAAATCTTAAAGCATAAATTAACAAATGCCCAATCTTAGCATTACCAGAAGGAACAGAAGAATTTAAAATATATGGTGATGCTTCAAAGCTAGGATTTGGATGTATGTTAATGCAACGCAAAAAGGTAATTGTGTATGCATCAAGGTAACTGAAAAAAAAAAGTACGAAGAAAACTATACCACTCATCACTTAGAATTAGGAGCCATAATTTTTGCCCTTTAGATTGGAGACATTATCTGTATGGAAGTAAGTTTACTATCTATACGGATTATAAGAATTTAAGATATATATTTGGGCAAAAAGAATTAAACATGAGGCAAAGGAGATGGATGAAAATCCTAAATGATTATGACTGTGATATTCAGTATCACGAAGGAAAGGCTAAAGACGGCTAGAGATCGCCAGAAGAGTTATACAGAAAATAGACGAAAGCCGTTGGAGTTTCAAGTTGGAGACCAAAATACTATTGAAAGTATCTCCTTGGAAAGGAGTTGTTAGATTCGGTAAGAAAGGAAAGCTTAGTCCAAGGTACGTAGGACCATTTCCAGTGATCCAACGTATAGGACCAGTTACTTATCGTTTACAACTACCAGGAGAGTTAGCTGGAGTACATGATGTATTTCATGTATCCAATCTCAAGAACTGTCTATCTGACGAATCTTTGGTAGTACCTCTCCAAGATATAGAGGTAAACGAAAAATTAAAAATTTGTAGAAAAACCTCTTCAGATAGAAGATAGAAAGATCAAACGATTAGTGTTAGTTTAAGTAAAGTGGGATTCAAAGATAGGACCCTAATACACTTGGGAACTGGAATCAGAAAAGAAGCAAAAGTATCCTCAATTATTCCAGTAAATCTCGAGGACGAGATTTTATTAAGGTGGGGAGAATGTAACAACTCTCATCAAAAGTCATATTTATTAAATTAATTTGACTAATAGGAAACCCTAATTGAAACACCCAAGTGATTCTGCGCAAACCCTAAAATTTTCAGAACAATCAGAATCAGGATCAGGGCCCCTAAAACTTAGGGGGGGGGGGGTATTTCCTAGTTACGATTATCCAAATACAACGCTGTCAAAAACGAATTAATGAAATTTATCAACTCAACAGGCCTAGTCCCAAACGTGGCAACCCTATGACCCTTATGTGTCCCTTGCGCACCGTAAGGGTTAGAGTGTTACGGTGCGCAAGGGGTGACAAATTTTGGGTATAAATAGAGGGTCGTGGGACTTGATTTCTGGAATTTGAGCGACGGACCAATTCGTAATACGCTCTGAGATATCTTCTGTTTACCACAATTAACACACACGGATCACTAATCGGCGCCGCAATCAGGGTAATAACTCGATAGCTGATACGATTCAATGTCCGATTGATCAAAATATCCAATGGATGTTTAAGTGCTGCCCACATTAGGGTTTATGCTTTGTCATTCGTCGTTAATACGATGGATGTTTAAGTATCGCACTTTGTCATTCGTTGTGAGGGTTTGATCTCGTGAGTTATCGTAAATGTTGTATTGATTACTAACCCAGAATTGTGTGCCTGTTATTAAACTTAGGTTAAAAAGGCTAATCAGTAGGCTAAACTCTGCTCAAATTAAATCTGCAAAGTGAGTCATTCTCTTTTTATCAACTATTTTACAATACCTCAAATTATTTTCAAGGTTATAATTACAGGGACTAAGTCATGGATATCTTGAATTACTGGTTAGTGGGGTATTGTGCACATTACTAATTTTCTCCCAGTTAGGTTCATTGACCTACTAGGGATAATCATCACTATTTAGGTTCATTGACCTACTAGTGGTATGACCATCGTCACCATTGTGACTTGTCACCATTGTGACAGAGCGCCAGATAAAAATAAGATAGAAGCCATTGTAATCGCTCTTATGCTGTAATTAATAACTATACATCATTTTATGTAAATAGAATGATTCACTCAGTATTTCCCGCTGACAAAACCTTTTTCAAACATGTTTCAGGTGATCTGTTATGATCCAGGAAAAGTGCCGTGAAGCACTACAAGCTTAAGAAAGTGGCTCAGGATAAAATAAAGAAACATGTTTTGTAAAATAAAAGATTTCTTCGTGAAATCATAGTATTGTAAATTACCGGGGTTTTATCCCACGTTGTAAAATAAAATAATCGGGAAATATTTCAGTTTAAAAAAGATCCTGATAATAAACTTCCGCTGTTAAACTCAATTAATTAAATACCACGGGATTTCTGTCCCGCGGCTCCTGAAACGGGTCAAACCGGGTCGGGGGCCGTGACATTAAGCATACTTACTGAAGTCCTATGCACGATTTGTGATCACTTGAGTCTGCTTTGGAGCTCTAGAAATGATCAGGAATGCAGGAATGAGGTGTGATCAAATGGTTGCAACTTTGGCCCTTTATATAGTGTTCAAAAGCACTTAGATCATTGACAACAAGTGCTAGCAAGGGCCATGGATCATCAACAGATGTCCCTAAGTGCCTAGGGGTTGTTTAGGGGTCGCCCAAGATGTGGAAAATCGGATTAAAGTCGGTTACAATGCACCTAGCAGACCAAAACCCAAAATTTTCGGAGCAGAAGGCCCCTCGCCGCACGCGTAGACCCCCCCAGGGTCCTCGCGTGGCGTGACGCCCCATCTGATCAAATCTGAAATTTTTGATTTTTATGCTTTGGTCCTTGGCTCTTGAAAACTTTGTTTCTACTTTATTTCTTGCATTTTGAACCCTCCAATTTGACGTATAAGGGCTTCAAGACATATACCCACTTTGTTTAGTCCTCGGTTAACTTTATTGTCACCCGAAAAGTCCTAAACTTCACCGTTGACGCTTTTAACCCTTCGCATACGAATTTGATCATAACTTTCTCATACGATAACGAAACTTTATGAAATTCGTATCGTGCAATCTAGTGAGCATAATTAACTGTTACAAAGCTTCGGGTTTGCTAAAAGGTCACCCAGAGGTATAACTTAAACATGTTGACACATTTAACCCCTGTAGTTTGTAATCTCTCAGTTTCTTTCATATTTAGCTTTGTATGATCCATGATTTATTCGTTTGAAGATATGAGCATCATGTGGGGTTAATGTAAAATATATTTATTCACTGTTGACATTTAAAACCCGTATATTCACATACTTTCCATGTTTGTCAACTTTAATCCTTTTATAACATTCTTTCACACGTTCAAACCTATGACACGTGTCAACACATTATTGGACGTGAATTTTCTAGGTGTTACATCCTCACCCCCTTAAAAGAAATCTCGACCTCGAGATTTATTGAAACAATTGAGGGTACTTTTCTTTCATTGTGGATTCAACCTCCCACGTGTATTCGGGACCTCTACGGGCATCCCATTTTACCTTTACAATAGGCACATGTTTCCTTCGAAGCTTCTTAACCTGTCGATCCTCGATCGACATAGGTTTTTCAACAAACTTTAAGCTCTCTTCAATGTGCACATCTGTATGTGGTATAACTAGTGATTCATCAGCGAAACACTTCTTCAGATTGCAGATGTGGAATACATTGTGGATACCACTGAGCTCTTCTGGTAAGTTTAACTTATAGGCAACCGATCCGACACGTTCGATGACTTCGAACGGTCCTATGTATCTCGGGCTTAATTTGCCTTTCTTACCAAATCGCATCACTCCCTTCCAGGGTGATACTTTAAGCAACACCTTGTCACCTACCTCGAAGTTAAAAGGTTTACGCTTTAAATCAGCGTAGCTTTTCTGCCTATCACGGGCATCTTTAAGACGGTCACGAATCTGGACAATCTTGTCCGTCGTTTCAAAGACTATCTCCGGTCCTGATAATTGGACATCTCCAACTTCCGCCCAACAAACGGGCGTTCTACACTTTCTACCGTAGAAGGCCTCGAAAGGCGCAGCCTTAATGCTGGTATGGTATCTATTGTTGTAGGAGAATTCGATCAATGGTAGGTGGTTATACCAACTACCACCTAAGTCGATAACCCATGCTCGAAGCGTGTCTTCCAAAGTTTGAATAGTACGCTCACTCTGGCCGTCAGTCTGAGGATGGTAAGCCGTACTAAAATTCAAACGCGTGCCCAGAGATTGTTGGAAACTTTTACAAAAATGGGACGTGTATCTAGTATCTCTGTCAGAGATAATAGACACAAGTACGCCATGTAGAGCTACAATCTTATCTACATATAGTTGGGCTAACATGTCGGAGCTATAGGTCTCCTTAATGGGTAGGAAATGTGCTGACTTAGTCAGTCTATCCACTATTACCCATATCGTATCATTTCCTTTCCTTGTCTTTGGCAACTTGGTGATGAAATCCATTGTCACCATTTCCCACTTCCAAGTGGGAAGTTCAGGTTGTTGTAGCAAACCTGACGGCTTTTGATGCTCTGCTTTAACTTGCGCACATGTCAAGCATTTAGCCACATAGGTGGCTATAGACTTCTTCAAGCCTATCCACCAAAAGTTTGCTTTCAAATCCTGGTACATCTTATCAGCTCCAGGATGAACGGAATATTTGGAACTATGGGCTTCCTGGAGGATAACATCTCGAAGTCCCCCATAAATTGGAACCCATATTCGTCCATTTAATCTCAGGATTCCGTCCTTGCCAAGAGATAACTGCTCCTCAGTTACCCCTAGCTTTTCATTAGGGTAGTTAGCTTCCAACACAGCTTCCTTCTGTGCAGCTAACAACCTTTCATTCAAACTGTTCTTTATTTCAATGCTCTTGGTATTGATTCGGATGGGTTTCACCCTTTCCTTTAGACTCAAGGCATCGGCGACTACATTCGCCTTGCCGGGATGGTATCTGATTTCATAATCATAATCATTCAAAGTCTCCATCCATCAGCGCTGCCTCATGTTTAAATCCTTCTGATTAAACAAGTGCTGGAGGCTCTTGTGATCAGAATAGATCACACATTTGATACCATATAAATAATGCCTCCATAGCTTCAGTGCAAATACAACGGCACCCAACTCCAAATCATGGGTGGTGTAATTCTTTTCATGCACCTTTAACTGCCGTGATGCATAGGCAATAACCTTGCCTTTCTGCATAAGCACACACCCCATGCCAGTGTGGGATGCATCGCAGTACACTACGAATTCTTCGGTACCTTCAGGCAATGTTAGTACAGGAGCATTGCTCAACTTTTGCTTCAGAATATCGAAGGATTCCTGCTGCTTAGTACCCCAGTCAAACTTAATCTTCTTACGCGTCAGCGAAGTCAGGGGTGCAGCAATCCTTGAGAAGTTCTCAGTGAAATGTCTATAATATCCTGCTAATCCCAAGAAACTGCGAATTTCTGTCGGCGTCTTCGGGTCTTGCCAGTTCATAACTGCTTCCACCTTAGCGGGATCCACTTGGATACCATGTTCACTAACCACGTGTCCAAGGAATTGGACTTCTCGAAGCCAAAACTCACACTTCGAGAACTTGGCATAGAGCTTCTCTTGATGAAGTAACTTCAGAATGCAACGGAGATGCTTCTCGTGATTAGCTTGGCTCATCGAGTAAATGAGGATGTCGTCGATGAAGACGATGACGAATTTCTCTAAGTATGGCTTGCAAACGCGATTCATGAGATCCATGAACGCGGCAGGTGCATTAGTGAGCCCAAAAGGCATCACTAGGAACTCGTAATGACCATAACGAGTCCTAAATGCAGTTTTGTGTACGTCTTCATCTTTAACCTTCAGTTGGTGGTAGCCTGACCTCAAGTCAATCTTTGAGAAATAACTTGCCCCTTGCAATTGATCGAACAAATCGTCAATCCTGGGCAAAGGATACCTATTCTTTATTGTGACCTTATTATGCTCACGGTAATCGATGCACAGACGCATCGATCCATCCTTCTTTTTGACAAATAAGACTGGCGCTCCCCAAGGAGACGAACTAGGTTTAATGAAACCTTTAGCTAGCAATTCATCTAGTTGTGCTCTCAATTCCTTCATCTCTGTTGGTGCCAACCTGTAAGGCGCTCTAGCAACAGGTGCTGCTCCAGGGATGATGTCAATTCTGAATTCCACTTGCCTATCTGGTGGTAAGCCAGGTAGTTCTTCAGGAAACACTTCAGGGTATTCAGAAATGACGGGGATGTCTTCCATCTTAGGTTTCGGCTCGTCGATAGTGACTTGTGCCATGTAGATGACACAACCCTT
This sequence comes from Helianthus tuberosus, assembly GCA_030545235.1. Lineage (NCBI taxonomy): Eukaryota > Viridiplantae > Streptophyta > Magnoliopsida > Asterales > Asteraceae > Helianthus > Helianthus tuberosus. Next base: position 161,325,414 of record CM060383.1, read on the forward strand.
CTTCAAACACTTAGAGGCCTTGAGCATAGTCACCTGCTCAGGCAACCCATACCGGGTATCCCCCTGGATGGTAAGTGATTCGCCAGACAGAGTTTTGATCACCACTTGCTTTTTATTGCAGACAATCTGGGCCTGGTTACGAGATAACTAGTCCATGCCTAAAACTATGTCAAAACCAGTGATGTGTGTAAAATGCAACATATAAATTACATCAAATAAGGCAAAAAACTAACCCTTTTTAAGTACTAATATTGGAAAAAGAGTGTTTTTGTCTTCCTTTTATATTTTCAGGATTAAATGAGCTCAAAAACGCAAAAGAAGCAAAAAGACAGCCAAATCCAACATAAATACAAGGAAAGGAACATTAGTGGACTGCCCGACCCCTCAACGGCACCTTCCAAAGCAAAAAGGAGAAGACAGAAGGCTGAACACGCCCCGTGCTCAGCCAGCACGGGGCCGTGCCCAAGAAGCAGCAGAAAAGACAAATCCATAGAAGCTTCTATTGCCCATCACGGGGCCGTGCTCAGCGGACACGGGGCGTGTCGAAAGTACAGCAGGCGCATTTATTGTAATTGCGAATTACAATTAATGAGGAGAGAGATTGTCAGACAGACACGGGGCCGTGTCCAGCGGACACGGGGCCGTGTCCAGCACTCTGTTCAGCCTATAAATAGGAGTGCTTGGATTCATTTCATCTCATCCCTTGGCACACCACCTCTCTCACACTTCATCCACCACCCACCACTATCACAACACCATCATCCACCACCATCATCCATTGTCCATCGTAGAGTGTGTGAGTCGTCTCGGGATCCAAGATTGATCGTAAGAGTTCTTGACAATCAAGGCCATGTTTGCCTAAGTCTCTTACATCACTTGGTGAAGACAAAGTGTCTAGTATAATACTTTTTATTTCTAATCTTTTGCACTTTTTATTTGGTTTTGTATTAATGACTTTAATAACTAGTTACTTATGTTGAAGGTGATCTTTCCTTATCGTTTGTCCGTGGTGTCTTGGCATTATTTTACTGTCTATATAAAATAAAGGATTTTCACCATTCATATCTCCACGGTCTATATTGAGGTATGTTGGCTACCTGGTAGGGGGTTAAGGGAACGGTTTGGTAAAGGTCTTGCCATTGTTCAGCGTTTAGAGGTCCTGCAATGGACCTGGGTCAAATTTAGTAGGACCTCCTTCAATACTTCACGGTATTGGATGGCGGGGGTCCAAACTCTTTGATCCCCTCATAAGTTAACTACTATTAATACTATAACCCGGCTATTTAGGACTGTATCCCTACTGACTCAGACTACTTAGCCGAGGGTAACGTCACCGCCAAAAGCGGGGCCTACCACAATACTGCATTAATAACTTAATTCATTATCTTCCAATAATCCACCCCTTTAGGATTGTATCCCTGCTGACTCAAACTACTGGGGTGAGGGTAACGTCACCTTCAAAAGAGGGGCCTACTACAATAACTAAGATAATCTCTTAATTATGTGCAAAAGTGCGGAAATAATCAAAGGTTATACTAGATACGAGTCGGAACCAAGTGATTCATCTTGTCTATCTGTTTTTATTTTTATTTTTATTTTCAGCATTTTAGTTAGCTTCTAATTTTCTTAGTTTAAAACATTTTTCTAAACTTTTATTTTGGTTAGACGTTGAGGATAAACCGGTACTAAAAGCTCTTGTGTCCTTGGACGACCTCGGTATCTTACCAACGCTATACTACACTCAACGATGGGTGCACTTGCCCATATGTGTGTTTAGTGTTAGTGAAATATCGTGTTTTATAAATTTAAAACTTGGCTAAAATAAGTGTTAAAAATGGCTTAAAATATAAACCTAATATATACGACACTTCACACGCATCAAGTTTTTGGCGCCGTTGCTGGGGACACAAGGATTTTAAGAAAGCTTAAAATCGACGGCCTAATCAGTTTTTCAAAAACCTTTTCAAAACGCGCGCACATTTTTCTGCATTTTAGTTTAGTTTGCATTTACAGTAGCCTGAACACGGGGTCATGCTCACTGAACACGCCCCCGTGCTGCATATTTTTAGTTAGATACCCAGATACAGAGTCTGAACACGGGGCCGTGCTCACTGAACACGCCCCCGTGCTCAACGTGACCAGTAACTTTAATTAAAACGCCCAGATACAGATCCTGTACACGGGGCCGTGTTCACCAGACACGGGGCCGTGTCCAGCCTTCTGTTTCAGTCTTTGTTTTCGTTTTCTGGTCCCGAGACTCAGTTGTGGTCTGCTGAGTGATTCTTATGGATCAATACTCAGGAGGTTACAACTACACCTATGATGAGGATGATTATAGGGGTAATTATTGCACTAATTGTCGTAATACACGTTCGATTCAAAATAATCACTCTTATCAACCATCTAATTCATACGCTTACTATGAGGAGCCCAGGTACGAGCCATCAACTTCATACACATCCTATGAAGACCAAAGGTATGAACCTCCTCCCTCATACTCATATTTTGATGAACCAAGGTATGAGCCCTCTTACTCATACTTTGAGGAACCAAGGTATGAGCCACCACCTTCATATGCTTATTATGAGGAACCTTGGCGTGAACAACCCACCTCATATGAGTATTATGAAGAACAAAATTACGAACCTTATCCATCATATGCTTACAATGAAGAACAATGGTGTGAACCATCAACTTCATATGGGTATTATGAGGAACAAAGGGTCGAACAACCGGATTCAAGCTTAGAAAATAATGATTCTTTTTCTATTACCGAAGTGACCGATAGGATATTAGAACACATTAGAGTTATTGATCGATGTATAAAAGAAGCTCGCGCAAGGGAAGAGGAGTCCCGCGCTAGAGATGAATTAAAAAAGGAACAGATAACTGAAAATGTAAAAATGGAAGAACAAATAAGTGAAAAACCGACACATGAGTTAAACAACGAAAAAGGTGAGTCCGATAACGTTAAAATCCAAGAAGAGTCTAATTTCGAGGAAATTAATCTCTTGACACCTTCTTTCGAAAATCATTGTTTAGTACCCACTCATGCTAAGTTTTTAAAAGAGTTAAACACTAACACTAAAATTGACGAAACGGTAAGTGTTAAGTTAACTAATGATCAAACTTCACTAATAAAAGAAGACCCATTTGAAATTAACGTCACACCGGTTCCATGTTTCTTTCAAAATTCGTTTATTAGTAATGTCACAATCGATAAAGATCTTTGTGTTAACATAATGCCTAACTACATTTTCGAAAAATTAAGCATTAGTGATTTTTCTCCACTTCAAATACCCATTTTTCTATCCAATCGGAAAGTAATAAAATCAATCGGTATAGTTGAAGATGTTTTGGTTCAAACAAATCAAATGGTAATCCCAACCGACTTTATCATCCTCGATGACGCTCCTCTAGTGTTGGGACGACCATTTGTAAAAACTCACGAAGCTTTGAAAAACCGGAAGTTCAACAATCTACCTCTTCAATTAGGGGCATTTAAAAGAAGTGTCGATCTCGAACGATCAATGAAATATCCATTCGGCAATAATGACCCCCTAATTGAAGATGAAGATGAACCACCCGATACAAGTGAAGAGATTGACCACTTTGTTGAAGAAGAGGTCGCCATAGAACAAACTTTTAAAGTTCTTGATCGAAACGAGCAACCAAATAAGGAGTCTCCTAAAGACCCACCACTTGAGCTCAAATAACTTCCAAAAGGTTTGGAATATGCTTTTCTAGACAAAGATGGTAAGTTACCTGTAATTATTTCGTCTAAATTAGATAACTTAGAAAAAGAAAAACTAATTAATCTTTTGAAAAAACACAAAAATGCAATAGCTTGGAAACTTGTTGACATAAAAGGAATTAGTCCTTCTATGTGCACACACAAAATTTTGATGAATGATGACTACAAATCGGTCATACAACCACAACGTAGAGTAAATCCAAATGTTCAAGAAGTGGTTAAAAACGAAGTCATCAAATTACTTGACGCCGGACTTATCTATCCTATTTCCGATAGTCCTTGGGTAAGTCCCGTCCAAGTAGTTCCAAAGAAAGGAGGTATGACGGTAATTACTAACGAAAGGAATGAACTAATACCAACAAGAACCGTCACAGGATGGAGAGTATGTATAGATTATAGACGATTAAATGAAGCAACAAGAAAGGATCATTTTCCTTTACCCTTCATTGATCAAATGTTAGAAAGATTATCCGGTCATAAATTTTACTGTTTCTTGGATGGTTTTTCAGGTTACTTTCACATCCCGATAGCACCCGAAGACCAAGAAAAGACAACTTTCACATGTCCCTATGGAACTTTTGCTTATCGACGCATGCCGTTTGGTCTATGTAATGCCCCCGCAACATTCCAACGTTGCATGGTAGCCATTTTCCATGACATGATAGAAAAGACAATGGAAGTCTTCATGGACGACTTTTCTATCTTTGGGGATTCATACGACAAATGCCTCGATAACCTTGAACGAATGCTATCCCGATGTGAGGAAACTAACCTCGCCCTTAATTGGGAAAAATGCCATTTCATGGTAATGGAGGGAATAGTACTCGGTCACAAAATCTCAAGCGAAGGAATGGAGGTGGATCGAGCCAAAATAGATACCATTTCCAGATTACCACCTCCATCCTCCGTAAAAGCTATTAGAAGTTTCCTAGGACATGCCGGATTTTATAGGCGGTTTATCAAAGACTTTTCAAAGATCTCAAGGCCTCTAACAAAATTACTTGAAAAAGATGCTCCTTTCATCTTTGACAAGGATTGCAATCAAGCATTTCTAACCCTAAAGGAAATGCTAGTCAATGCACCTATCATGATAGCACCTGATTGGAAATTTCCTTTCGAAATCATGTGTGATGCTAGTGACTTTGCAGTTGGAGCTGTCTTGGGACAAAGAAAAGAAAAGCATTTCCACCCAATCTATTATGCTAGTAAAACACTTAACGATGCACAAGAAAATTACACAACAACTGAAAAAGAATTACTAGCTGTGGTATTTGCTTTTGATAAATTTCGTTCTTATCTTGTTCTTTCTAAAACTATAGTCTATACAGACCATGCAGCCATTCGATATCTCTTTAAGAAGCAAGACGCAAAACCACGTTTGATTAGGTGGATTCTACTCCTCCAAGAATTTGACATTGAAATCAAGGACAAAAGAGGAGCAGAAAATACCGCAGCAGATCATCTTTCACGCTTAGAAGACCCAGCTTTGGAGGCAACCAGGGACGAGCAAATCAACGAAAAATTTCCAACTGAGTCCCTGGAAATGGTGGAATATAAGGAAGAACCATGGTACGCCGACTTTGCTAACTACCTAGCTAGCGGTATAGTCGCAAAAGGATGGCCACATCATCAAAGAAAAAATTCTTTGCCAATGTGAAACACTACTTTTGGGAAGATCCATATCTTTTCAAAATGTGTGCCGACCAACTTGTCAGACGATGCGCACATGGTAGTGAAGCACGAAGAATTCTCCGACATTGTCATGAAGGTCCATACGGAGGACATCATGGTGCTGCCAGTACCGCACGAAAGGTATTCGATTCAGGATTTTATTGGCCAACCATTTACAAAGATGCTCAAAATCTTGTAAAGACATGTGATGCTTGCCAAAGAACAGGTAATATTTCTTCCAAAAACGAAATGCCACAAAATGGCATTCTTGTTTGTGAAATTTTTGATGTATGGGGACTCGACTTTATGGGACCTTTCCCACCATCAAAAGGAAACAAATACATACTTGTGGCAGTAGATTACTTGTCTAAATGGGCCGAGGCCGAGGCACTTCCAACAAATGATGGAAGAGTAGTGGTAAGATTTCTGAAAAAATTATTCTCTCGTTTTGGCACACCTAAAGCTTTAATAAGTGATAGGGGTACCCATTTTTGCAACCATCAACTTGAAAATTTTTTAACAAGATATGGGGTCTATCACCGAGTTTCGACAGCATATCACCCTCAAACAAACGGACAAGCCGAAGTGACTAATAGAGGGTTAAAACGAATACTCGAAAAAACCGTAGGGTTAAATAAAAAGGAATGGGCTGATAAATTAGATGATGCTTTATGGGCTTTTCGAACTGCTTATAAAACAACAATAGGTACAACCCCCTATAAGCTAGTCTATGGAAAAAGTTGTCATTTGCCAGTAGAAATTGCACACAAAGCCTACTGGGCAATCAAAAATGTAAACTTAGATCTAGAATTCGCTGGTAAAAATCGATTTTGTCAAATAAATGAATTAGACGAGCTTAGGAATTATGCATACTCAAACTCCGAGATTTATAAGGAAAGAATGAAAAATTTGCATGACAAACATATTAAACCTAATGAATTTCGGGTAGGAGATTTAGTTCTTTTGTTTAATTCACGACTTCGATTGTTTCCTGGTAAATTAAAGTCTAGGTGGTCAGGACCTTTTTCCGTCACCCATGTTTTTCCACACGGTGCAGTAGAAATTAAACCTCGAAATGGGCCACCATTTAAATTCAATGGCCAACGGCTGAAACTCTATCAAGGATTTATTGAGTATGAGGAAGAAGAGATCTCGCTTCAAACCGTGGAAGAATAAAAACATCATGCCTGGTAAGTTACGAACGATTGAGACGACAAAATAAAGCGGTAAGTTTTCTAAACCATAGCTTATGGGAAAAAGGGGCACTCACACGCGCACAAAAACAAAAAAAAAAAAAAAAAAAAAACTGCTCGGCACGAGGCCGTGTCCGCTGGACACGGGGCCGTGTTCGCGCTGCAGACGGGATACAAACCCTTTTTCAAAACAGTTTCTTCATTCCACACGCCCCGTTTCCCCACAAACGCTCTGGTTCCAGGCGATTTTTCGCGAAATTTTGACGTCTCTTACCGATCTAACAACGTCAAGGTATGATTCTATCACTCTTAGTAGTTAGATTAGTTACTTGCATGTAGTTAAAACACCACAAATTTGGGGAAAAATCTAGGGTTCTTGATGTTCATCCGGATCGAACCTAAAATTTTTGCCTGAATCTGTTTGCATTTAGTTAGATTAGTGTTAAGGGAAGTAAATACACTTAGATTGTTCATAGATTCACCCAATTTCTTACAAAAACCCCAAACCCTTGTTCTTGAGCCGAAAAAGATAAAATTGATAAGGTAAACGGGATATTTTGGGAAAAACGGTGTTTAGGGTTTCATTTTCGGGGGAAACCGCACCTATTGGACCAAAAATTTTCAAGTTTTCGAAACCGGGTCGAAAAATGAAGTTTTTAAGTAACAGACGTCTGGACACGGGGCCGTGTCCGCTGGACACGGGGACGTGTTCAGCCAACTGTTTGCAGTTTTGTCCGAAAACATTCCTGTTTCGTGCTAATTTTTGGTGTATTCTTTCAGATGGCAAAATTCACAAGGTTCAATGCAAGTGAGCTTGATGCAAGGGCAAGGTATGAGGTTCTTCAAACAAGACCCGAAGAGTACCCCAGGAGAGCTTGCACGGATCTGTTAACCTTGGTAAACCAGCTGAACCGATTCAACAACATCGTTACGGGACCACTAGCTGTTGCATTAAACACTAGGCTTCGGTCGGTGCATCAATGCACCATGGAGTTCTACAGTACCTTCAACTTCAATTCAAGGTGTGACCCATTCGACAATGAAGGGGTTGAATTTCGGTGTGGAGGGACAATGTACTCGATCTCCATGGCACAGTTTGGAGCCGTGATAGGACTATACGAAGAGGAGGAATCGGGAAACGAAGAAAATACCGAAGGATTACTAGACTTGGAGGGAAATGAAAGACAAGCCGCATGGGCTCAAATCGGTGAAGGAATCTTCGACCCTCGTAGCACCAAGAGTACGAAGCTAAGGGATCCGCTCTATCGCTACATTCACAGGATCCTCACCTACTCTCTAAACCAACGTCACGACAGTAGCGGTGTTGTAGGGTTGAAAGATTTGGTTGTCCTCCACTGTATCCACAACCAAAAGCCTCTCGACGTTCTGTATCTCCTGTTAAGAAACATGCATCTCAACCGCCTTGCTCGAGCTCCAACGCCTATCTTCTACGGAGGATGGGTGCACCGTCTTTTTAAGCATTACACACAAATTCCAAGAGCCTTTGAAAGAAGCCCATGGTCGGGACGAGTTGATTACCACATTTGCCGAGCCATGAACTTGCTTTATGAGGCGGAAGACGGAACAGTGAGTTTCCAAAGAACGCAAGGCTATGCATGGAACCCACAGGAGGCCCTAGTTCTTCACGCACCACCTCCACACCACCAGTACCCACCCCATGGTGATCCGGGTCAATCCTCCTCACAAGGAGGCGGTTTTCCTAATTTTCAAAGCTTACATGATCTTATGCAGGAAAACCTCATGTGTACCAGGAACGCCTACAACCTCGCCAACAACACATACAACCGGGTCGGAGCTATTAAATGCAACATCAACGATATACAAGACGATATCAGCAGCATCCAGGAGTACATGGCGGGGCATGGGGATGGAGGTGATGGTAGCGATGAAGATATGGAGTAGAGGGTTTGGAGGAGCAGGAGCGGGTTGATGGCGAGCCCACAGGTTTAAGTCCCTTTATCTATCGAACAATTGGTGGCCTGCGTGCCAGAAGTTGAACAATTTACTTTCCCTAAACACTTTTATTTTTCTTTTCTTTATGCTTGGAACAATTAACTGTGGTAATGTAGGATGTTTGTGTTGCTTGGTGTGGTATTAAGTGATGAAACAGGTACAAACCAAGGCTTGGGGTGCTAAGCCTCAGCACTTATAGGGCTAGGATGGAAAAACCGGAGGAAGAAACCTGTTTTTCAGGCTTTCAGACTGTCCACACGGGGACGTGTCCAGCCAACACGCCCCCGTGCTCACCTCCCAGACCTGCTGTTTGGCTTCTGTTCTGCAGAATTTTGTCCGGCACGTGGCCGTGTCCAATGGACACGGGGCCGTGTCCACCTTCTGTAAGTTCTTGTTACTGGCACCTGAACACGGGGTCGTGCCCACTCAACATGGGGCCGTGTTCAGTGCCCAGTAACACAAATTTTTGCTTTTTAAACACTATTTTACACATCTAATCAACCTAAAAATTTATTTTTGGGACACATTGAGGACAATGTGTAATTTAAGTATGGGGGGATGCTAAAACCTTGAACTTTGCAAGTCCTAAATACAAGCCTTACACAAAACTCTATTGGAACCGCTAATCACCCCAAATTTTTTCAAAAATTTCATTTTTTTACTTGTCTAGGTTTAACTCGGGAAATTCAAGTTCTCAAAAAGGTTATATTTTCACAAATTTACAACCGATAGCGTAGTGATAAAAAGAACCAACATAAGAAAATTATGAAAAGGCATGACAAACTTATTTAAAATTTGATTATATATACTTGATCACATAAAAACCCATTCCCACAAAAGTGAGTTTTGAGCCTTTATTGAGCACACAATTACATATCAATTGACTAAATGCTCATTTTTCGTTTCTTGTGTGAATAGCCGCTTGGTTCTTACGACTCTAGAACTTGCCATGACAATACATTCCCGGTCCTTATCAACTTAAACCCGAGTAAGTAAATGATGGAGGCATTAGGACTAACCCTTTTTATTTCTACACCATTATTTTTCTTTTTCTTTTACCACCTACCCAAAAATCCCCCTAGTTAGCCCTTTTGAGCCTAAACCTTTTCATTTCATCACCCAAACAAAAAAAAAAAAAAAAAAAAAAAAAAAAAACCCTTTTACCCACCAAAACCCTTTTTCATTTTTTAACCCTTTATTTTAGTAACAAGTTCGGTTGTTCGTAAAAAAAAATGATGAAGCAAAAAGAAAATAAACAAACAAGTTAATCAAAAATAACTTAGTTTGAATAAAAGCTTCATCAAAATAAAAAGTTGCAAAAATACGAAAACCGACACTTGTTACACTTTTAGCCCTTTTTCTACTAACCACTAACCCAACCACCTACCTTTAACCCTAGCCTAACCCTTAACCCACAAAGTCCTCTTGATATCTACAAAGGTATAAAAGTTAAAAAGGAGGAGGATTGATTTCTTGGCAAGCCTATGGTAGGAATAAGTTCCATGCCGCTCTCGAGTGATTCACTAAAAATACACCTTCGGCCGAGTGTGAGTGATTTCCCCGTGAGGTATGTGAACTTGTATATAAATAGAATTTTAAAAAGGCATGTTATGCCCAAATAAGTAATTTCTTTTATGAAAAGTTCTAAAAAAATCATTACGAATAGGAGTGTAAATAAATAAAAATAAAACCCAAAAAGATCTTGGAAATCCCGACACTCTACGACAAGCCCAAAACCTTCTCTTCTACCTATTCCATTTGGGAGTGTAAGCCACATATTAAAGAGTTTTGCTTGAGGACAAGCAAAAGTTCAAGTGTGGGGGTATTTGATGTGTGTAAAATGCAACATATAAATTACATCAAATAAGGCAAAAAACTAACCCTTTTTAAGTACTAATATTGGAAAAAGAGTGTTTTTGTCTTCCTTTTGTATTTTCAGGATTAAATGAGCTCAAAAACGCAAAAGAAGCAAAAAGACAGCTAAATCCAACATAAATACAAGGAAAGGAACATTAGTGGACTGCCCGACCCCTCAACAGCACCTTCCAAAGCAAAAAGGAGAAGACAGAAGGCTGAACACGCCCCGTGCTCAGCCAGCACGGGGCCGTGCCCAAGAAGCAGCAGAAAAGACAAATCCATAGAAGCTTCTATTGCCCATCACGGGGCCGTGCTCAGCGGACACGGGGGCGTGTCGAAAGTACAGCAGGCGCATTTATTGTAATTGCGAATTACAATTAATGAGGAGAGAGATTGTCAGACAGACACGGGGCCGTGTCCAGCGGACACGGGGCCGTGTCCAGCACTCTGTTCAGCCTATAAATAGGAGTGCTTGGATTCATTTCATCTCATCCCTTGGCACACCACCTCTCTCACACTTCATCCACCACCCACCACCATCACAACACCATCATCCACCACCATCATCCATTATCCATCGTAGAGTGTGTGAGTCGTCTCGGGATCCAAGATTGATCGTAAGAGTTCTTGACAATCAAGGCCATGTTTGCCTAAGTCTCTTACATCACTTGGTGAAGACAAAGTGTCTAGTATAATACTTTTTATTTCTAATCTTTTGCACTTTTTATTTGGTTTTGTATTAATGACTTTAATAACTAGTTACTTATGTTGAAGGTGATCTTTCCTTATCGTTTGTCCGTGGTGTCTTGGCATTATTTTACTGTCTATATAAAATAAAGGATTTTCACCATTCATATCTCCACGGTCTATATGGAGGTATGTTGGCTACCTGGTAGGGGGTTAAGGGAACAGTTTGGTAAAGGTCTTGCCATTGTTCAGCGTTTAGAGGTCCTGCAATGGACCTGGGTCAAATTTAGTAGGACCTCCTTCAATACTTCACGGTATTGGATGGCGGGGGTCCAAACTCTTTGATCCCCTCATAAGTTAACTACTATTAATACTATAACCCGGCTATTTAGGACTGTATCCCTGCTGACTCAGACTACTTAGCCGAGGGTAACGTCACCGCCAAAAGCGGGGCCTACCACAATACTGCATTAATAACTTAATTCATTATCTTCTAATAATCCACCCCTTTAGGATTGTATCCCTGCTGACTCAAACTACTGGGGTGAGGGTAACGTCACCTTCAAAAGAGGGGCCTACTACAATAACTAAGATAATCTCTTAATTATGTGCAAAAGTGCGGAAATAATCAAAGGTTATACTAGATACGAGTCGGAACCAAGTGATTCATCTTGTCTATCTGTTTTTATTTTTATTTTTATTTTCAGCATTTTAGTTAGCTTCTAATTTTCTTAGTTTAAAACATTTTTCTAAACTTTTATTTTGGTTAGACGTTGAGGATAAACCGGTACTAAAAGCTCTTGTGTCCTTGGACGACCTCGGTGTCTTACCAACGCTATACTACACTCAACGATGGGTGCACTTGCCCATATGTGTGTTTAGTGTTAGTGAAATATCGTGTTTTATAAATTTAAAACTTGGCTAAAATAAGTGTTAAAAAGGGCTTAAAATATAAACCTAATATATACGACACTTCACACGCATCAACCAGCTAACTTCAAAGGAAGTAGGGACAAAGGAAAAGAGTGGTTCTTAATGGATATGAAACATCCATCTAATATGGTTGAGGCGGTTTCTAAGGTGCCATCTGCTAACTCCACCTCATATTTCACTCTTAGGGTTTTGACAGGTAAATTCAGCAATTTGCAAAACTTATTATCTACAAATGATTTATCAGCTCCTGAATCAAAAAGCACTCTTGCATAAACGTCATTTATAAGGAATGTACCTGTTATCACATTGTCATCCTGTACTGCTTCTTTTGCATCCATTCTAAAGACCCTAGCATTGGTCTTCTTTCCTTCATCAGCTTTCTTTGCGTATTTTGGGCAATTGGTCTTGATATGCCCCTTCTCATTACAGCTGTAGCAGGTTGCATCTTTCAGCTTTTTGCAATCCAAGGTCTTGTGTTCCTTGGACTTGCATATACCACATGCAAAAGTTCTTGACTGGGTCTGTGAGTTCGATTCTAACCTGCACTTTCCGAAGTGCTGTTTCTTGCAGACTTTACACTTGGGCTTTTCACCAGTTTGATGCCCATCTTTCTTATATTCTGACCCCTTCTTGTTGTCACCGTTTCCTCAGTGCTTCTTGTTTGACGTCCGTGAATTGTCATCTTCACGTTTCCTTTTCTCAGAATCCTTGTTCCTCAGCGATCTTTGTCTGACAGCGTCCAGTGTGAGGGACAAAGATATATCAGCCACAGATCTGAAAGTAGTCGGTCGAGAGGCCTTCACGCTTGCCTTTATCTCCGGGGCTAAACCCCCAATGAAACGAGCTATTCGTTTGGGTTCCGGGGCACCAGATACGGAACCAACCTCGACATTGTATTAAAGCTCATGAGGTAAGCTTGGCAATCTAGATTCGTCATTACCAATGAAAGGAAGTCTGACTCAATCTTTTCGACCTCGTGCTGAGGACAGTAGTTCTCCCTGATGAGGGCAACAAATTGTTCCCATGACATGTTGTACAATGGGATCTTCCCAGTGGCTTGAATCAGCGATCTCCACCAGGCTAAGGCCTCACCTTTAAACAGTTGAGACACAAACTTGACTATATCCCTCTCAGCGCACCCGCTGATATCCACTACTGTGTCCATCTCATCTAACCACGTCATGCAGTCAATGGCTCCTTTTTCCCCAGTAAAATCTCTGGGTTTGCATGAAACAAAGTATTTGTAGGAGCAACCCTTAGTACGGGGTTCTTGATTTAGTACAATCTGTTGAGATGGAGCACTGTGGTGGTTTGAGGAGAGTCGATCATCATCTTTCTTTGGTTCTTCCTTCTTGGAGGGAGGCTTGCTATGAGCCTCAGAATGAGTCCTCGGCTTTGAATGTGGCGCAGATAGGGTCCTACTTCGAGTCCCGCTATAATCTTCATACTGCCGCTCCAAGGCCTTTGTAACAGCGTCGTCTACTAACGCTTTCAGTTCAGCACCCGTTATATTAATTCGGGCGTTATCATTATTCTCCCTTGGGTGACTATTAATTTCGTCTGAGTCAGCCATTTTAAATTTGAGTTGTTACATAAGACAATGACAATAGTTTATTTGGGAGTTTATTATGGAATTGACCCTTAGGGTAGTTCATTAACCATGGTAAACATAGACTATATTTGGTTAATTTGTTACTCATATTTATTTAAGATTTCTATTATAATTTATCCTAATTATAAACAATAACAGTATTATTAGCACACAAGGCCTAGTCACAGGGACATTTAAATTATAAGCCATGATTTCAGAGAATCAAGGCATGAAGGTTTGAACATAGTTCTTTACCTTTTTCAGACAGGGTCTCAGACTATTACTGTCTTTTGTCCCATATGAAAATGAGCAGGGCCCTTAGGCACTATATTACCAATGTATGGTCAAAATATGATCATCTTAATTGATGATTTAAACCCATGATTCATAGATCATTAAGTTGGGTTAGGAATCTTTGGAAAGATCCTTATATAATAATGACGTGTGTGATTTTTAACGAATCACATCTGCCAGGAGTGTTAACATGTTTTCAGATGTTAACTGGGATTTGAATCTTTTTAACGGGTTTTACCATCTTAGCCAGGTCGTATAATGACATGCAGGCTAGGTTATACCTTTAAGATCCTTAGTTAATATTTAAATAGGCAGATTATTTTTAAAAGGGATGCTTTTGATTTATTTATTTCATATATGATTTATTTATGCGTATAATGGCAAAAATGAAATTTATAAACTAACATTCTACTAATTATTAACAAATTACATATCGCCCTAAACGAGACTTTTTAATAGAACAATATACCCACGCAGGGGTCAACTGAAATAATAGTCCACGCAAGGACTTAAATAAACAACATACCCTCGTAGGGGTTAACAGAAAGATAGACCCACGCAGGGGCTCAAAGGACAAACAAGACAGGCCCACGCAGGGGCTCAACTGAAACAAGGGAAATACAATCAATAATTGAAGGATTCAATGGTCCTTCTTGCTCTTCCCTTTTATTAGACTTTCCAATCCCTGGAAGAAACTTTGTCGCTCCCTGCGATCTCTGTGAAAATCTCGCTCGACTTGGTCCAACCTTTGCAGAATTTCTTCATGCTCTGGTGGGGAGAACCTTGGCGGCTGCGATTGTTGCCGAATTATAGGTCTAGCAGGTATTTGGTACCCATGAGTTGGGTACCCTACTCCCCATGGAGCTCCATACGGTCCTTCAGGGTGAAGGGCGTTATAGTTGGCCGCTACCAAGTATGGGTCGGCTTCAGCGTAATTATAGTTGGTGTGCACCGGCTGCTCAAATGGGTTATATGCCATAGAGCCAGTGTAAGCAGCAATTGGGTTATCAAAACCCATCGGTGGTAGTTGCGGTGCAACTGGGTTTGAAGGCCCACCCATTTGCGGGTCTTCATGTAGTGGCGGATAATGACTGCCACTTGAGTGTCGAGGAGAGCTGAAGTGAAAATCTCCTCCACGCGCGGACATTCGCGCGCCTGTCCTCCTACGCCTCGGCGGTTCTGGAGGTGCTTGATTAACTGGTGGTGGTGGAGGCGGTGGCGTGACAGCCACGAAACGTGAATCCCCAGAGAGATCCTGCTGCTGCTGCTGCTGGTGAGGTGATTAATGGTGAGAAGGTGTGAAGTACCATTCATGCTGGTTAAACCTCGCCTGAAAGCTGTCTGGACCACCGTAGGGTGATCCGTGAAAAGATGAACCATCGGAGACCTCGATAGGATGGTTGGGAGTTCCGGTTGCGGGCTCGACGGGATCCGTGTCCTCGTCCATATCCTCCGCATGATCGCCGGAGAAATGATCCTCTGGCCCCAATGGGTTAAAACCAACTCAATGTTGGCTCTGGTGGGCCCGGTGGGGAGTATCGTGACGTGGTTGACAACATAATAGTCAAACAACACAATATTTAATATGCACAGCGGAAGCAATTGAAAGATATATTTCAACTTTAATAAATTGTAATATCCAGTATCACAATAGTCGAAAGTTTGTCCACAGAAGGATCAAAATAAATAGGAAACAGTAGTTCAACAGACGTTAGGCATCTTAATGTCACACCCCGATTTCCACGTGTCACCGGTAGGCCCGGTGGGGGATTATCGTGACGTGGTTGGCAACGTAATAGTCAAACAACACAATATTATTATGCACAGCGGAAGCAAATTTAAAGTATGATACAACCGAATTTAATATTGTTTATCAATGTAACAATATCCGGAAGTTTATCCACAGTAGGATCGAAACAAAATAATATTAATGGTTCAACAGACTTCAGGCTTCCTAAGCTTGCGAGACTTTTTATTGATGCTTAGGAGACAATCCCGCCAATTTCGTTTAGTACCTGCATTCAGTCTTTTTGGGAAAATACGTCAGTTTACACTGGCAAATACAATCAACTGACTCATTTTGGAAAATGATTGAAAATTGGTTTGGATGCACATGGCATAAACATTTTATGTAACTTGGGAGAATTATTTAATATTATAATTTTGTGAACGAATTACATATTACTTGTGCGTTCAGTAGCCCGGATCTTGTCCGGGTTAAAGATCAATAGACACACCACATTATTGAGTTATACACTGACGGGTGTACGCCTACACCCCGTGCTCAGGTCGTGGCCATCTCGTAAGATGATGCCAAGGATATCCGGGACATGGTCATTAACCCCCCAAAGGCTGTAAAGTAAACAAGACTGTTTAAACGAGCCGATCAAATTATTCAACTACCCACTTAATGTGGAGATTTGATGCCCGATCAAGCGGTATGCTATATACCGTTACCCAAGCCCGTATAGGGAAAACAAGTTAAAAGTATTTACCTGAGTAAGTATTAATCACAACAAGCAAAATGCACGTAGCTTTTACTGGTCCTCCTAATCTGGAACGAAGGTTTATAATAACCTATTAGAATTCTAACGGGCCTTTTATTAAGCTTAAGCTTAGACCGGCTAGTTTCAAGATACGGTTCGTACGCACGATTAAGCGAAGACCGGATAGAATGTGATTCAGACCCGACAAGTTTGAAGACTTTTTTAATATGGGTTTATTATTCACATTCTGGATTTTGAGATAAAACCGATAAGGTTTGACCCGTTTCGGCTAATTTATGTAAACTTGTTACATAAACCGAACCGAACGTGAAATAAGCGTAACGGGTATCCGTAAGAGCCATATACAGGTTTCCTAAGTTAATATGCTTCAAATATGTTGTGACATCAGTAAGATGTCTTTCATTATGCCCGAAACGTGTTTAACCACAAACTAGGCCCCGTAGGGGTAGTTTGGTCATTTTAAAGGTTGTAAAAGAGTTTAGATGTTTAACTGAGTTACAGGTCTGATGTAAACAGCAAACATAATCCATTTACCAAGTTATATCAGTAGGTTAAAGCATATATGTGAAATTTATCAATTATAACCAAACTATGCCCCGTAGGGGTATTTTGGTAATTTCACATAAGCCGAAAAGCTCAAAACTGAAGTCTGAGATAACCAACTTTTGCTTACTGTTAAAATGTTATAATTTGACTAAAACATTAGTAGGTATCACCCTTGTATGTTTAAAAATAGTATTAGTACATACTATGCGCTAAGAACGCTAAATAAGGCGATTAGGAGCCGTTTACGGGTTCAATACCTAAAGCTGATATTTTTATTATTCCAGAAGGTCTAAAATAATTTATTTATCATAACTAATCCGTAGCAAAAGGTTTGGAGTCGTTTTGATACGTAAAACTCATTTTATGGCCCGTAAGGGCAAAACCGACAATTACCGGATTAAGCCTACGACTATGAGTTATGCTCAGCCTAAAATTAATTAAAAATCTTTAAAATTCCCAAAATAATATATTATATCAGTGGGTATTAAGTTTGATACCAAAAAGTAGGCTTAACTAGGCTATACGCTAATTACGCCGTTTTATTAACACAAAGCATTAGTTTTGCGATAATGAGCATAACTCTTAATCTACAAGTCAAACTGATGTCAAAGTTTGCATACAAGTTTATATATCAGTATTTAAGGTTTCTACACTTTTACATTTTCATAAATCACGTTCTAAGGTAATAAGGGCATAACGGTCAATCATATGAGCAATTAACGGAAACATGCATATTAATTGGATAACTAATGAACCAAGGTGTATAATCACAGAGGGTTATTCTAACATGTAACCTAGTCCAATTAAAGCTCTAAGGCATTCCTAAAATATGCCCAAACGGGTCAGAACTAAAAGTCAAAGTGAAAGTCAAACTATGTGACTTTCGGTTCCGAACCGGGTCTAAACAGGAAATTGTCGGGTTGAACATGTTTAGACATGTTCTTACACTTATTACTAGGTTATAACAATGATCCAACAGGTTGTACATGATCTACAATGTTAATTATGCATAAATGGCATTTTAGACTTCCTGTTGACTTTTTAAGTAAAGGTTTGACCCGACTTTTGACCTGGTTAGATTGATGATCAGGGGAAACCCTTTTGAGGTTTTATTACCCACATTAATACCATCTTATATCTACTTTTGATTCGAGAATTGACTGAGCCATTATTGACTAATCTTGAAGTCAAACCGTAATTACGACGGTTTGACTTTTAGCTAATATATTAAGCTAAACTTAATTACAGAAGGATTAGTAAACTTACAATAGTCCTATGCACGAAATATGATCACTTGAGAGAGTTCCTTAGCTCCAGAAATGCTCCAAATGATCAGATGGAAGTGTGATGAACAACATTGCACAAAGTGGCTTTATATAGTGAGATTTGCACCACAATTGGTTGACACATGTTTCTACTAGTGCCCACAACTGATCAACACTTGTTACTAGTGCCTAGGATAATTTAGGGGTCGCCCACAATGCATTAATGTCGAAAAAGGATCGGTTTTCCGCGTTTGCAGGCTGTTGTCACGCTTTTCTGCATCTGGGCGCCTGATGCCGCCCGCATTAGTTTTAACTAATGCTGAAACGGGCCGCCTGGCCCTCATAAATCATATTTTTCATTTCTTTTGTTTTACAACTTGACCTTTGGTTTATCTGAAAGGGCAATCAGGCATTTAACTTGCATTTTGACCCCCTTATCTATACCCACAAGGGCTTTAGGACTTATACCCACTTTGCCAAGTCCTTGTACACTTCCGGTTAACCCGAAAAGCCTTAACTTTCAACGTTAACACTTTAACCCCTCGCACACGAATTTGATCATAACTTTCTCATACCATAACGAAACTTTATGAAATTTTAATCGTGCATTCTAGTGAGCGTAATTTATATTTACAAAGCTTCGGGTTTGTCAAAAGGTCACTCAGAGGTATATCTTTAACATGTTGACACATTTAACCCCTGTCGTTTGTAATCCCTCACTTTTAGCTTCGTATGATCCATGATTTATTCGTTTGATGTTATAAACATCATGTAGGGTTATTATGAAGTATATTTATTCACTGTTGACACTTAGAACTCGTATTATCACATACTTTCCATGTTTGTCAACTTTAGTCCTTTTATAACATTCTTTCACACGTTCAAACTTTATGACACGTGTCAACACATTATAGGACGTGAATTTTCAAGGTGTGACACTTAAGCTTGCGAGACTCTTTATTGATGCTAAGGAGAAATCCAGCCTATTACGATTAGTACCTGCATTTAATCTTTTTGGGAAAATACGTCAGTTTACACTGGTAAATACAATTAACCGACTCATTTTAAAAATGATTAAAAATTTATTTGGATGCACGTGGCATAAACAATTTATAACTTGGGATAATTATTTAAATATATAAACTTGTAAAAGAATTACATGTTCCTTATGCGTTCAGTAGCCCGGATCGTGCCGGGTTAAAGATCAATAGACACACCACATTATTTATTTATGCACTGACGGGTGTACGCCTACACCCCGCGCTTAAGTCGTGGCCATTTCGTAAAATGATGCCAAGGATATCCGGGACATGGTCATTAACCCCCCAAAGGCTTTAAACAAACAAAACACATTTAAACGGGTCATCTCGATAATACTTAACCACTAATCGATTAAGGTCGAATGCCCGACCAAGCGGTATTTTATATACCGTACCCCAAGCCCGTATAAGGGAAAGAGTTAACTGCCATTTTCGTCCCTGTGGTTTGGTCACTTTGGCCATTTCAGTCCATTTTTCAAAAATGCGCCATTTTCGTCCCCCACGTTCTGGAAAGGTGCCATTTCAGTCCAAAAATCATAACCCAGTTAAGTCAGTTAGTAAATAAGGACTGATTGTGTAAATTTGTAACATAAAGGACCATTTAAGTAAATATTAAACACCACCACCACTAGCCCTGCCACCACCACCACTCCGCTGCCACCACCACCACCGCCACCACAGCCCTGCCACCACCACCACCACTCCGCTGCCACCACCACCACCACCGCCACCACAGCCCTGCCACCACCACCACTCCGCTGCCACCACCACCACCCCACCGTCGCCGGTTCTCTCTCCCGCCTCCTTCTCTCTCTCTCTCTCTCTCTCTCTCGTCGTTATCTCTCTCTCTCTCTCTCCGACTGTGATGATGATTGATGAAGATGAGTTGCAGGTTGTCGGTTTTACAGCGGTGAACGGAGGTGATGACAGAGGTGAACGGTGGTTTACGGTGAAGTGGTGGTGGGTTATGGTGATGGTGCAGCGGTGAGGAGACGGTGGTGTTAATGGTGCAGCGGTGAGAGAGAGAGAGAGTCATCCACATCACAGGCTTCAGTAATCATCAACGTGTCACGAGTCATCTCTCCACGGTTTCGAGTCTTCACCTGGTTCCGAGTCATTTTCATTTCGACATTTGGTTTCGAGTCTGTTGTTTCGACTAAACTGACGTTTCGAGTTGTGAGGTTCTGAGTGTCGGTTTCGACTTCACAACATTCACAGTCTCCAGTAGCAATTACCATCTTCGAGTCGCAACCTCGATTTCGAGTCGCAAACTCCATTTCGACAATCGGTTTCGAGACAACCGTTTCGAGTTATCTTCACAGCCGGTCTCGAGTCTGTGGTTTCGACAAAATGATTTCGAGTCGCAACATCGTCTTATTCTGCAAGACATCATCTTTATCAGCTTTCATCATCAAAATCACCGGCTGTTTCCGTTCATCATCTTAAAAGTTCTTTCGAAACACGTCATTGCCATACATCGTCTTCTCCACTTCGTTAATCACCATCATCATCAACCTCTATTTCACAATCACTTCCACACCACTATTCACCATCTCCGTTCATCATCGAACTATCACCGTCGTTAGCACCATCACCTCACCATCGCAATCCACCTCCTTTACTCCACGTTTGATCTCATTAACCGTCGTCCTCTACGTTGAACCACCAACGTCCACCCATCATTGATCATCATCGGTTTTGAGTGTTCGGAAGTTCAATATTATTCGAAACGTTTTCACGTCTGACAACGGTCATCTTCTCAAACCACCGATGGCTTCATCATCATTCATCCTCTCCGGTTCGACACAACATCATCGTCGACTTTCTCCCTCTCTCGTCTGATATGATGATGGCAGGGCTGTGGTGGCGGTGGTGGCAGGGCTGTGGTGGTGGTGGCAGGGCTGTGGTGGCGGTGGTGGTGGTGGCAGCGGAGTGGTGGTGGTGGCAGGGCTGTGGTGGCGGTGGTGGTGGTGGTGGCAGCGGAGTGGTGGTGGTGGCAGGGCTGTGGTGGCGGTGGTGGCGGTGGTGGTGGCAGCGGAGTGGTGGTGGTGGCAGGGCTAGTGGTGGTGGTGTTTAATATTTACTTAAATGGTCCTTTATGTTACAAATTTACACAATCAGTCCTTATTTACTAATTGACTTAACTGGGTTATGATTTTTGGACTGAAATGGCACCTTTCCAGAACGTGGGGGACGAAAATGGCGCATTTTTGAAAAATGGACTGAAATGGCCAAAGTGACCAAACCACAGGGACGAAAATGGCAGTTAACTCTAAGGGAAAATAAGTTAAAAGTATTTACCTTTGCAAGTATAATTCACAATTAGCAAATGCGGGTAGCTTTTACCGGTCTCCTATTCTGGAACAAAGGTTTATAATAACCTATTAGAATCCTAACGGCCTTTAGTTAAGCTTAAGCTTAGACCGGTTAGTTTTAAAGATACGGTTCGTACGCACGATTAAGCGAAGACCGGGATAGAATGTGATTTAGACCCAACAAGTTTGAAGACTTGCTTAATATGGGTATATTATACACATTCTGGATTTTGAGATAAAACTAATAAGGTTTGACCCGTTTCGGACAATTTATGAAAACTAGTTACCTAAACCGTACCGAATGCGTAAGAGGCGTAACGGGTAATCATGAGAGACATTTACAGGTTTCCTAAGTTAATATGCCTCAAATATGTTGTGATATCAGTAAGATATCTTTTATTATGCCCGAAACGAATTTAAACACAAACTATGTCCCGTAGGGGTAGTTTGGTCATTTACAAGGTTATAAAAGAGTTTAAGTATTAACCTGAGTTACAGGTCTGATGTAATCAGCAAAAATACTCAATTTAATAAGTTATAACAGTAGGGTAAAGTATATATGTGAAATTTATCAGTTATAACCAAACTATGCACCGTAGGGGCATTTTGGTAATTTCACATAAGCCGAAAAGCTCAAAACAGAAGTCTGAGTTAAACAACTTTTGCTTACTGTTAAAATATCATAATTTACCTAAAATATCAGTAGGTATCAACCCTTGTATGTTTAAAATAGTTTTAGTACATACTATGCGTTAAAAACGCTTAAAAAGGCGATTAGAATCCATTTCCGGGTTCTATACATA
This sequence comes from Helianthus tuberosus, assembly GCA_030545235.1. Classification (NCBI taxonomy): domain Eukaryota; kingdom Viridiplantae; phylum Streptophyta; class Magnoliopsida; order Asterales; family Asteraceae; genus Helianthus; species Helianthus tuberosus. The sequence continues at coordinate 161,347,844 of CM060383.1, forward strand.
AAGCTGATATTTTTATTATTCCAGAAGGCTTAAGATAATTTATTTATCATATGAAATCAGTAGCAAAAGGTTTGGGATCAAAAAGATATGTAAAACTCATTTTATAGCCCAAAAGGGCAAAACCGACAATTACCGATTTAAGCTTATAACTCTAAGTTATGCTCAGCCTAAAATTAATTAAAAATCTTCAAAAATACCAAAATAATATATTACATCAGTGGGTAAAGAGTTTGATATCAAAAAGTGGGTTTAAATAGGCTCTACGCTAATTATGTCGTTTAATCGCTAAAAAGCTTTCTAATTACGCTAATGAGCATAACTCTCAATTTACACCACAAACTGATGTCAAATTTTGGGTGCAAGTTTATAAATCAGTAACAAAGGTTTCTACTCTTTTATATTTTCAAAAATCACGTTTTATGGTGAAAAGATCATAATGGTCAACATATAGGCAATTAACGGAATTATGCATATTAATTGGATAACTAATGAACCATGGTGTATAATCACAGAGGGTTATACTAGCATGTAACCTGGTCCAATTAAATCTCTAAGGTATTTCTAAAACATGCTTAAACGGGTCAGAACTGAAAGTCAAAGCGAAAGTCAAATTATGCGACTTTCGGTTCCGAACCGGGTCTCTACTGAAAATTTGTCGGGTTGAACATGTTTAGACATGTTCTTACATTAATTACCAAGTTATATTAATGATCAAACAGGTTGTATGGGTTCTACATTGCTAATTATGCATAAATTGTAAATTAAGCATTCTGTTGACTTTTTAATAACAAGTTTGACCCGACATTTGACCTAGTTAGAGTGGGAATCAGAGGGTGCCCCTTTAAGGGTTTATTGCCCACATAATTACCAAATTATAACTACTTTCAATTTGACTAATCACTGGACCAACAATGATTAATTGCTAAGTCAACCGTTAATTACGACGGTTTGACTTTTAAGCTAAAACTAAGCAAAAACTTAACTAAGAAAGGTTAAGCATACTTACTGAAGTCCTATGCACGATTTGTGATCACTTGAGAGTGCTTTGGAGCTCCAGAAATGATCAAGAATGCAGCAATGAGGTGTGATCAAATGGTTGCAACTTTGGCCCTTTATATAGTGTTCAAAAGCACTAAGATCATTGACAACAAGTGCTAGCAAGGGCCATGGATCATCAACAGATGTCCCTATGTTCCTAGGGGTTGTTTAGGGGTCGCCCAAGATGTGGAAAATCGGATTAAAGTCGGTTACAAAGCACCTAGCAGACCAAAACCCAAAATTTTCGGAGCAGGAGGCCCCTCGCGGCACGCGTAGACCCCCCCCCCAGGGTCCTCGCGTGGCGCGACGCCCCATCTGATCAAATCTGAAATTTTTGATTTTTATGCTTTGGTCCTTGGCTCTTGAAAACTTTGTTTCGACTTTATTTCTTGCATTTTGAACCCTCCAATTTGACGTATAAGGGCTTCAAGACATATACCCACTTTGTTTAGTCCTCGGTTAACTTTATTGTCACCCGAAAAGTCCTAAACTTCACCGTTGACGCTTTTAACCCTTCGCATACGAATTTGATCATAACTTTCTCATACGATAACGAAACTTTATGAAATTCATATCGTGCAATCTAGTGAGCATAATTAACCGTTACAAAGCTTCAGGTTTGCTAAAAGGTCACTCAGAGGTACAACTTAAACATGTTGACACATTTAACCACTATAGTTTGTAATCTCTCACTTTCTTTCATATTTAGCTTCGTATGATCCATGATTTATTCGTTTGAAGATATGAGCATCATGTAGGGTTAATGTAAAATATATTTATTCACTGTTGACATTTAAAACCCGTATATTCACATACTTTCCATGTTTGTCAACTTTAATCCTTTTATAACATTCTTTCACACGTTCAAACCTATGACACGTGTCAACACATTATAGGACGTGAATTTTTGAGGTGTTACAGCAAGACACCGACACTGCGAGTCCACTAAATTACCTGCAAGCTTTTCTTTCACATTTGACATTTTAGTTATAATACCAGCAGCAATGATACCCCACACCCCACCCAAACTGTAACAACTCTCTCTAAAACTACTATTTCTTATCTTATTTTAAACAAAAAGGAAACCCTAATTGAGACCCTCAAGTAAAACTGCATAACCCCTAAAATTTTCAGAACAGTCAGAATCAGGATCAGGGCCCCTAAAACTCAGGGGGGGGGGGTAATTTCCCGTTAGTATTATCTAAACAGTTTTACGTGTAAAACGAAATTGAACGAACGACCAACTCACCTGAGCTACTGGGACACGGGGCTACCCTATGCTAGTAGGGTACCCCTCGCGCCACGCGAGGGCGCCCTTTTCCCAGTATATATAGTAGACATTGGCACTTGCAATTATGCGTTGGCTCGACGTTAAAATTCGATTCATGTTCTGAGATATCATCCTAATACTACAGAAACACACACAATCACGAATTTCCGCCGCGATAACAGGGTAATAACTCGATCGCTGCTACGATTCAATGTCCGATCGATTGAAACTATCCGATGAATGTTTAAGTGCTGCTCAAATTAGGGTTATACTTTGTCATTTGTCATGAATTCGATGTATGTTTAAGTATTGCACTTTATCATTCGTCGTGAGGGTTTAATCTCGTGAGTTATTGTAAATGTTGTATTAGTTACTAACCTAGTTCGTGTGCATTGTTGTTTAAATTAGGTTAACAGGCTTATCAGTAGGCTAAACTCTGCTCGATTTAACTTACAATGTGAGTCATTGTCTTTTTACCAAATTGCTTTCAAAATCATGTTTTCAAAGTTATAATTACAGGGATTAAGTCTTTGTAATCTCCAAATTACAGCCGGTATGTGGGGTTTTGTATACAATACTTGATAACCGTCACCATTGGACAACGGGTTAGCCAAGGGGTGATATGACCATAGTCATAGACACCATTGGACAACGAGATAGACAATAGGTGGTCGAGTGACAAATACCGTGGGTAGATGGTTGATATATGTAGACATTGTAATCGCTCTTAATACTGTAAATTATAACAAATGCGTCGTTTTTAGTAAAAAGAATGATTCACCAGTATTTCCCCGCTGACAAAACCTTTTTCACACATGTTTCAGGTGATCTATTGTGATCTAGGAAAAGTGCCGTGAAGCACTACAAGCTTAAGGAAATGGCTCAATATAAATAAGAAACATGTTTTGTAAAATAAGGAATTCCCAGTGAAATCACTTTATTGTAAACTACCGGGGTTTCATCCCGAATTATGAAATAAAATAATCGGGCATTTTCAAGTTTTAAAAGATCCTGCTTAAAATCTTTCATTGTCGCATCAATTAAATACCACGGGTTCCTGTCCTGCGGCTCCTGACCGGGTCAAACCGGGGCTGGGGCCGTGACAGGAAAAGGTGGTATCAGAGCCACTGAATTAAGCTAATTAAGTATTTAGAAAATACTTAATTTTATTAATTGCCATTTTGTGATTACGTGTTTTATTTGATTATGTGTTTACAGTATGGGTAAGCAAAGACTTTCAGACATCTATCATAAAATAGATAGTTCACTGAAAGATAAGGGATCATCATCCTCAAAATACTCAGTAAATATTGAGGAAGGGATATTTGTCCGTAAGGCACAGTTTGAGAACCCACTTTCTCCTAAGAGAAGAAGTCAGATTATTAGAAAAAACCAGGAGAAAATGAAGAAATCACAACCAAAAGAAGTGAGGGTTAATCAGGAAACCCAGGAATTAGGCAGTAACCCACCATGGGAAGACGAATTAGATGAAAAATGGGCAGATCTTTATATGTTAGCAACTGTAGCAGTAAATGCTAACCTTTAAATACCCTGAACCAGTACTAGCACCCATAATATCTACAAGCCAGAAACTCTAAGGAAAATTTTACCTAGTAAATAAATAAATAAATTTACAATAAACCCTAGTATGTTTTAATTTTAATTATCCTTTATAGTCATGCGGTATTCAATAATACTTGAATGTTTCTCTGTGAAATCTTATTATCAAATTTTAACTTAGCATTTTGTGTGCATTTTTGCATATATGCTAAACAGCATGAATGAGTTATCTGAAGTCCTTCAGAATCTCAATCTCTATCCTGTGAAAATAGAAGTTTCCAATGACTTTACTGGTTACATAGCCGATATGGAAGAACCTATGGAATTTGAAGCTCCACTTCCGGAGAAACCAAAACCTAAGAAAAGAAGAAGATTTGTAGGATGGAGGCGTGTGTGCAGAAGGAAACCAGCTACTAGGAAAATTCCCAAAATAGAGAATCCCATGGATAAAGGAAAAGGGATCAAGATGAGGGAAGGTCCTAGACCCACGGAAATGGAAATTGGGGAAAGCTCTAGGCAAGTCGAGGAGTTGCCATTATAGGAGGAATTGGATCGCATATTGGCAAGCTGTGATATCATTAGACCTATCAACACCAACCTCTACCCTTATCCTGCTGAAACCCAACTTCCAGTAAACTTGGAACCAGCAATCCCAGAACCTTTAATCCATACTCAACCTTTAGGAGAAATGGACGAGTGGTGGACGAACGATTGGCAGTTTTAAAACCTCCTTAATAATCCTTATACCTTTTTCCCTCAGTTCGACCCAGAACCTATACTAAACCCGCCAATGAGCAATGAAAACTTAGCTAAACTCCGTCATTTTGGCGAAGAACTGGTGGATGCAGGGAATAGGATCAGGGAAGTGGGAGAACAGATCTCCTGGAAGTACGACGAAAGGGAACGTCGTTACTGAAGTGCTAACTGACGAGGGTGATGGTGAAACTGTGGATTGTATAATAATAATAATAATCATACTAAAAAAAAATATAAAGTCTGTAAAATAATTTAGAAATAAAACTTTTTTAAAATAACAGTGTGTACGGACGCACAATATATATAAAAATGGGAATCGAGAAATCGATAATTTTGGCTATACATGTATTGTGAAATTATGTAATTGTTTTGCATATAGTTGTTATTTATTCTATGTTAATAATTTATATATATATATTACCAGATGGAACCTGCTAATAATGAACCAGTTAATGAAGTTAATCAATCTGAGCAAAATCAAGGAGATCAAGGAATAGCCAATGCTATTCCAGCAATCCTTGGTGCTGCCCAGAAACCTGTTGAATCTCAACAAATCATTCCTAGTAAACGCACCCAAGAAGATAACTTCAGTAATAGTGTAAACAGAGGCGGCAATCATAATAACAACGATAATGATCCATGGCAGACCCCATTCCCTAAGAGAATGAAAGCTGCAACGCCTGGTTGCACTTACAAAGAATTTCTTGCTTGTAAACCAGCTGAATTTGCAGGAAATGAAGGGGCAACTGCAGCACTGCGTTGGTTGGAGAAAACCGAAGCAGTAATTATGATAAGTAAATGTGCTGAGGAAGACAAGGTCATGTACGCGTCGCATCTTTTTAAGGAAGGGGCGCTAGAATGGTGGAATACGGTACTTCAAGCCAAAGGAAGAAATATGGCCTATGCCATGAGTTGGGAAGAATTTAAGCAACTAATAGAAAGAAAATTCTGTCCCGAATACGAAAAAGAACAAATGGCAAATAAATTCCTGAACCATCGGATGATGGGTGTAGACTGTCGAGGATATACTTTGACATTCTTCGAATATGCTAGAGTGGTACCAACCCTGGCTTCGCCAGAACCGGTACTTATTTCCCGCTATATTTGGGGATTGATTGGCGAAATCCGTAATATTGTTAAAGCTGCGAGACCTCTCACTATTGACGATGCGGTAGAATTAGCTAATACCCTAACTGACGAACTGGTACGCACAAGAGAAGAGAACAGGAAAAAGGAATTAGCTCAGAAAATTACCCAAGGATTTCGTGTGGGTAATAATAGCAATTTCAAGAAAAGAGGAACGGGGCAATCCTCAACTCCGCCTTTCTCCAAGAATTGCAGAAAGAAACATTTTGGAAAATGCAATGTAACCTGCAACTTTTGCAAAGTTATAGGACATCGTGAAGAAGACTGCAGAAAGAAAACAAAGGTCTGCTATAACTGTGGAGAAGCGGGACATTTCAAACCAGAATGCCCTAAGTTAATTAAACCAACAGACAACAAAGCCAAGACGGCCGACGGAGCTACAAAGAAGAATGCAAGAGCATTCCAGCTGACCACTCAAGAAGCAGAACTCATTCCAGATGTAATAGCTGGTACGTTCCTAGTTCACAACGTTTACGCAAAAGTATTATTTGACTCTGGGGCAAACCAAAGTTTTATCAATACTTCATTCTGCCAAGCTCTTAACTTACCCTTAACCAACCTTAGGTAGATTTTTACAGTTGAAACGACCGATGGGAATTCTGTTAACATAAATCAGGTTTTGCAAAAAGAAAATATAGAACTTTCGGGTCATAAATTTCATGCAAACCTATTACCAATGAATTTAGCTGGATTCGATGTCGTGTTAGGAATGGATTGGTTAGTAGCCAACCATGCTCGAATCCTGTGTGATAAGAACTCCGTAGAGATTCGGGCACCCACCGGAGAGGTAATTGTGATTACAGGAGATAAGCCACGTAAACCCATGAAGTTCATTTCAGTAATGAAAGTTGCTAGTTATGAACGAAAGCAAGGAATAGCATATATGATTTCAGTAATCATTAGCACTAAGGATAAAGAACTTAAGGAAATTCAAGTAGTCTCAGAATACCCAGATATATTCCCAGAAGAACTACCTGGATTACCACCCGACAAGGAAGTAGAATTTAGGATTCATTTGATTCCTGGAACTACACCGATAGCCAAAGCACCTTATCGATTAGCACCCACCGAAATGCTAGAATTGAAAAAGCAATTAGATGAATTACTAAATAAAGGATTCATACAACCTAGTTCATCCCCGTGGGGAGCACCAGTGTTATTTGTGAAAAAGAAAGACGGGTCGATGCGAATGTGTATCGATTATAGAGAATTGAATAAGGTTACAATTAAGAATCGATACCCTTTACCTAGAATCGATGACCTTTTTGATCAACTCCAAGGAGCTAGATATTTTTCTAAGATCGACTTACGCTCCGGATATCATCAATTGAAGGTACAAGAAGAAGACATACCTAAAACTGCTTTCAGAACTAGGTATGGTCATTACGAGTTTACAGTCATGCCCTTTGGGTTAACAAATGCTCCTGCAACATTTATGGACATGATGAATAGAATCTGTAAACCGTACTTGGATAAATTTGTAATTGTCTTCATCGACGATATACTCATTTATTCCAAAAGTTAGGAGGAACATTGTGAGCACCTGCATGTACTCTTAACTTTGTTAAGACAACAAAAGCTTTACGCTAAATGTGAATTTTGGCTACAGGAAGTGCAATTTTTAGGACACATGGTGAATCACGAAGGTATTCACGTAGATCCCTCTAAAATAGAAGCAATTACCAAATGGAAGGTTCCACAAGCTATGGAAATTAGAAGCTTTTTAGGATTAGCTGGATATTATAGGCGCTTTATTAAGGATTTTTCTAAATTAGCAGTGCCATTAACTAAGCTAACCTGTAAAGCAGTTAAGTTTGAATGGGGACCTAGGCAAGAAGAGGCGTTTAAAATTTTAAAGCAAAAGTTAACAAATGCCCCAATCCTAGCCTTGCCAGAAGGGACTGAAGATTTTGAAGTATACTGTGATGCTTCAAAATTAGGATTAGGAAATTAGGATTAGGATGTGTGCTAATGCAACGCAAGAAGGTAATTGCGTATGCATCAAGGCAATTGAAAAAGCACGAGGAAAACTATACGACTCATGACTTAGAGTTAGGAACCATAATTTTTGTCCTTTAGATTTGGAGACATTATCTGTACGGAAGTAAATTTACTGTCTATACAGATCATAAGAGCTTAAGATATATATTTGGGCAAAAAGAATTAAACATGCGGCAAAGGAGATGGATGGAAATCCTAAGTGACTACGACTGTGATATCCAACATCACGAAGGAAAAGCAAACGTAGTTTCAGATGCCTTAAGTCGTAAGTATCATGAAAAACAACGATGAGTTCGTGCTCTTAGATTAAGTTTACAATTAGACTTAATGAAACAACTGAAGAATATTCAAGAAACAGCAATCCAGGATGATGCTGAAGAAATGAAAGGAATAATAAAGGAATTAGAACAAGGAAGTGATGGAATTTGGAGATTTCATAAGAAAAGGATTTGGGTACCTAAGCAACGAGAATTAAGAGATAAAATTTTAGAAGAAGCTCATAAATCTAGGTATACCATGCATCCTGGTAACAATAAAATGTACTTAGATTTAAGAAAAAGTTTCTGGTGGATAGGTATGAAAAAGGATGTAGCTAGATATGTTTCTAAATGTCTTACTTGTTCACAAGTTAAGGCAGAACACCAGAAACCTTCGGGTCTACTTCGACAGTTAGAAATACCTGTATGGAAATGGGAACTCATAACAATGGACTTTGTTACTAAGTTACCCAAAACCAGAAAAGGTAATGATGCGATTTGGGCAATTGTGGATCGATTAACCAAGTCAGCTCATTTTCTACCCATGAAAGAAACCTTTAGTATGGAAAGGTTAGCCAAGTTGTATGTAGACGAAGTAGTATCCTTACATGGAGTTCTACTCTCCATTGTATCGGATAGAGATAGTCGTTTCACTTCCCATTTCTGGACAAGTTTCCAGGAAGCAATGGGAACCCGACTAAATTTAAGTACGTCATATCATCCTCAAACAGACGGGCAAAGTGAAAGGATGATACAAACCCTGGAAGACATGCTCCGAGCATGTGTGATAGATTTTGGTGGAAACTGGGACGATCACCTACCTTTGATCGAATTCTCCTATAACAATAGTTATCATGCAAGCATCGAAGCTGCCCCATTCGAAGCACTGTATGGACGAAAGTGCAGAACTCCAGTTTGTTGGGCTGAAATAGGAGAAAGTCAATTATCAGGTCCTGAAATTGTACAAGAAACTACCGACAAGATCACTCAGATCAAGGAAAGGCTGAAGACGGCTCGAGATCGTCAAAAGAGCTATGCCGATAATCGACGCAAGCCACTAGAATTCCAAGTCGGTGACAAAGTACTCTTGAAAGTTTCTCCATGGAAAGGAGTAGTGCGGTTCGGTAAGAAAGGGAAACTAAGTCCAAGGTACGTAGGACCATTCCCAGTAATCCAGCGAATAGGACCAGTTGCCTATCGTTTACAACTACCAGAAGAACTAGCTGGAGTACATGATGTGTTTCATGTATCCAACCTCAAGAAATGTCTATCTGACGAATCTTGGTGGTACCTCTTCAAGACATAGAAGTAAATGATAAGTTAAAATTCGTAGAGAAACCACTTCAAATAGAAGACCGAAAGATCAAGTTTCTCAAGCACAAACGATTAGTACTGGTCAAAGTCAAGTGGGATTCAAGGAGAGGACCTGAATACACTTGGGAGCTGGAATCCGAAATGAAGCGGAAATATCCTCACTTATTCCAGTAAATCTTGAGGACGAGATTTTTATTAAGGTAGGGAGGATGTAACAACTCTCACTAAAACTACTATTTCTTATCTTATTTTAAACAAAAAGGAAACCCTAATTGAGACCCTCAAGTAATACTGCATAACCCCTAAAATTTTCAGAACAATCAGAATCAGGATCAGGGCCCCTAAAACTCAGGGGGGGGGGGGTAATTTCCCGTTAGTATTATCTAAACAGTTTTACGTGTAAAACAAAATTGAACGAACGACCAACTCACCTGAGCTACTGGGACACGGGGCTACCCTATGCTAGTAGGGTACCCCTCGCGCCACGCAAAGGCCCCTCGCACCACGCGAGGGCGCCCTTTTCCCAATATATATAGTAGACATTGGCACTTGCAATTACGCGTTGGTTCGACGTTAAAATTCTATTCATGTACTGAGATATCATCCAAATACTACAGAAACACACACAATCACAAATTTCCTCCGCGATAACAGGGTAATAACTCGATCGCTGCTACGATTCAATGTCCGATCGATTGAAACTATCTGATGAATGTTTAAGTGCTGCTCAAATTAGGGTTATACTTTGTCATTTGTCGTGAATTCGATGGATGTTTAAGTATTGCACTTTGTCATTCGTCGTGAGGGTTTAATCTCGTGAGTTATCGTAAATGCTGTATTAGTTACTAACCTAGTTCGTGTGCATTGTTGTTTAAATTAGGTTAACAGGCTTATCAGTAGGCTAATCTCTGCTCGATTTAACTTACAATGTGAGTCATTCTCTTTTTACCAAATTGCTTTCAAAATCATGTTTTCAAAGTTATAATTACAGGGATTAAGTCTTTGTAATCTCCAAATTACAACCGGTATGTGAGGTTTTGTATACAATACTTGATAACCGTCACCATTGGACAACGGGTTAGCCAAGGGGTGATATAACCATAGTCACAGACACCATTGGACAACGAGATAGCCAATAGGTTGTCGAGTGACAAATACCGTGGGTAGATGGTTGATATATGTAGACATTGTAATCGCTCTTAATACAGTAAATTATAACAAATGCGTCGTTTTTAGTAAAAAGAATGATTCACCAGTATTTCCCCGCTGACAAAACCTTTTTCAAACATGTTTCAGGTGATCTATTATGATCCAGGAAAAGTGCCATGAAGCACTACAAGCTTAAGGAAATGACTCAATATAAATAAGAAACATGTTTTGTAAAATAAGGATTTCCCAGTGAAATCACTTTATTGTAAACTACCGGGGTTTCATCCCGAATTATGAAATAAAATAATCGGGCATTTTCAAGTTTTAAAAGATCCTGTTTAAAATCTTCCGCTGTCGCATTGATGTATTGGAAAATACATCTTTATTCGCGTCTTGTTTTAGTCGTTAGATAGTCAGTTGTGTCCGTTTTTAGATTAGAATGTATATACTTTTGATTTCTTTGTGTTTTCCAGGTTTTAGCAGAAAAATGGAGCTGAAATAAGCAAAATCTGGATAGGAGAAAGTTCGGGTCGAGAATCGGAGACTCGTGAGCGAAAACAAAGCGAAAAAGCACAACTGGGGTTACCAGGCGGCCCGCATGAACTTACATGCACATTTGAGGCGGGCCGCATTAACTTAAATGGGTTTTTGTTCGGGTTCAAATAATAATAATATGAGATATAAATAATCGTGCTTGTGTCTAGTTTGGGATGTGCGGGTAGGCTTGATTCGGTTCTGGGTTCCTTTGATTTAAAATATACCTAATTGTCGGTCTACTAGTGGGTTCTCATCTAGGGAAAGTGAGGAAATTGAAACCGCCAAAAATAGTATAAGGGGCACCGTTATAAGCTAAGATGGTTAGAGTTTTTTGTCATATCTTGCTAAAAGAAAAAAAATAGAATAAAAAGTGAGCTAGAAACTAAATGAAAGTAGCACAGGTCTATGTATTCCGAGTTGGGGATAGCGACTCTACAGCCGGTTTACCTCTGGGATGCGTGAAATCGACTTGCCGAATAAAAGTACCGAAACCTATGTAATCTGTGATGGGGATCGCGACTCTACAGTCGGAATACCGCTGGGTTAGGGAAAGCATCGTCTAGCCTCACGAATGAAAAAAAAAAAAAAAGAGAAAAAGCAAGCAAAGAAAAAGAAAAAAAAATGGAAAAATAGATTTGATTTCAAACTCTCTTTATCTTGGTATAAAACGGTTAGGAAATAACCCAGTGGTTGTTCCTTTTGTCCTATAAGCTTGAGGGGGGATTAGGTGGACTTCCGATTCTTAGTGTGAGACCCTAGGTAGATTGACCGAATTTGAAACTAAATTGCATGATAAGGGCTCAGAACCGGGTTGGGTTTAAGTGGATCGATATACTTGCAATCGCGGCTAACACGAGTTTCGATTTTAATAAAATAACCTATACCTTTGGCCCGTTCGACTATTCCGACTATGATTCCGTTTGCATAATTCTTTTTCGGGGACGAAAAAAAGGTTAAGTGTGGGGATATTTGATGTATTGGAAAATACATCTTTATTCGCGTCTTGTTTTAGTCGTTAGATAGTCAGTTGTGTCCGTTTTTAGATTAGAATGTATATACTTTTGATTTCTTTGTGTTTTCCAGGTTTTAGCAGAAAAATGGAGCTGAAATAAGCAAAATCTGGATAGGAGAAAGTTCGGGTCGAGAATCGGAGACTCGTGAGCGAAAACAAAACGAAAAAGCACAACTGGGGTTACCAGGTGGCCCGCATGAACTTACATGCACATTTGAGGCGGGCCGCATTAACTTAAATGGGATTCCGGATGGTAATCGGCTGGGCGGCCCGCTTTAACTTATCTAAACATTCATGCGGGCCGCGAGAGGGTATTATGTCGGCCCAGATCGTGAACAGCAAGGAATTGTAGGGTTTTGGAGATATAAAAACATCATAATCATCATCAGCCGAGGATAACATCACATTACGAATTTTGGACGAATTTTAGAGGCTGATTGGAGGCGTTGGAGTGCTCGGGAAGCTAAGGAATCATCGGAGAGCATTCGGGAGCACTCGGGATCAAAGAATACGGGTTTTATCTTGTTTCTTTGTGTTTCGTTTGTTTTTAATTGATTCAAAGATGAATTCAGATTTGATTACATTGCTTGCTATGTTTTTAGACATGTTTCTTGGCTAATTTCCCATACTACCTAGGTTAATGACAATAGTTTAACAAAGTTTGGATCTTTATTTGATTTTATTGTGGTTGTGGATCTTTCTTGAATTGTAAAAGCTTTGGATTTCTATCTTGGTGCGTATGTGTGCTTGTGATTATTTTATTATTGTTTGTTGCTTCGTTCGAATCTTGGTGACGGTCTTTATCACGGAATAGTTTCGGGCTAGGGTTCTTGATTTAGGTGACTGTCTATATCACATAATAGATCATTAATCCTTTAGGGTGAAAATCTAGTAAGTAACCTTAGAAGTAATATTCGGTAATCTAATAAAATCAAGTGTGCTGCTAAACTCGTCGCGGAAAGGCTCGAGGATATTGATAGGTCTAGGTTTGGTTATAAGTCTTTAACATTCCATAGCCTATTATACCAAGATTAGAACCCATTGTCGCTTTAGACGTTCGCGCGGCAAAGTAGAGCGTCTTACATAAGCACTTTCAAGAAACTAGAGGACGGAAAAGAAATCTAGCAAACCGGTAAACGTAACAGCCTAGGTAGTGCCATAAGAATCGCCTTGAGAGTGTTCGAGGGGCTTAGTGGTGTCTTAATAGGTTTAGTATCTAAAGATCCCGGTTCCACACCACAACATTATCAGATAGAGATCCATTCTAAGTTAGCTTGCGTCTAGCCTAGGTAGTCTTCATCCGTCACTGGTCAGAGTCTTCACTTGAGTTCGTGTTTAGTTCGTTTAGTCTAGCTAGTTTTTATTATTTGCATTCTTAGGATTTTTAGAAACCCCCCCCCCCCAATCAACAAACATTTAGTTAAGTCGTGTCAGTCTTAGTCTAGATAGAGTCTTAGCGTAATCAGTAGAGTCTCTTGGGTTCGATACTCGGACTTCCTTAGGCTATACTACACTCGATCGGTACACTTGCCGGTTGTGTGTTTTAGGGTTTAGAGAGTCTTAGTTTTATAAATTTAAAGCTTAGAGATTCTAGAATTAGGGTAAATTTAGTTGTTTTAGTTGACCCGTTTTCGAGCACATCAAGTTTTTGGCGCCGTTGCCGGGGATTCTTTGGCGATTGCGTTGATTTCTTTGTTTGGACTTATTTGACATCATACGTGCTATTTGTGTTAGTTGAGTCGTAGGAGTCTAAAAATTATAAAAAATCCAAAAATATTGGCTTTAGTGTCTTTTCTAGGTTAGTGAGTCGTTGTTAGAGTCTTTTCGTAGTTCGTCTTTGGTGGATGCCCCATACGCGTTCACAGGGACCGCCGCCACCTTTGTTCACAGTCAAGTCTTCTGAGTCGTCTTCTTCGTCTTCTTCAGTTCCACATTCCACCCCCGCTTTCGATTTCACACCGAAGCCCTCACCACACGTTTCTCCACCACCCTCTCGTTCTCGTACACCTAGTCCTCCACCCGTAGTTCTAATGGCGAACCGCACAGTTTACCAGCAGGCTACCACCGGTTTCACCGGTGCCACTTCACCCATCACCCTTCCGAACATCACGAATGATGGGTCCTGGCAGATTCCTTCCTACATCATGACCGCCATTACCAATTCTTCCCAGTTCCATGGTCGTGACGACGAGGATGCACCCGCCCACATCAATCGCATCACTCGTCTTTGTGGCACCTACTCCATAGAGGGTGTCAATCTTGATGCTAGGTACTTACAGGTCTTCCCGTTTTCTCTCGTTGGACGCGCAGCTGTCTGGTTCGATTCTCAGCCCGCAGGTACTTTCACTACTTGGGCTGGTCTTCGCGATGCATTCTTAGCCAAGTATTTTCCGCCAGCCAAGGCGTCTCGCCTTCGTGATCAGATCCACTCCTTCCGTATGGAGCCTGATGAGCCATACCACTTAGCTTGGGAGCGTTTTCAGACGCTTCTCTCTCGTTGCTCACAGCATGGTTTGTCCGACTGGGCGTTAGTTGAGAAGTTTTACAATGGTCTTACTCCTGAGATTAGAGCGCGATTCGATACTTCAGCAGGAGGACAGCTTATGGGAAAGAAGACGGTGATTGAGTGCAATGATTTGTTTGAGAGCTTTGCACATTCTGATATGGACTACAGCACTACCAGCAGGACTTCCATTCCTGTTCATACCTCCTCGGCCGGTCGAGGGGTAAACCAAGTTAACTCGGATTCATCGGTAGTTGCTGAAGTCGAGCATTTGAAGCGAAAGATAGATGAGTTGCAGAAGAAAGTTGATAGGTGTGAGTTTTGTAGGGGAGGTCACGACACACTTGATTGTCCTACACTTACGTTAGAGCAGGTTGAGTACATAGCAGGCCAGTCTAGGGGTCAGTTCGGTAGTAATAATAGTTTTAACCCTGGCTGGCAGCAGAGTAGTGGTAGTAGTTTTCGCCCTTCTAGCAATCCCCCTGGTTTTCCATCTGGTCAGTATCAAAATAGGGGGCCGGGTCTTTACACGAGTAGTGGTTCAGGTTCGAGTGGTCAGTTTGCGAGTGGAGGGTCGAATCAGGAGAGTCAAGATAGTCATAAGTCTTTACAGGGTAGTTTGAGTAGGTTAGAGGAGATGATGGCTCAGATGATGACGCATACTCAGACTGCAGCCAAGAATCAGGAGCAGATTAATCAGAGACATGAACTTCAACTTAAAAATCAAGAGTCTACTCTTCTAGATCTTCAGAGAACAGTAGGGGATATAGCTAGGCAGTTGAAAGAGTCTCCTTCTGGTCAGTATTCAGGTACTACTCACCCAGTCCACCATTCTGTGAAAGCAATTACTACTCGTAGTGGGTTGAGTCTAGGAGAGGTTGTGAGAGAGAGAGTAGAGGAAGGAGAAGATGATGATGTAGATGGGGTGATTGAGATGGAGGCTCCAGGCAAGGTGCAACATAGGTTAGACCCAGCAAGTACCGCACACGCCGAGAAGCCTCAAGTAGAGAAGAAAGTAGAGGAGCAGCCGAAGAAGGTTAGGCCACAGCGAGTGATTGATATTTCCCGTCTTCCGTTTCCAGCTCGTGCTAGGCAGCAGATATATGCTAGGGAATACGAGAAATTTCTTGAGATGTTCACCCAGCTGAAGGTGAATCTTCCGTTCATAGAGGCTCTGAGATCCATGCCCAAATATGTCAAGTTCCTTAAGGATTTCCTCAAGCGTAAGGATAGGGTAGGAGAGTGTTCGAGTAATTCATTGAGTGGAGAGTGTTCTGCTATGCTCTTAAATAAACTTCCTGAGAAACTTACCGATCCAGGCATTTTCACGATCCCTTGTTTGTTTGGTGGTGATGTGAAAAACCACGCGTTAGCTGACCTTGGTGCTAGTATTAATTTGATGCCATATTCATTTTACGAAAAACTAGGCCTTGGTGATTTGAAGTCAACTAGGATGACTCTCTCGTTAGTGGATAAGTCAGTTAAGTATCCTAGGGGGATAGTGGAGAATTTGTTAGTGAAAGTTGATAGGTTTGTGTTTCCGGCGGATTTTGTAGTGTTAGATATGGAGGCCGATGATAGAGTTCCATTGATTTTAGGGCGCCCGTTCTTGAACACGGCTAAAGCAGTTATAGATGTCTTCTTAGGCACAATCACACTTAGAGCGGAGGATGAGTCGGTAGTGTTTAAAGTGAATAATGCGAGAGCGCCTAGTGAGAGAGTGGAGGCGATTACATCGTTAGAGGAGAGTGAGAAAGGTGAGAGAGACGAGAAAGAGATGTTGAGTGAGCCGACTTTAGAGAAGGTGTTAAAACTCAAGTGTGGGGATCCACCTGATAGAAGAATCGAGGAGTTGGAAGAGAGAGTGAGTAGGTTAGAGTCTAAGGTAGAGACACTGAGTCAGGCTCGGTGTGGGGATAGTTTTAAGTATGATACGTTTAGATTCAAACCGCCCGATGGAGAGTCGATGGAGTATGAGAGATTTAGGAGAGATGTGGGCGATTTTACGAATTGTAGTGCTAATGCCCGTACGAGTTGGTGTGGAGGTGAGCTCCGCTTATATGATCCTCCGTGAGTGCGTAAATAGTTGTGACCCATTTGTAGAGTTTGTATATTGAGTCGTAGTTCGTTTCGTGTCGTTAGTTAGAGTTTTAGTATCGTTTTGTCATTTTTTAGTGGTTTATGTGTTTTTGCGTCGTTTGTCGTAGTGTCGTGTTTTTGCATCTTTTATGTGTGTCGTGAGTATGTTTTGCAGGTTACATCACCTTTACGTGGTCGAGAACGACACCCGAGCAGCATCACAGGTTTGTTTGACGTTAAAAACTACAAAAACGAGTGCAGGGGCAATATGGGAATATAAAAAATTGAATTCTGCGCATAATGCTACTGCTGCATGTTCTGTTGCTGATAGTTACTGTCCAGGCGGCCCGCTTGAACTTAGGTTTATATATTACGCGGGCCGCGCGGACTAAGAAAAGTGTTTCCGGTTGTTTAAGTTCAGGCGGCCCGCCTCGACTTATCACACTTCTCATGCGGGCCGCGAGCCATTTCTGTCGACATTGGGTTGTTCAGGCCCAAGGGTTTCAGCCAGTTTGATCCATCTTCCATATTTATTATCATTCATCCATTTATCCATCATCATTCGGGTTGGTTCGAGTCGACGTTCAGGTATGTTTTCCTGCATTTGTTGTTGTTGTATTTGAGTCTTTAGTTACCGGGATTATTTCCATCTTAAGTGTGGGGAAACGGGTTATATTTTTGGGGCATTAAAATGTGATTTTTCACTAAACTTTCAACCCGTTTTCCGTTGCATCCACACTTGGTTAGGTATGGCACTCGGAGGAGGTAAGATGGAAATTCGGTGGTGTATTTTAAGTCTTTTATTTTGTACCATGAGTCTAAGTTAGTAGTTTTTGAGTCTTTTTGTGTTTCGAGTCGGTATTGCTTTGGTATTTTGCTTGTTTTTGTTGATGCAGGTTCGAATATGTACCACCCGTACTCAATCTCCATTCGGGTGAGTTTGGAGCTATTTATTCAAATTTCGGGCATTTATCGAGCATACTAGTCAGTCAGTGTCAGAAGCCGATCGCGAATGAAATGCTATACGATCGAGCTGGATTGGACGAGATTGTTTGCAGCTTACACGCGAATAATACCAGCTAAGTCCTTTCCAATTTGCCCTTGTGTCTTTTATTTCTTATTTATTTTAGTTTTTGAGTCGGTTTCCATCTTACATTGAGGGCAATGTAAAGTTTAAGTGTGGGGATGGGAACTATCGTTTAGTGTCTAGTTAGTGTGTCGTTTGAGTCATAAAAATCGAAAAATACAAAAAAATTAAAAAAGTTGAAAAATCCAAAAAAATTAAAAAATCAGAAAAATGTCTTTTGAAATAAGAAGTTTGCAAAATAAAAATGGAAAATGATAGAAAAGTTGGGTTTTTGTTCGGGTTCAAATAATAATAATATGAGATATAAATAATCGTGCTTGTGTCTAGTTTGGGATGTGCGGGTAGGCTTGATTCGGTTCTGGGTTCCTTTGATTTAAAATATACCTAATTGTCGGTCTACTAGTGGGTTCTCATCTAGGGAAAGTGAGGAAATTGAAACCGCCAAAAATAGTATAAGGGGCACCGTTATAAGCTAAGATGGTTAGAGTTTTTTGTCATATCTTGCTAAAAGAAAAAAAATAGAATAAAAAGTGAGCTAGAAACTAAATGAAAGTAGCACAGGTCTATGTATTCCGAGTTGGGGATAGCGACTCTACAGCCGGTTTACCTCTGGGATGCGTGAAATCGACTTGCCGAATAAAAGTACCGAAACCTATGTAATCTGTGATGGGGATCGCGACTCTACAGTCGGAATACCGCTGGGTTAGGGAAAGCATCGTCTAGCCTCACGAATGAAAAAAAAAAAAAAAAGAGAAAAAGCAAGCAAAGAAAAAGAAAAAAAAATGGAAAAATAGATTTGATTTCAAACTCTCTTTATCTTGGTATAAAACGGTTAGGAAATAACCCAGTGGTTGTTCCTTTTGTCCTATAAGCTTGAGGGGGGATTAGGTGGACTTGCGATTCTTAGTGTGAGACCCTAGGTAGATTGACCGAATTTGAAACTAAATTGCATGATAAGGGCTCAGAACCGGGTTGGGTTTAAGTGGATCGATATACTTGCAATCGCGGCTAACACGAGTTTCGATTTTAATAAAATAACCTATACCTTTGGCCCGTTCGACTATTCCGACTATGATTCCGTTTGCATAATTCTTTTTCGGGGACGAAAAAAAGGTTAAGTGTGGGGATATTTGATGTATTGGAAAATACATCTTTATTCGCGTCTTGTTTTAGTCGTTAGATAGTCAGTTGTGTCCGTTTTTAGATTAGAATGTATATACTTTTGATTTCTTTGTGTTTTCCAGGTTTTAGCAGAAAAATGGAGCTGAAATAAGCAAAATCTGGATAGGAGAAAGTTCGGGTCGAGAATCGGAGACTCGTGAGCGAAAACAAAACGAAAAAGCACAACTGGGGTTACCAGGTGGCCCGCATGAACTTACATGCACATTTGAGGCGGGCCGCATTAACTTAAATGGGATTCCGGATGGTAATCGGCTGGGCGGCCCGCTTTAACTTATCTAAACATTCATGCGGGCCGCGAGAGGGTATTATGTCGGCCCAGATCGTGAACAGCAAGGAATTGTAGGGTTTTGGAGATATAAAAACATCATAATCATCATCAGCCGAGGATAACATCACATTACGAATTTTGGACGAATTTTAGAGGCTGATTGGAGGCGTTGGAGTGCTCGGGAAGCTAAGGAATCATCGGAGAGCATTCGGGAGCACTCGGGATCAAAGAATACGGGTTTTATCTTGTTTCTTTGTGTTTCGTTTGTTTTTAATTGATTCAAAGATGAATTCAGATTTGATTACATTGCTTGCTATGTTTTTAGACATGTTTCTTGGCTAATTTCCCATACTACCTAGGTTAATGACAATAGTTTAACAAAGTTTGGATCTTTATTTGATTTTATTGTGGTTGTGGATCTTTCTTGAATTGTAAAAGCTTTGGATTTCTATCTTGGTGCGTATGTGTGCTTGTGATTATTTTATTATTGTTTGTTGCTTCGTTCGAATCTTGGTGACGGTCTTTATCACGGAATAGTTTCGGGCTAGGGTTCTTGATTTAGGTGACTGTCTATATCACATAATAGATCATTAATCCTTTAGGGTGAAAATCTAGTAAGTAACCTTAGAAGTAATATTCGGTAATCTAATAAAATCAAGTGTGCTGCTAAACTCGTCGCGGAAAGGCTCGAGGATATTGATAGGTCTAGGTTTGGTTATAAGTCTTTAACATTCCATAGCCTATTAAACCAAGATTAGAACCCATTGTCGCTTTAGACGTTCGCGCGGCAAAGTAGAGCGTCTTACATAAGCACTTTCAAGAAACTAGAGGACGGAAAAGAAATCTAGCAAACCGGTAAACGTAACAGCCTAGGTAGTGCCATAAGAATCGCCTTGAGAGTGTTCGAGGGGCTTAGTGGTGTCTTAATAGGTTTAGTATCTAAAGATCCCGGTTCCACACCACAACATTATCAGATAGAGATCCATTCTAAGTTAGCTTGCGTCTAGCCTAGGTAGTCTTCATCCATCACTGGTCAGAGTCTTCACTTGAGTTCGTGTTTAGTTCGTTTAGTCTAGCTAGTTTTTATTATTTGCATTCTTAGGATTTTTAGAAACCCCCCCCAATCAACAAACATTTAGTTAAGTCGTGTCAGTCTTAGTCTAGATAGAGTCTTAGCGTAATCAGTAGAGTCTCTTGGGTTCGATACTCGGACTTCCTTAGGCTATACTACACTCGATCGGTACACTTGCCGGTTGTGTGTTTTAGGGTTTAGTCGCATCAATTAAATACCATGGGTTCCTATCCCGCGGCTCCTGACCGGGTCAAACCGGGGCTGGAGCCGTGACACAAACCCTCTATTTTGGAGTCAACTAATGACTACTTAATCAATTAACACTTTTATTATAAAGGAAACATAAATTAAACAGATCTAGTGTGCATTTGGTCCAACTTTAGGAGTAGTGAACATGAAAGTACTTGATGTGTTTCCAATCCCAACTTCATAATAGTATATGGTGTCATATTGTGAATATTCCAAAAAAAAAAAAAGTTGAAACGGGTCAAATAAGAAGATACCCATAACAAGTCAAATGAGTCGAACTTGAAGATATACTACTACTACTAATGAGTCGAACTTGAAGTTATTCCAATTTTGGGTCAACTCAATACGATGACATCCCTAACCCTCGAGTCAGCCGCTTTCGTGTCAGTCAACGAAGAGTACATAAGATTTCCAAGTTCGTATAAAGTTTTCGTGTTCGTGTCAGGTTCGACTAAGCAACCAATAAACACAACCCTCTAAGTCGCAATTAACTTGCTATATATAAGATTGAAGAAATCAATCAAGGTGGTTAAATTACCCATCAATCCATAACGCAACTGTGACAAGCATGGTTCCCAACATGATCCACTCGTCTCTCTTTACAGGAGCCATTTCCTCGAGTTTGTTTTTCGCCAAGAAGGGAGCATCCGCGGTGTGCTTGATCTCAGGTGGGAATATCTTGTATGCGATGAATGGAGTCAACATAAGGGAAGCCACTGCTAGAAAACATGAAGCTTTGAACCATGAAACCCATGGGCTTTTGATTTTCACCCCTAAACTGTCTGCGAGTTTGATGCACAACATGTTTTGTGCTGCAGTTGTCAAGAATAGAGCACTCGAACTGCTAGAAGACTGCCATTCATATAAATAAATAATTAAACATGTGTGTATTACTATATTAAAATGAAGTTTTTGAAATCTGGGGCTGGTCATATCTGCCCAAGCCAATTTCAATTTGAAGGAGTAGAGGCTAGTCACTCTACTTTTAAACCCAATGATCGAAATCTAATATCATAGATAAAATATTTTTTTATATTTTAATTTTTGCTTGTTAAATATGTTGCTAATACAGTGCCATCTTATCATTTTCTTCATTTTAACAATGTTAGTACAAGAGTTTAGCCTAACTCGAGCTCAATAGAGGGCAATAAAAAACACATCTATAATAAACAACAATGCAATGTATATAGACTTTGAACGGTGATTTTTCATCAGATTCAATCGTGTTCACCAGCAAAAATTCAGTTGGTGGACACTCCGTGTACGTTTTAAACCAAACTCATCCCATTTAGCCACCAAACCCATCCCATTTGGTCTATTACCAAATTCAGATCTATAATAATGGGTCAAAACGACTTAGTCGAGCTGAGTGAATCTAGCATACTATAATAAAAATAGTTCATGAATACTATAAATATGCATAACTAAATATTCCAAAAACAAATAGATAAAGAGAAATAAAAGGTAAACAGCCGGTTAAGTTTACATGACAGTTCCAAGTTTCGAACTTGAACCAAACCATGTAAACCTCAAACCGGTCGATTTTTTTGGCTTGGGTAATTCGGCCAGTTTCAATGCAACAATGGCTTCTGAGCATCACTAACGAAAGATATCCAGTTATATAGCTATCAACCTCATACGTTTAAACCAAACACACTAAAAACACTATCAAACCCATACCCTCAAATCCAAACGTCAAACCAAACACCCCCTAACTATATACACTTTTTTTTGAGAAAACAAATGTTTTGCACTTTTACTTAATCCCGCCCCATTGTGACCAGCAGGTCTGTCCGACCCACCATTATAAAAAAGAGAGAAATATCCAGTTTTATAGCTATCAACCTCATACGTTTAAACCAAACACACTAAAAAATACTATCAAACTCATACCCTCAAATCCAAACGTCAAACCAAACACCCCCTAACTATATACACTTTTTTTTAGAAAACAAATGTTTTGCACTTTTGCTTCATCCCGCCCCATTGTAACCAGTAGGTCTGTCTGACCCACCATTATAAAAAAGAGAGAAAGAGGTATGCAGTTGAGCAAATCTGAGGTTGTTCAAAACAAGAATGACTTGAACTTCATACAAGCATCACCCAACACAACACGTTGGTTTTTTTTTCCTTCTTTGGAGCTTCAACCTGCACAATAAAATACAAAAGAATTACTTGTGTTCTACATCCAAACAAGTTCCTTTTTTACAACCACTGAAAAGTGACCGCCACATCACATCAAAATCATAGCAAATTATTTAAGCGTTAGATGATCCATCTGAACAGGAGTATCTCCTGTTTCTACAGCACCATTCTCAGTCAAAGAAGCATCCTACATATTTACATCATTTTCATTCGTAGAGGCAACCTCAGCCGGAGCCTTATCCATATTTGATATTCGACACCGGAACTTCCACTTCCTCTTCTTCAATGAGCTGGAATAATATACAAAAGATAAACAATAAGATACGACTTACTATTAGAGACTAAGTACAAACAAAGACAAAAAACTGATAAACCGAACCAAACCATTGCTAAAACCGAAATAACTGAAACAAAAAAAAAACCGAACCAAGCCATTGCTAAAACCGAAATAACTCACCTTATTTCTAATTCTGAGTTTCAGTCTATCCACACCTGCCAATAAAACCAAATCGAATTACATTAGATTAATAACTACACAATTCCATTAGATCCCTCAAAACGAAAAAAAAAAAACACAATTCAAATTACCCGCAGTCCTATTATTAATATTGTTCTATCCCACTTTATTCATTAGACCACCATAGCTGATGAATGATACTGCAGAAGTTTGTTTGTATAAATTGCAACTTAATGCCCAAATAAGATAACCAGTTGGTACCTTATCGCTATTTGTCGCCATTCGCCATTAACAATTATGCACTACTCTTCTTCACTGGATCCACAAAATTCATGCCTAAAAATACAACGAAGAATATAGCTTCATATCAGTTTATCCAACAAAAGAGTTGATCAGATTCATACTCCTTTATCACCAACTTAAAATTGTGTACCATATTTAGTATCAGATTCATAGTATGTATCTTAAATATCGCAGATCTACGTGCATATATATTCATTCTTCATACATTATAAAAACCCAAAAAACCTTCACTTTATCACTCCATTCACATTATCAGTTCACAAAACATTATCAAAAACACAAAAAACCAACACATATCTGAAAGTATTACACAGATCTAACATAGATACATCCCAAATCAGTAGAAAACCTGTTTAAAAAAACTTGTAACACATAAAATTTAACAGCGTATAAACAGAAACTACAGAAAAACCAAAAAAAAAACGGTAGATCAGGTTAAAAAGAACGGTACCAATCTGGCCACCAAACGGTAGATCTGTGCCATCGTCATCATCTTCCACCCACAACCACCATCATTGATGAACCCAGCTCAGATATGTGTCATCTTCGTCATCTTCCACCCACAACCAAACGGTAGATCTGAAATATTACATAGATCCGATTCAAATAACAAAAAAAAAGATATGGTAAAAAGAAAGGTACCGAGCGGTCAAACCAGTCGATCTAGTGTCGGATCTAGAGAGATTCATCACTGAGGAAGCGTAGATCTTGAAGCGACTGGTAAAGAAACCCTAGAATCGCCTGGAGAAAGAGAGGAAATGGTGGTGATGATAATGAGGAAGTCGATCTGGTGTCGGATGTAGAGAGATTCATCATAGAGAAACCCTGGATCTTGGAGCGACTGGTTTCTCAGTGAAACCCTAGAATCGCCAGGGGAGAAAGAGAGATGATGAGGTAAGGAACGGCGATGGTTTTGTCTGGTAAACCCTAATTTTGATGACCCATGTTGTTTTAATGGCTACCGCGTGTTAAAGAATTTTTCAACACATTTATGCTTAAATGGTTGTATAATGTGCTTAAAATGGTTGTACAATGGCAAATGACCATTCTTGTCCTTCCTATATGCTTATTAAAGTAGTATAGATATTCAAATAAAGTGATATGATACATTTCATAAATTCAAATAAACATTTAACTAAAACCACAAAATGATACCAAAAAACCATAGGTACTAAAAATCTTTAGTCAAAAACATCAAATATTAAAAGTATGGTGAAAAGTCCTAAATCTTACAAAGATTTATTACATGTCGGTTCGGTTCGGTTATGGTGGGTATGGAAAAAATGATAACCATAACCGACCCGCTACTCTCGGTTTTCAAAAAAAACCATTAACCGACCCACCGGTTTTTTATTTGGTTTGTTTTTTTGGTTCGGTTTTGTCGGTTAATTCGGTTATGGTTCGGTTAATTCCGTTTTTTGCACAACCCTATCAAGTAATGTATACAAAACTCCACATACTGACCGAAGTTTTCCCGTAAGAATACAAAGACTTAATCTCTGTAAATTAAGTAACAATTGGAAAAAAAAAAATAAGGTCTTAAAAGCATTTGATAAAAGTAAATGACTCATTTTGCTATATTTTTGGTTTAATCCGGGCTCCTGGTTCTACGCCCTAATTACACAGAATGTAACACGTATTAGTGTAAAACCAAATCAAACCTAACGATAATCACGTGATCAAAACCACAACGTAAATTAACAAAGTATCACCTTATTCAAGCAAATATTTAGCATTCGTTGGTTGGTTTTGTGATCAATCAGACAAGGTATCGTACCGGTGATTCACGGGTTTTAACACACTAGTACATGAAACAGAAGAACGAGAATTTAGAAGTCGAAACTGAGCAACTGAGAATGTCCCAGGGCTGGCCCTTATATAACCTAACATGACTGCTCCCGCGCGTCGCGCTGGGAGAGCCTGGTTCTCACGCGACACGCCAAGGCGGTCACCCTGGCCTAGGCTTGCCTTGTCACCGGTATAGGCTTGCCACGTGGCGACCGGGGTGACACATGTCCTTTGTCGTTTTATCGTCCATTTGCGTCTGTTTCTTTGTTTTTTGTGCCGTTTCTCGTTGCATGCGTTTGGGATCTTGATTATGAATGGCTCAGGAGATTCTATGAGGGTTTTTACATGCATACCCAAATCAACATGAACACCAATTGCCACAATCTATTAAAACCCAACCTGACCCATATCAATTCATGAATACCCATAATCCATAACAAAATTGCTTCTTTGAGTTCATAAAAGATTCAAAATTAGGGGAATTTATAAGATAGAACTAATACAAACTTCAATAAACATTAACCTTTACAAATTTTTAGGTCAACTGAAGAAGAAATACACGATGAAGAACAACCAACTTAAACCTAACACAATGGTCTTAACAATTTTTTATTTAGGTCCTTGCTTCTTGTTTTGGATTCTTGAGTTTCTAATCACATCTTTGTGGTGGTTATTGTTTTGCTATAGCCCACGTATGATGTTCTCAACTCTGAAGCACAATGGGGGACCAACCCAATGAACAAAGCCACAATTGTTACCATCTCTACCACAACAAAAGAATCATCGTCCAGTCCATGATGTCTTGATGATTGTTAGTGAACCACACGGACAAGGCACCATGATATCTTGATGAATCGACTTCAAAACTTTGCTCGTGGTTAACTGGTGCGTATCTAGGGTTTCTTCAATATGTGGAGATGAAAGATTAAATATGACCTGGCTTTTTCATTTGAATGGTTATTTACGAAAATATCATGCACATGCCTATCATGTGACAAGGATTTAACTATAAGTTCGATGGAGTCAGTGTGGTGGACCAAAACCGCAATAAAATATAAACATTGGTATTAAAATTGCAAGACATGTGAATTTTGTAAATAATAGCAATAACCACTAAACCACAAGGACCAAATCCGCAATTTACTCTTTCATTTATATTTCCGGTTAATATGTAGGTTACTTTGAAAGAGTTTAATGTCTATGTTTGTAAGAAAGCCTATAAATAAAGGCTCATTTGTAATGCTTAGGATAACTTTTGATGTTATAATCAATTCTCTCTGAATAGAGTTTTCTCTAAACGTTTGCTAGAACGTATCTAGCATTTTTATCGTTTCTGTTTCGTGTTAGGTGGTATCAGAGCTCGTTAGTATCCCGATGGTACATTGCGTTGGAGTTTATCAACGTCCTAATTCTTATGGTGGAGATCGTGGGGTTGATGGTTTGTGGCATGCATTGGATCATATTTATATTAAGGTAGACAAACTCGACACAATTGTTGAAGAACTATGTGCTATTATTGTAGGTGGTGGAAACGTTTAGATTGATCATGAGGGTGGTTACCAAAGGGCTATTTGACATCCCGTTGTGAGCAAAGGAGTTGTTGGGAGCACTAATTATAGCTATCGATATCTTGTCAACATGAAGAGGCACATCCCTTATTTCGAATGCTTACATGACTAATGAATCTTGCAAGGATGATGATGTATCACATGAAGATATAGAAGTTGACAACAAGTGTAAAGAAACTTCAACAATAATTTTGAGGTGACAAATGATGTGATTATGGTGGAGATTCATGAAATGAAGGAAACAAATAATAAAAAGAATGAAGAAGGAGAAGTCAGTGGCTTCAGTTATGTACTCATAGTGGAGAGTAATGAAAAATCAACATAATTGATAATTGATGAAAATGTGAAACCAAAGGTGGCGAAGAATAAACAAAACAACTCATCAACTAAAATTCTCAACTCTATGAACTTGAGGACGAGTACTTTTCAAGCGAGGAAGAATGATAGGGGGTCAAGAAATCGAATGAGTGATTCGTTTGTGGATTGGTGGGAATGCGAAAGAAAAGTTAAAAAAATATACATAACTCACACATATAATAGTTGTAAGACTTTTTTTATGATTAAAGTTTTATTTTAGAGTATTTGTTTAATTATTTATTTTATTGATTCCCAGATGTTGGTTATGTTGAAAAAAAAAACATTTCGGTTAACTCACACAGTTATGTACCTTTATGGTCTTTTTTTTTAATTATGTCTCTATTTATTTTGTCGGTTACATTGATGGAGTTTAATGTGTAGGATAACTTTAAATATATAATAACTAGAAGATTGACTCGTGTGCGTTGCGTCGCGACCAACGAAATTGACATGTTGTTGATCAGATTCACATTTACAATATGTTAAAGATGTTTTTGTCGGTTAATTCTGTATTACCATCTTATACAAAAAAGTAATTTACCAAATAATCTCAATACAATTAATGGTATCATAATTACTACATTACATGACTTGTATCCATATAAATAACCTATGGTATTAAGCTCTGTTGGGATTGAACCCTACCAAAGGAACAGATAATGAAAAGCCAAAACCAGGTCACAACAGTGGATTCACAATAAGCAGCGGTTTACACTTTGCTCTCCCCTTGAAAGTGATTTATAACAACTGATGGTCTCTATCTGCTGCTCATATTCAACTGCTGCTGTCCTTTCAACTGCTGATGAAAACCCTGAAGCATTCAACACTGCTGGTCCTATCTACTGATGTTAAAGCACTGCCCAGTCAAGGACTGATCAACCTTGAGGAAAGCACTGACAGAAAGGGAGAGCAGCTGTTTAGTAAATTGTTTGTCTTATGTATAGTCAGTGGTTAGGATAGCAGTGTTTGTGTAAGGTCAGTAGATACAGGTTGTTAGGCTGTTAGACGTCGCTTTCATGGTGACGTCAGCTGAAATACCTCAGTGGTTTGGTTTGCCTATAAATGTAACAGTGCCCTGTACTGTTACATTTGATTGACTGAGCTGGTTTTCCCTTCTCATGTCTAATCCTTTCATCTTGTGCAATCCAACCTTGAGGCATCAGGCTGAGGGGGAGCTTAGTTCGTAAGCATGTCTGTAATCTTTTGCTTTGATTTGTAAATCATTCGACTCTATGAGAAGCAATTGTTTATCAAACTATTTTTCTCCTTTTGACTGTGTTTACAAAGTTTGTTTTCATTTCCGCTGCACTTTACATGTTTTCATTGTCATTGATTATTCATTTTAAACAAACAAACACAATCATGAGAGCCTCCGATCCTAACAATTGGTATCAGAGCTTGGACAGTCAAATTCGATCTAACAATCAATTTGACATAACAGTTCAGCTCAAAATTCATTGATACTAAGGTTGGTTGTATTCGGTTGAAAAACAGAGTAACGAGTAAAATCATGATCAAAATGGTTATTCAAAAACTCTGTACATCAACCAAGATGTCATATGACACACAAATCTCACACAACAATTGATTTCACGCATAAGTCACTCTTAGTTTTTCAGATCTGAAAACACATCTGTTAAACCATAGGATTATTTCATATTGTCAAAATTGATTTCAATCGCTGTTAAGAAATTTGTGTTGTCACCTGGTTTAAATGCTAAAGTATGAATCTCGGATTAACAAAAACCTATGTTCACAAAACGATTAGTGTTTTTGGTAATTTTAAAAGAGAGAAATTAAAACTTTAGTCATTCAGATCTTATGTGTTGAAAACAGGTTGAGTTCTTCAAAAGGACAAAATCAACTATGTTAAAATACAATAAGAAAATTCACAAAAACTCCGAAGTGTGTTCATCTCAAAACTTTTGAAGTCAGAAGAAAAGAGTATAAACATAAAACACTGAAGAGTAAAAGTTTGGGGTAATAATGGTCATTAAGCAACTATGCGCATTCATCTGTTTAAGGAAAGGTTTTGATTCCAGTGAATGAACTCCAAAGAGGACTAGACAAATGTTCAAAAATTTATTCATGTGCCCTCATGTTTGCAATCAACCGACAAAGAAAATGGTTCCAAAAAGTGGTCAAAATGTATCCAAAAGTTTCCTACCACTGTTGTTAAACCACTGACCATTTTCAAAAACCTGTTAGTGATGTGATTACATTCTCTATTGAAATTATACCAGATCTTTTTGACACTATTCTTAGAAAATCCTTTAACCATTTTTTTTTTGTGTTCAAAGGATTCTCTCGAATAACCAGGATATATTATTTTTTTATAATTTATTTGAAACTTTTGCTTGTTTTTGTTGGCAATAGTTTCAGCTCCTGTCAGGATGTAATACCTTATTTTTGCATGGTATTTGTGTCCTCAGAAATGGGTCAAAAGGAAATGGTACATATGTCATGATCATGTCATACTCAGGTTTGCTCCTAAATTTTTATCAAAGGATGATTGCAAACTGTGATTAAATTACTAGGGTACTCATGTGTTAATTGAATATTAAACGAAAATGAGTTGCCTTAGTAAAAAGTGTTCATCATCTGGGGTACTAAACCACTGTCTTTCAAAATTGACATGTGGCAAAACCTTGAATGAAAATTCTCAAAACTGTTGCTGAAACACCTGTTCTTCAGATTTGCACCATTTACCCTAACCACTGTTTTGTTCCAACATCTGATCTCTAAACACTGTCCACTGCTGAAAGTTAACCACTGATCCCTCATTTTCTTGTAAGCACTGATGCTCAAAATCAGTGTCTTATCCACTGATATGCTATCTACTGATAGTAAAAATCATCCACTGTCCAAGATTTTTACCGTTGTAATCACTGATGCTTGATACGTCAGTGGCTCTTAAAACAACTGTTCTCCATACTTCATCCGTTTCATCAGTGGTTGACACGTGGTCAGTTTTTAGCCCTCAGATCTTAATAACCGCTGCCACATCAGCGATCATTTTTTAAAATAAAACCTGCCCTAAACCCCAAACAGGGTTTTACACTGTCGAATTGAATTCCAAAATTCTCTTCTCATAGCAGTTTCCAACTCTTCTTCTCAAAATCTCCAAAATCCTCCTTCATTCTTCTCCGCAAAAATGACAAAATCAAAGTCAAAATCAAAACCAAAACCTAAATCACCATCACCTTCCAAAGAGGTCGCTCAAACGACCGGAGAACCCATCGAAATACCATTCAAACAATCTCACAACTATCTGGGTTTATTCACAAAACTTACTGATAATCACACCTTTGACACCATCATTGATGCATTATCTGCATCAAAGTACAAAACTTTGTTGACAGCAAATGCTCCTATCTATCTGCAAACCCAGAGAGAGTTTTGGAAAAAGGCGTCGCTTGAAAAACAAGACGGAAAAGTCATAGCCATTAACTCCTCGATACAGGGAAAAGCGATCAAAATCACACCAAAATCGATATCAGAAGTCTTCATACTCGACGATCAGAACGGTAAAACCTCTTTTGACAAAAACAGTTAAAAGCTGATTTTCTGAAAAGGGGTTATGCAGAAGAACCAAAGGTAGATACCCTACAAAAGGGTTATTTTCCATCTGCACCCAGGTTTTTATTTCACACACTCTTGATGTGTGCTTCAAATAAAACAACATCTTTCAACGAAATACCATTGAAAATTCAAAGCCTGGGTTACGCTATTTTAAATAATAAAGACTATAACTACTCCCAGGAGATTTTCAAGGACATGGTGAAAAACGTTGAAAGTAAAGCATTTTTACTTTTTCCAAGATTTTTGAGTTATTATTTTGAACAAAAATTTGAAAAGAAAAATGTAAATTTGCTCAAACAAGGTGTTCATTGTCAAATAAAAAGCATAACAAAAGAAACATTTTCAAGGATGATGGCACCAATAAAAACAAAAGCAGGGGTACCTGAGCAGACTTTAGCGGTTACAACTGCTCCTCAGGTATCAGCTGCTGAGCCCACTGCTCCAGGTGATCATAGCAGCACTCCCACTGCTTTGAAACCCACACCTGCCACCACTAAAAAGACCAAAAAGAAAACATCCAGAAAACCCACCAATCCCAAAACAAAGGCAACTCTGGAAGATGAGATCCCAGAGGAAATGCCTGTGACAACACAAAAGTCACCAGAAACCACTGCTGCTACTTCCTCACAGCAGTTGGAAGAAAGATCTCAACCCATGCCTAAAACTCCTCCTGCATCCTCACAAAAGGATCAGGTTGTAAGCACAGGGACACTACACTATGAAGCTCTGAATCCACTTGGATCCATCTTCCTCAGTCCTGATCCCAAGGACATGTCTCTTTCAACTCCCATCCCCTCACCAATCATATTACCACAAACCATGCTACCTTTGTTGCATGCAGCTGATATAGCTCAGACACAAACCAGTTCCTCTCTAACACCTATCACTGAGAGCATACTTCCACAAGTGACTGGGTCTGATGCTACTACTCCTGCTATCCCAGCAACAATTGAGGAGGTTACACCCCCTGAGTTACAAGTAACTCTCGGTGGTAGTTCAAGTGGAGCAGCAACTACAACTGGTGGACCAACAGGTCTCCAGTTGGCCAGTTGTTTCATAAATCAGACTCCCTTGAAGGCAATTTCTTCCATGGCAACTTCGATAACCACTAGTGAGTTGGATCTAACCACTGGCACCATCAAAGGTTTATCAAGTGCTGAAGAAAGAAGTCCCCAGTACCAAGAACAAGGGGCATCAATGGGTGACTTTTGGGACTCAGTTCCTAAGTCAAACATTGATATAACCACTACTGGTGGGGATTCAGATGATCCTACTAAAGTAGGTGATGATTCAAGATATCAGGAATTGACGGGCAGAGTTGACAAACTTGAAGAATCAGTTGCTGAAGTAAAGGAGATGGTGCAAGAGATTTTAAAAGCTCAAAAAGCACAATCCACTGCTGCCCCACCACAATCTGCTGTTCCTGCTCAAGCACCTGCACAACAGGCATTTGCTGCAAATGAGCTATGGAATATATTTCAACCCATGCTTGAAGCACAGCAACAAATGGCTGATAAAAAGCATGCTATTCAAGTACAAATGCTGACCAACATGGTTGAATCAAGATTTAAAGATACTCAAGCAGATATCAAGGCTATAAAGGCTAGCATTCAAAATGCTTCTGGCAAAGTTCCTTCTTCCATACCATTTCTTGTAAACCCCCCTTCAGATAATGCCAAAAAGGGGGAGAACAACAAGCTGTTGGGAAAAATGAATAGGAGGGGAATAGAACATGGCCTTCATGTTGAGCCTGAAAAAGGAAAAGAAAAAGAAAAACAGGTCTCAAAACCTGTTAGCTAAACAGCTGATACAGCAGTAGTTACAAAAACTGCTGTCTGTAGCCAAACAGCTGCCATGTCATCAACACACACCACTCTACCACACACCACTACAACTACTGCTCCATCAACATCATCTATAATCACACCATTACCACTGCCTCCTGTCATAAAACAGAAGACAACAGATGTTATAACATCTGTTGTAATGACAGCAGCGGTTGAAGCACCAGTTGTTTCAACAGTTGTTTGTCAGACACTCCCCATCATTCAAACCACTGATTCATTCAAAACATCATATGCTTCTTCTTCATTAAAAAGGAGAAGAAATCTCATATCAGATGATGATTCACCACCATCACCACCAACATCACCACTTCCATCCCCTGCTCAAAAGCAGAAGACAACTGCTGACATATCAGCAGTTGTAATGACAACAGATGTTGAGACACCAGTTGTTTCAACAGCTGTTAGTCAGGCATCCATCACTGCTCTCATTCTTTCTACATCACAACCAAAGCTCTTCAATAGAATAAGAAAGCCAATCTCTGTCGATGAGGGTATACATGATCCTAATGCTGCACAATATCCACTGGAACTTGAAGCCATAAAAAATGAGATGAGGCAATTCTATACAGAAGAAGATCCTTCAAAAAGGAGATTCTCCTCACTCATAGGCTACTTGCCACCAGAGGATATGGATGATTACCTCAAACTCAAGGCAAGACAGGCTAAAGCAAGAGCTAAATTTGAAAGTGAACGTGAACATCTAAGCGAAGAAGGCATTGCTCAAAGACTGGATTTCTTTCTTGAAAAGGTAAAGCAGATGGAAGATTTCGCACAGGAACTAATCAAAGAAAAGGCTGAACAACGCAAAGAGCTTAGAAAACAATATCTTGCCTACATTATGAAAGAAAAATTCTATCCTGCTGAAGAAAAACAGTTTGAAGAATGGCCAATAATCGCTCTAAAGCATGACGCTGAGAGGATTGACAGAATTAAGAAAGATCCTACAAAGAAGAAGAATGCTCCAAACTGGAACAAATTCAAAAAGCTCATTGCTGACTTCACTGCTGAGTATAAAAGAAAGAAAAAGGAGCTAGTGGATGCAAAAATGGATACTACTGAAGCCATATCAAAATGGTCTAAACAGCAGACTGATGAAGCCTATGAAAGGCTGAAGAAAAGAAAGATAAATGTTTCAGGCACTTCTAAGAAGAAAGAACAAATGATGAAGCTTGAACAGAAGATGGGAAACCTCGACACACTGTTCCGGTCTACTTTTGTAACAAATCAAGAAGAGGGAGAACAGTTGACTGAAGAAGAGGTAATAGAAAAAGAAGCAGAGTACTTCAAAGATACCATCACGAAAATGGGTCTAAAAGAAGAAACTTCAACAAAGCTTCAAAGCCTTTTTAAGGCATTAAACAAAACTGCATCTCCAAACACTGCTAAAGACAAGACAGAAGCTGAAAAACAAGAACTCATTGAACAAGAAACTGCAGAAGATATAGTTGCAGTTGACAAAGTCTTTGAAGAAGCTTTCAAAAGAATGTCTGAAAGTCTGCAGTTGTTTTCAAGGCCATTATCCCTCAACTCATCTTCAAATAAGTCTCTCCCAAGAAACCCACTTGGCTTAAAAATACTAAAGTGGATGTCTGATCAAAAGACTCACGTATTGACCTTGGTCAGAGCCAATGGCGATGTGAAGCACATATCAAGGAAAGAAGCACTAGGCCTTAGTGTTCAAGATTTGCAGGATCTCCTTGGGCTTTCACTGTGTAGGGATGAGGATGACCAGAGTGCAAAGGAATTTGAAGCTGAATTCAAAGAACAAGCTAAGGCACTCTTGATGAGTAATAAAGGTCCTGAATAATGAAAGGTTTTGGCATTATCTGTTCCAGGGGGAGATTGTTGGGATTGAACCCTACCAAAGGAACAGATAATGAAAAGCCAAAACCAGGTTACAACAGTGGATTCACAATAAGCAGCGGTTTACACTTTGCTCTCCCCTTGAAAGTGATTTATAACAACTGATGGTCTCTATCTGCTGCTCATATTCAACTGCTGCTGTCCTTTCAACTGCTGATGAAAACCCTGAAGCATTCAACACTGCTGGTCCTATCTACTGATGTTAAAGCACTGCCCAGTCAAGGACTGATCAACCTTGAGGAAAGCACTGACAGAAAGGGAGAGTAGCTGTTTAGTAAATTGTTTGTCTTATGTATAGTCAGTGGTTAGGATAGCAGTGTTTGTGTAAGGTCAGTAGATACAGGTTGTTAGGCTGTTAGACGTCGCTTTCATGGTGACGTCAGCTGAAATACCTCAGTGGTTTGGTTTGCCTATAAATGTAATAGTGCCCTGTACTGTTACATTTGATTGACTGAGCTGGTTTTCCTTTCTCATGTCTAATCCTTTCATCTTGTGCAATCCAACCTTGAGGCATCAGGCTGAGGGGGAGCTTAGTTCGTAAGCATGTCTGTAATCTTTTGCTTTGATTTGTAAATCATTCGACTCTATGAGAAGCAATTGTTTATCAAACTATTTTTCTCCTTTTGACTGTGTTTACAAAGTTTGTTTTCATTTCCGCTGCACTTTACATGTTTTCATTGTCATTGATTATTCATTTTAAACAAACAAACACAATCATGAGAGCCTCCGATCCTAACAAGCTCCCTGTGTTGCGGTGGGGTCGTAAAACCGTGACAAATAACACCAATACCACACTATAGCCAACGACCACCAACATTTAAGTTGCGGCGTCTTAACGTGAAAAAATTAGACTGACATATAAAAATAGAAAAAAATAACTAACTCGATTTAGGACTCGCACGTTGTGAAGAACTTATTAAACGGGATAAAACTAGACAGCGTAAACACACTGAACCACACACGTACGTTGCCCCATGTTAACTCGCAAAATTTAGAACGAAGCGTATAACAAAACGTAAAATCGTTGAACCACACACACATTGTGCCATGTTAAGTCGCAAAATTTATATCTAAACGTAAAACGGAATTTTTTGCAAAATATGAAAAACATAGGGGATCAAAGTTGAAAGTAAAAAGGTTGTGAGGTTAAATTGGAAAAACTAAAAACTTTTGGGTTAAAACTACAAAATCAAGTAGTTTTAGGTTTAAAGTGAAACATCAATTATTTTTATTTTTTTTGAAAAACCCCCAAAACGTAATGAGATCCACCAATTTCTCCTCTATTTTTGATCATTGTATTCTATTCCTTTTTATTATAGGCTAAATTAGGAGAGTGGATATCTCCATTTTCTGTTGTATTTCGTGGCTTTATATATAGCCTTTCTTCCTTTGTAAAATATGTACACAGAATAAGAAGCTTCTGATTACCAACTTTTTCATGGTATCAGAGCAGGCCATAATCAAGAAACCCTAAAACCAAAACTCAGTCCTTCCTTCGTTACCTTGATTACCTTGCTGCTCCCTCTCTCGACACACCCATCATGGGCGACAAAACTAACCAGAAAAATGGAGCCACAATTGATCATGATTCACCATACTATATCCACCCGTCCGACTACCCTAGACAAATGCACGTAAACGAAGCTCTGAACGATGGCAATTATGTCGACTGGTCTCAAGAGATGACCAACTTCCTCTTTGCCAAAAACAAAATGGGTTTTGTTGACGGGACCATAAAGAAGCCGAACCAGGCCGCTGCGGAATACATGGGGTGGATGAGATGTGATGCAATGATCAAGGGATGGATGAACACAGCCATGGAGAAGGAGATACGGAACAGTGTGAAGTATGCAGGTACGGCGGAAGAGATGTGGAACGATCTAAAAGAAAGGTTTGGAAAGCAAAGTGCCCCTAGAACATATGAGCTAAAACAAACTCTCACAACTACACGGCAAGACGGAGCCTCCGTCTCGACTTACTACACAAAACTCCGTGTCTTGTGGGATGAACTACAATCCGTTTTACCCATCCCTAGATGCTCCTGTGAAGGTTGCTCATGTGGGATAGGTAAAGCATTGACTGAACTGAAGGAAAAGGAGAAGCTTTATGAATTCTTACTTGGCCTCGACAATGAGTTCTCGACTATAAGGACACAAATCCTGGCCATGAATCCCATACCATCACTCGGAGCAGCCTATCACCTCGTGTCCGAGGACGAACAACAAAGGAATTTGACATCTGGAAGGAGACCGAACTTTGACACTACAGCCTTTCAAGCCGTTATTCCCTCAAAACGCGATACCCATCAGCAGCGTGATAAAAGCAGTCAAAGAGAAGGTAAACGGACCTCTGGGCATCAAGCTGAGCACTGCACATTTTGTGGCAAAGACGGCCACAATCGAGAAGGGTGTTTTAAACGGATCGGGTACCCGGATTCACTACAAAAAAAATGCCATCTAGTGGCATGCAAAAAGTGCCACAGAAAAACAAAAAAGTGCCACTAAAGAACCTTGTAAGAATGGGCGGCACACAAAAAAAGTGCCACTAGAAGCGCTGACGCTAAAGCCTTTTAGTGGCACTTTTTCAATGTGTCGCACAAAGTTTTTAGGCTTTTAGTGGCACTTTTTTATCTGCCAGTACAAACTTTTGAGCTTTTAGTGGCACATATTTTTTGCCACAAAAATCACATCAAATTAAATCCCATTGACATTTATCATATTAGTTTTAATTAATTACAATTATCATTTATTTACAATAAAAACAAAATTGTAAAATGTAGAAATCATAAAATAATCACTTCAATTAAAGGTTCAACCAATCTTCCAAAGACTCCAAATGTCTAATAAGTGTCGATCTAAGTCTAACGATCAAACATATAACACAAATAAACTAACAAGTGTATGAATAAAAACTCAAAACTTCATTGTGTTCATGAATCTTTTTCACAATCTTCATGCGAGTTAAATAATCATCGCGTTAAACTAGAGTGGGCCCACCCCATGGCTGCATTAAAGCCGAGCAATATTTATATAAGGCCTTCCTTTGAAGATCCCTATTCTTGTCATTTTTTCATGCTTCGGGGATCATCATCGTAACAGCCCCAGGAAGACTTCTACCAGCTCGACTAAGAGCTCCAAAAACCCATCAAAAGCACCTGGATACATATATAAAGGTTAATGATATAAGCATCACATTTTATTTAAAAGAAGGAAACATTTATAAAAATTACACACCTGAAGATAAATGAGCTGAGTCAAGCTCGGTAGTTTAACTCCGAGTCGAGCTCGAACACAACATATCCCGGCTCAGCTAGGCTTGTTTACAGCCCCCACATCCTATGTACAATATATTAAAAAAATATAAGCAATAATCTCAAGGAAAACAAACCTAGATGACAAAGATCCTTGTTACCAACCAGCCTGTCCCGCACATATTTGACCCGTCACCCAGCCACCCATTATGCCAATAAGAGGAAATTTTACTTTTTAACCAGTTAATGATTAGTCCCTTTTAAAATATGTAAAAAAAAAAAAAAACCAAAAGGGTATTCACCATCTATGTAATCTATATCAGTGGAAACAAAAAGGGAAGAAAATTTACCATCAGAGAGAGGGGTCTGTAGACAAGGGAGTTTGAAATATGTTACAACTCGGTTATGGAATCAGAACAAGACTCTCACGAATATTGTTCTTAATTGTTATATAAAAGGCATATTCTATGATAACTGTGGTAAAAAAATCTTAAATAAAACCATATAACATACCACACAGGACTTAATGACCTGGTTTAAATAATAAGATTAGAAGGTTGTATGTATAAATATATACTTTGAAGAACTTTGAACCTTTCCCCTTTCAGCTAGATATCTTGATTTGACCCATTTGGGATCAAATACAACCCATATTAACCAATTCATAAGTATATGTGGACAGTGGAGTAGGGGCTGGGGCAACAGGAGCATCTGGAGGAAATTCCAAGTTAGGATTATTGGCAAAACTGAAACAATACAAGATTTTGCAGTCAATAGCAGAAAGGTGATTAAATAAATCGATAAACGCTTCAGTTACTTAAGAATGAATGAGTTTGTTTGAGCTATGTTAACGGTTCAGACGGGTCAGAAAGTTTCCAAACTTTGCATTTAATGAGTAAAACATGTTGAATTAAATTACTCAAAGAACGATGTTATTGAAGAGAAAATAAAAATATAAAAGAAAAAATGTTTTGGGTTAACCCGACCCGAGTCTGTAAAAGTAACCATTTGCCCAGTATGCATTTTCAACTATTACCCAAAGTCCAAACCCCTTATTTCTACCATCTTTCCACCTCTATAATTTCACGAATCATGTTTTGGGTTAACCCGACCTGAGTCTGTAAAAGTAACCATTTAAAACTAGCGACACGCCCATACGTCTTCATTTCTTCAAGCACATATAAAAATAGATGTTAACTATTGCTTTAGCATCAAACCTATAAGTAAAAAGATCTAACAAAATATCACCTTCCTGACTGGCATCTCCATTTGATGTCGGGCGATCCTCTTCATCGGAGATGTAAACGAAAGCCGAGCTGTTCACAAGATTCCCGAGTGCAACCAAAACTCCGAGACAAAATTGCACAAGTAAAAAAAATCCAGGTATAGGATAATGCCATAGTCCCACCATTTCCCAAATCTCCATATCCTGATTATGACGTTTTGTAAAACAAAACAAAAAAGCAATGTTAAATAACCGAAAAAGAGAAGAAACTTGAAAGAAAGAAAAAAGAAATTACCTTTTCAAGATCCCAATGGAGGTAAGAAAATGCGACGTTGAAGATATATGTACTAACGGCCCATAAGAGTATGAATACAAGGAGTAGCCCGTTTAGGCGATGCAACCGAAATAAAGACGGGAAAGCAAATGTAATGTAACCGACGTATGCAAGTAACCTGAATGCGCATACGTTGCAAAATAGAAGCTCCACAAAGAAAGGGCACAAAGGGAAACCTGTCAATTTCATCACTGAAAATTTAACATATAAGATTTGTATTTAACTTCTTTTCTTTTGCTATAAGATGTATTAAAAAAATATTTACCGGGACACCATATGTGAAGAAGTTAATGCTAAATATCCGAAAAACTGCACCTCTTAATAAAACATTGGTATGTCTTACTCCAGATCTGCAAATAACATCACATTAAATCAAAAAAATTTGTGAGAAAAGCTTTAAACTTTAAATTCATATTAAATGTCACTTACCTTGATTCACGAACAAAAAAAGAGTTCTTTATGGACAAAAGATACTCGGTTAAGTTGCTTTCACTCATGAACATGATGGAATCCATTTCTTCCAAATCAAATCTAACAAAAGATAGCTATTTGAATCGTTAAACAAAGAAGCAAACTTTAACGATTATGAGTTTGAAAAGACAAATCTTTGAAACGATAATGCAACAAATTTGTGTTACCATGAAGCAAAATATGATAAGCGAAACACTTGAACAAATTTGTGTCCACTCAAAGGTTGTTGAAACTTGGTAGAGGCCGATGAAATCACATATTGTAGTAAAGAACGTTGGGAACCCTAAGGGTAGTTGATAGACATAAAGCAAGAATATATTGAATCCTGCATAGAACCAAAGAGGCTTCAACCACCTTAATTGAAATGTAAATAATGGAAGCCAAAATGTGAGTAACAATCGAGAAAAAAAACATTCAATAGATATAAACAAAACACACGCACTTGTTAAAGTAACAAGAAAATTACAACTATCTGTAACTTTAACCGACTGATTCTCTTATTCTAATTCTACAAGTTGCAATGAACTCTTCCAAAACACACATCTAAACACCCCACGATGAAACTAGAATCAAACTTTATTGTAATAAAATTTACAAATAATAATACGAGTTTACCTGAAAAGGCCATGGAAGTTGCTTGTTAAGGACCAATCCACAAGGCCCGCATAACTACAAACGAAAAACGGCAAAGAGACCCAAGAAGAATAGCTGATTCCCACAACTAACTGAAAAAAGCAAACATAAACCAACCTTCACATGTGAACCTATAATTTCAAACCTTCATTGTAATACTTCTTGTACTTTATTTTTGTAGTTAACTGGAACATAGCCTTCATATAGAGAACAAGACACCTTCAGCTGCTAAATCGAAACATGAGATGACATTAATATTAGAAAACATATGACTGGACTTCCTAAAGATACAAAAATACATGACAAACCTGCTTCACGATTAAAGGTACAAAAATACATGATAAACCTGCTTCACGACCTCATTTTGGAGATGTACGTTTGTGATATTTAGGTGACCTGAATAGCTATTCAAAAAGCAACAAAGAATCCAGAAGCCAAAACCTACATTCATTGTTCACAAATCAATTTCAAAATTTTATGAACTAATTTTGGTTTTTTGAGAGCATAAATTGTTTACTGTCGAGATTTTAGTTTTTTATATAACTTTAAACATTATACAATATAACTTTTTTCTTTTGTCAATCAACCAAAAAGCAACCACAAATTTATTTTACTCTTCTACTATACAATGGGGCCCACAACATATACAATAGGTTAAGAGTTCAAGCCTGAGCCACCCCGGGTTTTAGTACATTGTGCGTTACGCCAGAGAGATTCTCTCTTGTGGCGGTGCAAGCCCTGTCCTTACAGTGGGTGGTATGGTTTCCCAGGGAATGACGTTAGCCAAACTCTGAAGCCAGCATAGGCCCGGTTAAGACAGCATAGTCTGGCCAGAGTAGGGTTCGGGCCCTGTGTTTGGGAGGGTGTGACATCTCTCTCTCAATTGTTAAAGATTCTCACCATTTAAAAAAAACATATACAATATAGGTGATAAGATACTGAATCTGTTTTGTCAAAATAAAAGGCAGTTCAAAATCAAAAGCTCAAAAAGCTTTTTGGCAAGCAGAATAACAATAGTTATTTCACATCCAAAATTAATATTCAGATCTCTGATTGAAGAAATAATCACGATACAACTTGAGTCGGAATGGAGGAAAGGACTAACCAGAGTAGTTTACCAGTCCCGGTCTCACCAACCTAATATGTTGATTGACTGAGTGGTTTTATGTTCCAAAACAAGCAAAAAAAGACCATAAATAATACTTTATACCTTATAGTAATTCAATGTTAGCTTATAATAATTCAATGTTACAGTGTTATACAATTCTTTGCTTTCACATTAACTAGCTGAGAGCACAAAACGTAAGAATAATTTCAGAAATTATTTATGTAAACATGATCAAACAAAAAGAAAAAAGAGTGCAACCTTAAAGGCATACTTAGGGTTTGTAAATTTCATCCTTGTAAGCATTACATATTGCCTGTTAAAGGTAACAACAAACAATTCAAATCATAAGTATAGAAACTGAGTTTATCGAACAATTAGGGTTAGGGTTCGCACCGCTAAAAGTCAAAACAAACAATTCAACTCATAAGAACACTAATTCAAACAGTTAATTGAACAATTAGGGTTAGGGTTTGGTTATATACACACCTAAATATCTAGATCAGCTAGAGAGAATGAAGCGGAGCAACATGAGTCATCTGGCCAAAACAATTACTGGTAGTTGACTGTGTGGTTGCCGAAAACCAAGTTGAAAATCCGAACGGACCCAACCTTTGATGTTGAAACGGCGTCGTTGTTGAGAGGACAGAGTGGAGAAGAGTAATGAACGGTTGCGAATGACTACATTGACGGCGTGCCGAAGGTTGGGGTGGTTAATGGTGTGCCAAATCACAAATCATTGTTCAATACCCGAGGTGCAGCTTCCATAATCTGTAGAGAGAAATTGATATTGTTGATAAGTGATTTTTGGAATGGGAAATTGTTTATGGAGGGAAGATGTCAGAGGGAAAACTAATGCCCCAGGAGGGAATGAATTTTTTGGAAAAATTTGAATAAGGGTTTTAACTTTTTAAGGAGAAAAGAGACAAAAATGGGAAAAAAATTAAAAAAAAAAAAAAAAAACCGTTCTTGATTGCATATATAAACTATAAAGTGCCACTAA
The DNA here is from genome assembly GCA_030545235.1 of Helianthus tuberosus. Lineage (NCBI taxonomy): Eukaryota > Viridiplantae > Streptophyta > Magnoliopsida > Asterales > Asteraceae > Helianthus > Helianthus tuberosus. Next base: position 161,390,255 of record CM060383.1, read on the forward strand.
AAATCTATCGAAAATTTTAGTGGCATAGCTAAAGTGTCATTAAAAATTGAAAGTATAAGAAAAAATTTGGTAAAACTTTTAATGGCATACCTAAAGTGCCATTAAAAACCTAAACTAGCGGCATAAAAACTAAATGTCACTAAAAATGTGTTCTAAGAAAATGTGGCATACATAAAGTGCCATTAAAGGTTAAATTAGTGGCACAAAAGCGAAATACCACTAAAAGTGTGTGCCATTAAATGGCATTTTTTTTGTAGTGATTGGTGGCCGGGAAAGGGTGTAAGGCGTGAGAAGACCAAACCGAGGGCTGCATGTGTCGAGTCAGAAATCAGTCGCATACCAGGGCTAACCGATGAACAATGCCAACAGTTTTTAAATCTTTTTGCAGGAGGAGACAAAGGAGCAAAACATGATAACCCACCTGTGGCAAACATGGCATCAGGTACTCCCACAGCCAACACAACAGGTAATCCAGATAAAAGAAATAATTGGATTGTGGATTCGGGAGCCACGGATCATATCACACACTTGAGTTCTATACTTAAAAACCAAACTAAAGGCATCCATGAACTCCCGGTTATCATACCAAATGGGGACAGGATAGCCGTTGAAGGAAGAGGAGATTATACCTTGCAAGACGGAACCAAAATTAAAGGGGTTTTGCATGTTCCTAAATTTAATTGCAACCTGTTGTCGGTTAGCAAAATTTCGAAAGATCTTAAATGTGTCGTAACATTCTTTCCGGATTTCTTTGTCATGCAGGGCTTGACCTCGAGGACATTGATTGGAGCGGGTAAATGCGTGGACGGTCTCTACCAAATGGGGATTTTCGAAGACAAAAGACAAGCAATGATGACAAGTGCTGACATATGGCATAACCGTTTGGGGCACGCCTCAAGTACAAAACTTTCTCATATTGATTTTCTTAAAAACAGTTCCATTCAGAATAAAAATTGGTTTTGTGATTCTTGTGCCAAGGCTAAACACACGAGGTCACCTTTTCCAGTTGGTTTTATTAAGACTCATGCTTGTTTTGAACTAATACATTGTGATATTTGGGGCCCTTATCGTACACTTTTACTCTCACGTGCAAGATACTTTCTTACTGTGGTGGATGACTATAGTAGGGCGGTTTGGGTTTTTCTTATAAAAAATAAAAGCGATGCAAGTTCGTGCTTGATAAGCTTTTATAAGTTTGTGAAAACACAATTTGAAAAGAACATTAAAAGGGTTAGGTGTGACAACGGAGGGGAATTCACCTCAAATCGCATGCTTGAATTTTATGCTGATCGAGGAATCCTCTTAGAGACCACTTGCCCACACACGCCCCAACAAAATGGGGTGGTGGAACGCAAGCATAGACACCTCCTTGAAACGGCACGTGCACTAAGATTTGAAGCCAACCTACCCACCAAGTTTTGGGGAGAGTGTATATTAACCGCAACCTATTTGATTAACCGATTACCGTCTAAAGTAATAGAAAACAAAACACCTTTTGAGATCTTATATAATCAATAACCGAACTATGATTTCTTAAAGGTTTTTGGATGTCTAGCTTACTATAGAAATGTCGAGACGAAAGGCGACAAATTTGAGGTGAGAGGGAAACCAGGCATCTTCTTTGGATACCCAAGGGGAACAAAGGGATACAAAATTTATGATGCCAAAAATGGAAAAATTGTTGTGTCTAGAGATGTAAAATTTTTAGAGAAAATATTCCCATTTTCTACTCTTACTAAAGAAAATGAAGAGGAAGAAATATTTAATTTCCCAAGACCGTGGGAGGTGATTGAGGGACCAAATGAAGCTACCCATAATCCTAGAGATGAAGAAGAGCCAAGGCTAGTTGATCCTTCATTGGCCAATAATGAAAGCAATGAAAGTCCACTACCAGTCCCTTCACCATTGGGTCAAAATGGGGATGACAACAGCCCACATTCAACATCTTCACCACCAGCCCAAAATGATGACAATAATCAAAATGGCAGCCCAGAACAAGAAGAAAACGTGCAGGCCCAACAAACCGAAATAAATTTGGGCATGGGAGATGAAGACGACATGGGCTATGATGAGGCTGTTTTCGAACAACCAGAATCAATCAGGGGAAAGAGAAACAAGATACAACCAAGACACCTTGCAGACTTCAATGTTGAACTCCCCCCATCGGTAGACCACGCGCAACCCGCTACAAACAATGGCTCCTCTACGGTACACCCCCTAGCCAATTTCATTTCTTACAAAAAATTTTCTAACGCCCATAAGGCATTTCTAACAGCCATCGACTCGAACGATGAGCCTAAATATTTTTCCCAGGCCGTTCAAAATGAAAATTGGAGGCAAGCCATGAAAAATGAGATCCAAGCACTTGAAAAGAACGGGACGTGGAGTCTAAAAGACCTTCCTAAGGGGAAACGAGCCATAGACTCCAAGTGGGTTTACAAGATCAAATACAAGCCTAACAGTGACATTGAAAGATACAAAGCAAGGTTGGTCGCAAAAGGATTTACGCAAATGGAAGGAGTCGATTATCTGTCACACCCCCAAAATCCACCTGCGGAGTACTACCGCTTGGAGGCGTGACTGACCAGGATCTAGCCACCAATCATATTGAACAAGCATATAAGTAGTTATAAAAACCCAACCAATACAATTGGTGTTCAAACAAAACATAGTTAAGTTGCAAGCGGAAGCATAAGTCTTAAATCAAAACATAAGTTTAATTGTTTCAAAGTTTAACATGGCACACAGCCGTCCATGTCCCACAACGATCCTCCTCCATGCAAGCTCCAGCTAAGAAACCTAAGGACCTGCAAAGCATGTAGTAACGAGTCAACAACAAGTTGAGTGAGTTCACGGTTGGGTGTTCGTTTTAAGTTGTTTCGAAAACAGTTTCCTTTAGCTGGCGTCCTGCCGTGGGGGTTACCCCATAGTTAAAAACGTGACTTGTTTATTCCCGGTTACTCTGGCAATCCTGCCGTGGGGGCTACCCCGTGTTAGTTATCTGGCATTTCGGCCGTGGGGGCTACCCCATGTATACACTAGACTCGCTACCATATCGACTGCTGACTGTAGTCATGTTTATGTGCCCTGAAACTGTCAATGTCTATCATCATTGACGTGCCCCAGATCCATTAGTTCACGCCCGTCCTCTGCGGCACGGTGTGAGGTTTGTCAGACCTAAATAGCGCTATCTAACTAATGACCCGCTCGCCATTGGCCCGGCGATTAAGTCGATATAAAAATGAGGGACTTCGTGATAGAGTTTTGGTCTAGTACGAGTTATCTGTCCGTGAGGACGAGGAATTACATTCCTGAACCTTTGCTGTCCTACCCAAGGAGGACGAGGAACCCAGTTCCTTAACCCCAATTCCCGACCCAGGGAATCCCATGCTTTGTAGAGGGTGTGAACTCACCTTGGTTTGCTCGGTAGAAACACAGAAAAGTCAATCAAGCAATATTGTGGCTACTCACGTCCTATCATAGTTGTATCATACAAGTCAGGTTCGCATTCAAGTAGTGCACGTATGTTTCTAGCATAATGTACTCAAGTAACGTTCATGGCATTCATGTTTAATCATGGCAGATTCACGTTCAACAGTTAACATATAAGGTCTGTGCATTCGGGCCCAAGAGTTCGGCCCAAACAATTAAGTCCGAATGAGGTGCAAGCCCAAACAGCGAGTATCCGTGTATAGTCTCGAGTCGCAACTAGGTGTTTGCGACTCGCAACCGGAGTCGCAACCATGGTTTTGGTTCATGCTGTCTTGGTTACGAGTCGCAACCGGACTCGCAACAATGGTTTCGAGTCACAAAGTTGGTGTGCTGATCATGTGTGGTTTCGAGTCGCAACCAGGTGTTTGCGACTCGCAATCTGTGTCGCAACCGGGAGATTTCGACTCATCGTGCATGGTTTCGAGTCGCAACTGATGGTTTCGAGTGGACATAAGCTGATTCGGAACAGTGTACTATCCAATGAGAATTTGATTTCATGAAACAGTCTGTACTACTCTCATAAACATGTTTATTTGTCTAACAATTACCATTTTGGATCAAACACATCAGAATTCAAATATTCAACCATGCTCATATGATATTCAAGTTGTTCTTCACACATTCATGTAGTTCATATTGCTTATTCAAACTTGTTCATCTTATTTCCGGGTTTTTATCCTTAATCACAACATATAATCATGAACAACAATCAAACATTTGAACATATTCATCTAACCCACATGTACTTTATCCGATTTCATGAGTAATGAACCTTCTAAACATAACCAAGCCACTCGGATTTAAGCCTATATGGAACCGATAACATTTACTCATATTCAAGCATACATTATTCTTCCAACATAACCAATAAGTCATCATCAACCGAATGTAAACACATAACATAGAACATTTATGCATCGATTTCTTGAACACTAACTTAATATCAATGTGTACTATCAAAACATGCTCAACCGATTATCACCAACACACACACAACCGAGAATATGATAAAGCCGAAATCATGCATTTTCCACTTATTAATGTATGAAGACAAGTATTCAAACATCAAGCACACATAATCCTTAACACATAGTAAAGCACTAACCGATTGATGGGTTTCAAAGGTGAGTATAGAGCTTCCAAATGTGTGTGTGTGTGAGCCGATCCGAGAGCTCCTAGTGTCACCGATATGATCCGAGAATGAAGGAGAGTAATGTTGTGGTTTAGGGTTTTAGTGTGAGAGAGTGGAGAGTGTGTGTTGGAGGGTATGTGTGTTGTCCAAAATGACAACATGGCTATCTATCTAGTTTATATACCCGTTCCAAGTGACACACCCTAATGGGCTCTCGGTTGGGTTGAATGGGGTGTAAGGCCCATCCGGCCCATTGTTTCATCGTTCACTCGAGACCACATGGTCTCGAGTCGGGTTCGTGTTGTCTCGGTTCATATACCTACTCGCATACATACACATAAGCATACATGTAACACAACACATAATCACATAAAGGTTCATTTGTCATTAATCACATAAGTTACTAGCCACGCGTTTAAGCATACATGAAGGTTCTAAATTTCGAGTTGTCACATCATCCCCAAGTTGAAAGAAATTTCGTCCCGAAATTTGGTAAGCACTCACTGAGGAAGCTAGTTAAGTTGTATGGTTTTCCCGGTTTTCCTGGGGTGTCACATCCACCCCCCGTTGATCTGGAATTTCGTCCCGAAATTCCGTAGCTTCGGCCTCAGTAGTGGGTGTACTGTTTGCGAACAGTTGGGGATACTTTTGTTTCATCTGATCTTCGCGCTCCCAGGTGAACTCTGGGCCGCGACGTGAGTTCCAACGAACTCGAACGAGAGGTATTCTAGTGCTCTTGAGGACCTTAACATCCCGGTCCATGATTTCAACTGGTTCCTCGACGAATCGTAACTGTTCGTCGATCGTGAGTTCCTTCAAAGGAACTACGTGGGTCTCATCTGACGGACACTTCTTCAGATTCGACACGTGAAAAACGTTGTGAACTGCACCGAGTTCCGCTGGTAAGTTCAGTCTGTAGGCCACCCTGCCTATTTTCTCAATGACCTCGAAAGGTCCAACGTATCGTGGGTTTAGTTTGCCGCGTTTACCAAAACGAACCACACCCCTCCAGGGTGAAACTTTGAGTAGTACCCGCTCCCCAACCTGGAGCTCAAGTGGTTTCCTGCCCATGTCGGCGTAAACTTTCTGACGTTCACGAGCGGCCGTCATGCGTTTTCGTATCTGAGCTATTTGCTCGGTTGTATCTACCACATATTCTGGGCCAGTGATCTGACTTTCTCCCACCTCTGCCCAGCAAAGAGGAGACCGACATTTACGTCCGTACAATGCCTCAAACGGAGCAGCTCCAATGCTGGTGTGGTAGCTGTTATTGTACGAGAATTCCACAAGTGGCAGGTGCTTTTCCCAGCGGTTGCCAAAGTCGATTACACATGCACGAAGCATGTCTTCTAAGGTTTGAATAGTGCGCTCGGACTGCCCGTCCGTCTGAGGATGGTACGCTGTGCTCATGTCTAATCGCGAGCCAAAGGATTTGTGCATTGCTTGCCACAGCTCTGAAGTAAAACGTGCATCTCGATCCGAGATAATAGAGGTGGGCACCCCGTGCCTCGAAACGACTTCCTTAAGGTATATTTCTGCAAGAGTGGAGAACTTATCCGTCTCCTTGATAGCCAGGAAGTGTGCAGATTTTGTGAGTCGATCCACGATCACCCAAATAGTATCGTTCCCGCGCTGGGATCTAGGTAGGCCAGTAACAAAATCCATGGAAATTTGCTCCCATTTCCATTGAGGTATCTCTGGTTGTTGGAGCAGGCCTGATGGTTTCTGGTATTCCGACTTGACTCTCGCACAAGTCAAACACTTGCTGACGTAGGTTGCTATGTGGGCCTTCATGCTAGGCCACCAATACGTAGTTTTGATGTCGTGATACATCTTATCTGATCCAGGGTGTACTGAGTAGCGAGACTTGTGTGCTTCATCCATCACAAGCGCTCGTAGGTTGCCATAGAGTGGGACCCAAACGCGTCCCGTTACGTAGTAAGCACCGTCTTCCTTCTGTTCTAATCGTTGCCTCGATCCGCGTAGGGCTTCAGCCCTGACGTTTTCCGGTTTCAGTGCCTCTATCTGAGCTGCTCGTATCTGGGAAGGCAGACTAGAATGGATTGTGAGTTGTAAAGCTCGCACGCGCTTAGGCGCAGCGTCCTTCCGACTGAGAGCGTCAGCCACAACATTGGCCTTGCCCGGGTGATACCTGATTGAGCACTCGTAGTCATTCAGTAGCTCGACCCATCGTCGTTGTCGCATATTCAGTTCTTTCTGCTTGAAGATGTGCTCGAGGCTCCTGTGGTCGGTGTAGATCGCGCACTTGGTACCATACAGGTAATGCCGCCATAACTTAAGCGCAAAAACAACAGCTCCCAGCTCTAAATCGTGCGTAGTGTAGTTCTTTTCATGAACCTTGAGTTGGCGTGAGGCGTAAGCTATAACTTTATCTCGTTGCATCAACACGCAACCAAGACCTTGAATTGATGCGTCGCAGTAAACCACGAAGTCGTCTGTGCCTTCCGGCAAGGAAAGGATAGGTGCGCTACAAAGTCTATCCTTTAGGTGCTGAAATGCCAACTCCTGTGCGTTTCCCCAGCGATAAACAACGCCCTTCTGCGTTAGTGAGGTGAGGGGCTGTGCAATCTTAGAAAAATCCTTTATGAATCTCCGGTAGTATCCCGCCAAACCCAAGAATTGGCGAATTTCCTTTGGTGTACGAGGTGCAGGCCAGTTCTTAATCGAGTCTATCTTGGATGGATCAACGTGAATCCCATCCTTGTTCACCACGTGGCCTAGGAAATGGACTTCTCGAAGCCAGAAGTCGCATTTCGAGAACTTTGCATAAAGCTGTTCTGTTCGAAGGAGTTCCAGAATAAGTCGCAGATGCTGCTCGTGTTCCTCCCGACTCTTGGAATAGATCAGGATGTCGTCGATGAAGACTATAACGAACTTGTCCAGGTAAGGCTTGCACACTCGATTCATCAAGTCCATGAAAACCGCAGGTGCGTTTGTCATCCCAAAAGGCATGACCAAAAACTCATAATGCCCGTATCGCGTTCTGAAAGCTGTTTTGGAGACGTCCTCTTCCCGGACTCTCAGCTGGTGATAACCCGATCTCAAATCAATCTTCGAATAGTAGCTCGACCCTTGCAACTGGTCGAACAAGTCGTCGATACGCGGTAGAGGATAACGATTCTTCACCGTCACCTTGTTGAGTTCTCGGTAGTCGATGCACATTCTGAAAGTACCGTCTTTCTTCTTTACAAATAGCACTGGAGCTCCCCAGGGCGATGAGCTAGGACGAACAAAACCCTTATCCAAGAGTTCTTGTAGTTGCGTAGAGAGTTCCTTCAACTCTGATGGAGCTAGACGATAAGGTGCACGGGCTATGGGCGCAGCTCCAGGAGCTAGTTCGATCTGAAACTCGACTTGTCGATGAGGCGGAAGACCAGGTAATTCCTCAGGAAATACCTCTGGATAATCGCGTACAACTGGGAAATCTTCAATCTTTTTCTCTTTTTCTGAGGTGTCAGTAACGAGAGCCAAGATGGCAGTGTGACCCTTTCGCAAGCACTTTTGGGCCTTAAGGAGAGAAATGACGTTCTCAACAGCACTCCTCTTGTCGCCATGAATCATGAGAGGTTCACCACCGGGACCTGGAATACGGACAACCTTCTCGTTGCAAAGAATCTCTGCGCGGTGTTGGGATAACCAATCCATCCCAATGACAACGTCGAAACTACCCAAGACAATAGGAATGAGGTCGATAGAGAAGGTTTGGTCAGCGAGAATAAGTTTACAACCCTTGACTACGTGTGTGGCTTCTAAACTCTTACCATTTGCTAGCTCTACTGTGTGCTTGTTGTTCAAAAGTGTTGGAATACGCTTAAGCATTCGACTAACTTCTAGTGACATGTAGCTAGTGTCGGCACCCGAATCAAATAAAACTGAAACATAAAAGTCGTCGAGAAGGAACTTACCCGCCACAACATTGGGGTCATTCCTTGCTTCACCTTGGCCAATCACAAACATCCGCCCCCTGGCGCCACTGTTGTTGTTGTTCCCATTGTTACCATTCCCCTGATTGTTGTTATTGTTGTTGTTGTTGTCCTGGTTCCTGTTCAGTTGGGGACAATCTCTCTTGAAGTGGCCCTCAGCTCCACACTGAAAGCACCCCTTGTTATCACCCTGTTGCTGTTGCTGGCGCTGGTTCTGTTGAGCTTGCTGACGATTCTGGTTGGCGGGGTATAAGCTCCTACAATCCTTTGCAGCGTGACCAGGCTTGTTGCACCGATGACAGTTGCCCCTGGTGCATGGTCCGCTGTGGTGCAGGCTGCAGCGATTGCATTTGGGGTGATTTCCTTTGTATCCGCCACCAGACGATTGCTGATTAGGGCTCTTGTAGTCCTCAGTCTTTCTCTGCTGAGACTGGGAATGAACAGAAGTCGAACCCTTACTTGAAGTTCCATCCCATTTTCGTTTGTTGTCACTTGAGGTACCAGTAGTAGTTGCAGCGCCTATGCGTTTTGGTAACTTGTTCTGCTCCACCGCCTGATCCGTGAGACGGTGAGCCAACTGTACAGTTTGCTGGTAGGTAGCGAGGTTCGCTGAAGTCACATGACTTTGGATTTCTGGCACTAAGCCCTGAAGAAACAGTTCGATGCGTTTGATGGGAGGATCCACCATCGTAGGGCACATAATTGCCAGTTCGTTCGACCTTTTCACATAAGCTTCAATTTCGGACCCCGTCATCTTGAGGTTGAAGAACTCCACCTCGAGTTTGTGAATCTCATCACGACTGCAGTATTCTTCTTTGATCATTTCCTTAAAAGTTTCCCATGGGGTGGCGTTGGCAGCAACCAACCCTAGCATCTGAACTTGAGCGTTCCACCACGTGAGGGCTAAACCCTCGAGAGTACCAGTAGCGTACTTCACCCTGCGCGCCTCAGGGCATTCACACATTTCGAACACAGATTCTAGCTTCTCAAACCAGTGTAGGAGACCTACTGCTCCTTCAGTGCCGCTAAAAGTAGTTGGTCGGCAGTCCATGAAAGTCTTAAAAGTGCACACGGGTGGCTGAACGTGTTGACCTAATGTGAGCGAAAGAAAAGGCAGACTTTAACACAAAAGTTGGTTCACGAGAGTAGGATCCTAAAGATCCTAAAATGAGTTCGGACTGCAGGATATACCTCCTGCGTGTGCAGCTGCAAGTGCTGCGGCAACTCGTTCGTTGATTAAAGCCGTCAACTGGGCTTGTGTCATGTTAACGCGTCCAGACATGATCTTCATATCAAGAAGAACGTGAGTGAGAGGGGTTCGCGAAAATGCGATGATAGGATAGAGTAAGCACGCACGTGTTCAAGCAACAGTAGTTATACTAACCAAGCATACCATAAGCAATGTACTACGTAACTAACAAGTAGGTAATATACAGACCATATCACCTAGAATGTCGAGCCTTGCATGTGGAGTGAAGCATCGTTGTGGATTGTTGAGCACTGTACAGGTTATAGTCTGGTTTTAACAAAAAGGTTTTTCCCCTTATTAAAACCAAGTTCTCTATAACCAATGGCTCTGATACCAATCTGTCACACCCCCAAAATCCACCTGCGGAGTACTACCGCTTGGAGGCGTGACTGACCAGGATCTAGCCACCAATCATATTGAACAAGCATATAAGTAGTTATAAAAACCCAACCAATATAATTGGTGTTCAAACAAAACATAGTTAAGTTGCAAGCGGAAGCATAAGTCTTAAATCAAAACATAAGTTTAATTGTTTCAAAGTTTAACATGGCACACAGCCGTCCATGTCCCACAACGATCCTCCTCCATGCAAGCTCCAGCTAAGAAACCTAAGGACCTGCAAAGCATGTAGTAACGAGTCAACAACAAGTTGAGTGAGTTCACGGTTGGGTGTTCGTTTTAAGTTGTTTCGAAAACAGTTTCCTTTAGCTGGCGTCCTGCCGTGGGGGTTACCCCATAGTTAAAAACGTGACTTGTTTATTCCCGGTTACTCTGGCAATCCTGCCGTGGGGGCTACCCCGTGTTAGTTATCTGGCATTTCGGCCGTGGGGGCTACCCCATGTATACACTAGACTCGCTACCATATCGACTGCTGACTGTAGTCATGTTTATGTGCCCTGAAACTGTCAATGTCTATCATCATTGACGTGCCCCAGATCCATTAGTTCACGCCCGTCCTCTGCGGCACGGTGTGAGGTTTGTCAGACCTAAATAGCGCTATCTAACTAATGACCCGCTCGCCATTGGCCCGGCGATTAAGTCGATATAAAAATGAGGGACTTCGTGATAGAGTTTTGGTCTAGTACGAGTTATCTGTCCGTGAGGACGAGGAATTACATTCCTGAACCTTTGCTGTCCTACCCAAGGAGGACGAGGAACCCAGTTCCTTAACCCCAATTCCCGACCCAGGGAATCCCATGCTTTGTAGAGGGTGTGAACTCACCTTGGTTTGCTCGGTAGAAACACAGAAAAGTCAATCAAGCAATATTGTGGCTACTCACGTCCTATCATAGTTGTATCATACAAGTCAGGTTCGCATTCAAGTAGTGCACGTATGTTTCTAGCATAATGTACTCAAGTAACGTTCATGGCATTCATGTTTAATCATGGCAGATTCACGTTCAACAGTTAACATATAAGGTCTGTGCATTCGGGCCCAAGAGTTCGGCCCAAACAATTAAGTCCGAATGAGGTGCAAGCCCAAACAGCGAGTATCCGTGTATAGTCTCGAGTCGCAACTAGGTGTTTGCGACTCGCAACCGGAGTCGCAACCATGGTTTCGGTTCATGCTGTCTTGGTTACGAGTCGCAACCGGACTCGCAACAATGGTTTCGAGTCACAAAGTTGGTGTGCTGATCATGTGTGGTTTCGAGTCGCAACCAGGTGTTTGCGACTCGCAATCTGTGTCGCAACCGGGAGATTTCGACTCATCGTGCATGGTTTCGAGTCGCAACTGATGGTTTCGAGTGGACATAAGCTGATTCGGAACAGTGTACTATCCAATGAGAATTTGATTTCATGAAACAGTCTGTACTACTCTCATAAACATGTTTATTTGTCTAACAATTACCATTTTGGATCAAACACATCAGAATTCAAATATTCAACCATGCTCATATGATATTCAAGTTGTTCTTCACACATTCATGTAGTTCATATTGCTTATTCAAACTTGTTCATCTTATTTCCGGGTTTTTATCCTTAATCACAACATATAATCATGAACAACAATCAAACATTTGAACATATTCATCTAACCCACATGTACTTTATCCGATTTCATGAGTAATGAACCTTCTAAACATAACCAAGCCACTCGGATTTAAGCCTATATGGAACCGATAACATTTACTCATATTCAAGCATACATTATTCTTCCAACATAACCAATAAGTCATCATCAACCGAATGTAAACACATAACATAGAACATTTATGCATCGATTTCTTGAACACTAACTTAATATCAATGTGTACTATCAAAACATGCTCAACCGATTATCACCAACACACACACAACCGAGAATATGATAAAGCCGAAATCATGCATTTTCCACTTATTAATGTATGAAGACAAGTATTCAAACATCAAGCACACATAATCCTTAACACATAGTAAAGCACTAACCGATTGATGGGTTTCAAAGGTGAGTATAGAGCTTCCAAATGTGTGTGTGTGTGAGCCGATCCGAGAGCTCCTAGTGTCACCGATATGATCCGAGAATGAAGGAGAGTAATGTTGTGGTTTAGGGTTTTAGTGTGAGAGAGTGGAGAGTGTGTGTTGGAGGGTATGTGTGTTGTCCAAAATGACAACATGGCTATCTATCTAGTTTATATACCCGTTCCAAGTGACACACCCTAATGGGCTCTCGGTTGGGTTGAATGGGGTGTAAGGCCCATCCGGCCCATTGTTTCATCGTTCACTCGAGACCACATGGTCTCGAGTCGGGTTCGTGTTGTCTCGGTTCATATACCTACTCGCATACATACACATAAGCATACATGTAACACAACACATAATCACATAAAGGTTCATTTGTCATTAATCACATAAGTTACTAGCCACGCGTTTAAGCATACATGAAGGTTCTAAATTTCGAGTTGTCACAATTATCATGAGACGTTTGCACCGGTTGCTAAACTGGTCACGGTTCGTACCTTACTTGCTGTGGCAGTAAAGAAAGATTGGATAATACATCAACTTGACGTGAACAACGCGTTTTTACATGGAGACCTTGATGAGGAGGTGTACATGAAAATGCCACAAGGGTTTGCCAAGAAAGGAGATACGAGAGTGTGTAAGCTCCATAAATCGTTGTATGGCTTAAAACAAGCGTCCCGCAACTGGTATCAAAAATTCACAATGGCTCTCATAGAACAAGGCTTCAAACAAACAAAGATGGATCATTCTCTGTTCATTCTTAAGGATGGTGAAACATTTGTCACGGCACTCATCTACGTAGATGATGTAATTGTGGCAGGCAACAACGTTAAAAGGATCCAAGAATTAAAAAACTTCCTTAATGAAAGGTTTAGCATCAAGGATCTTGGAACATTAAAGTACTTTTTGGGAATCGAAGTGGCTCGAACATGTGACGGTCTAGTGCTAAATCAACGGAAATACATTCTAGATATTTTGAAGGATTGCGGCTTGCAAGGATGTCGGCCAAGTAACTTTCCTATGGAACAAGGCATAAAGTTAGACAAAGATGACCGGGAACCCGAAGTAGATGCCAATAAATACCGTAGGCTTATTGGCCGTCTCCTTTACTTGCAAGCCACTCGCCCCGACATCGCTTACTCTGTTAACGTACTTAGCCAGTTTGTTGCCAATCCACGCCAGACACACATGGATGCAGCCACTCGTGTCTTGCGCTATTTAAAGGCAGGGCCGTGTCCGAAAATAATAAAAAAAATTTGGGCCCTGTACGAGATTAAAAAAACCGGGCCCTACCATGGTTTAAAAAAACGTTCGAGGTGTACGTATTGAGGCGCGCCTCGAGGCGAGACGGGAAGAAATCGTTTTTGAGGCAGCGCCTCGCTGGCTATTTTTATACGTACGCCTCATTGGTCCGAGGCGGGTCGTATCTATTAGAGACGGTCACTTATGAAGAGGCGTACGTATCTGATGGTAACCGGAGAATTAGGGTTTTGTCCATTGGAGAAGATGGCTGTAACAACAAATGATGCTTACCAGGTGCGGCACTGAAGAACACAGCGATGGACATGTAGTGTGGACGATCCAGAAGAACAAAGCATATGGAATGACGGCTATATCAACTATTAGGGTTTTGGATGGAAGGTGGAGAGGTTTTTAGATGACGACTAGGTCTAAGAAGAAGATGACGTGAGTTTTTATAAAGTTTGGCTCTTTCTTTAAACTTGGGCTCTTTTTAAATTTGGGCTCATTCCTATAACTAAGGAAATTTTGACTTGGTCCAATGAATTCTAGAAGTATTTATTAGAATTTTGAAGTATTATTTTATTTTTTTAAGATATATAATTTTTATACTTATTTTTTAATTACGCCTCGGGCTTACGCATCGAGACTTACGCCTCGTGAGGCGAAGGGAAAACGCCTCGAAACTCGATTTCGTTTTTTTAAACCTTGGGCCCTACCCGTCCTGTAATATAAACTTATCAGTCACATATATAAAAAGTAAAACCCCATAATACAACGATAATTGTTATAAAATAAATAAAACACAAGTAGTGTAGGAAAATTATCAAATTTAGGTCTTTTAAAACAAAGTGGATTATTTTACCATTAGGTATTTAGTTTAGGTCAAATTTTGTGCCTTTTAAAATGGTTGTAACTCTAGGTATTAAAACAGATTCGACCATTTAAATTTTGGGTCTTTTAAAATGGTTGTAACGGCCACTATAACGATATTACGTTAATGACAATAATAATTCAAGAAATAATTTTGAAACAAAATTGTGGAAATAAGTGAAGGCATAAGGGTGAGCGGGGCGTTCTCGGTGACCCCATGCGGGGACCTCCTCCACCGAACAGGGAGGTGCTGCCATTCAATCGGGGACCAACATTGGGGACCAAAATCGGTGGGAATTCACCGAAGAGAGGGAGGAGAGAGGGAGGAGTGGACCAATGAAAAATTTCCTTTTTTTTTTAATAAAAAACCAAGTCACCTAAGAGGGGAGTGCCGCCATCAATTTAGAGTGTTAAGGGAGTTTAAGAGGGGAGTTGACGTGGCACACGAGGATTGGTTATGCGTAAGAGAGGGGACTCCCCTCTTAGGGGAGTGCCCCCCTCACCCTAACTCATGTCATCAATGCCATGTCCATTTAAAGAATACAAAAAGCAAACAAAAGCTATTAAAATAAACTAAGAAACAAAGATGCAGGGATTAAACTATCCAAAAGAAATTAAAATGAAACAAAAGATTTACATGGATTCGAACCCGCACGCTGCTGTTGTTAGAGCAACAAAGCAACCACCAGGCCAACAGGATGTTTGTGCAATTTATTGATACATCGCTTATATATAAAAACTTTGACAACGTGAAATATATAAAAAATAAAATGTTTCGGGCCCCATAGAGTTTGGGCCCCGAGCCGTCGCACACCCCGCACCCCCTCCTGGCCGGCCCTGTTTAAAGGCTACGCCCGGGCAAGGAATCCTATTACCACGTGACGGTGGTACCAATTTGGTCTCATATTGTGACTCGGACTGGCTCGGTTGCCCGTTCACCAGAAGTTCACGAACGGGATACCTCCTACTTTTAGGGGGAGCTCCTATCTCTTGGCGATCCAAAAAGCAATCTGTCGTATCTCGATCATCGGCCGAAGCGGAATACCGAGCCATGGCCACAACGGTGAGTGAAATATTATGGATGAGGTGGCTCCTAAATGAGCTAGACATGCAACAAAAGGGGCCGACACCCCTATTCTGTGACAACCAAGCGGCGCGTCACATTGCGAACAATCCCGTTTTTCATGAAAGGACGAAGCACGTAGAAATGGATTGTCATTTCGTCCGTGAAAGAGTGGAATCACAAGAAATACACCCGTTAAACATCCATACCAAGCTCCAAATTGCCGACCTATTCACAAAAGCCTTAGGAGCTCACCAGTTCCGGTTATTACTTGACAAGTTGGGCGTTCAAAACATCCACGCTCCAACTTGAGGGGGAGTAATGAGATCCACCAATTTCTCCTCTATTTTTGATCATTGTATTCTATTCCTTTTTATTATAGGCTAAATTAGGAGAGTGGATATCTCCCTTTTCTGTTGTATTTCGTGGCTTTATATATAGCCTTTCTTCCTTTGCAAAATATGTACACAGAATAAGAAGCTTCTGATTACCAACTTTTTCAAAACGTGGGGGACAACACCTCAATGCCTCAACTTGTTATAAATTTGTATTATGTAAATAACTTTTCTCCTATTTGGGTTTTTTCTAAACGTTTAATATATAATAATTTTATTTTTGGGTGATCATATATTCTTTTTTTTACATTTTGTTTTAGAGTAGCTAGTTCACCACCTAAAGTAGAATAAGAGTGTACATAACGACTTGTTACAAGGAAATAGGATTCAAAATGTACTCTCAAGAAGAAAAATGAAAACAGATTATATGTTTGTAATAATTATTTAGTTGATAAAAAGTGGGAATCTATATGGGTATACACTCAACGCCTTGAATAGTAGTGCGGAATTTCCAAATTTGTACTTCCATCCAACCATCGTTCCTCTGTTGCGGAAGACCTTTTATTTTGCGCCTACTCATTGGTTTGTGGGTGTTTTGACTAGCCATTGGTCTAACCACCAGAGTTTGAGGACTTACTAAATAGATATACCAATAATGATTTGTATTAGAACCTTGTCGATCCTCCACTAGAACAGGAACCTCGAAACCAGATTGGTCTTTTGGTAATTTGTAAACAAGGTAAGCTGCATACATTGTTTCGGTTGATAATAGTTGCGACTGGATTTCAGTGTTGATATCAATAATTGAAGAATGGGACTGAAAGGCTTCTCCAAACCTGAAAATTTGTACAAAAATGATCTTACATGTAAAAGATTTTAGAAACTTCTTAATTTGCAGATTTGCGAAAATAGTAATGAACCTTGATTCAGGTAAAGACAACCGGTACTGCCCCGGGCCCAATCGGCAAGCCAGTCTTGCTGATAGAATATGACATTTCTTTCCATTTTTGTCAAGATAAAACCACTATCAAACAACAATATGCATATGTAAGTACCTAGCTAGTCGTTTAGCAAAATGATATATGATGCTTCGGTCCCTTTGAACCATGTTCATAGGCTGCACAACAACTACATATGGACTTACAATGCTTCTCTTCTTGCCATCACTGATTAAGAACCCTCTGCAAATAATTGAGTAGGCTTCCTTCCTCGTTGTCCATTGCACGCTATTTTTTGACCATTTCATTATGTCTTCATAATCAATTGGCATTTTTTCTTCCCAATTTCCTTTTAAATCTGATGATATGGGTTGCTTCTCATCCTCTTTAGGTTCCACCTGTAGAAGAACATAACCATATTCATTAGACTTTGATCTAGTGACTAGTATGGAAGTGATTATAATTATGCTTCTTGAGTTCTTGTTACCACAATGTTTTTTCCCAAAAAAATAGGCGAGCGATATGGGTTGGGATCTTGTCAGAACTTGAGAAACAAAGATTTTTATTATGAAAGTTCATAATCAAATACAACGGCTGAATGATTCAGTCATCACAGATTAACATCAAACAAAGAGTAAAGGATCTCCAACTGGATGATCAGTACAATCAATAGACAAAACTTAAGCTCACGAATGTACGTGTGAGACTCAAGGAAATAACCAGAGAGCAGCGAATGACAAGGGAAATGAGATGCTCGGATGATTCACCAACAAGGGACCAAACCCCCTTTTTATCTTGCTAACCCTAAGCGATAACACCGGAGCCCAGCTGGCAACAGAAGGATGCAACGGTTATAAGCCCAAGACACAGCCCAAGACATCAAGCAATCATTTGAAGGAGCAGCCCATCCTTAAAGCCCAACCTCACAAAGAAAATAAACAAGAGGTTAAAAGGAAACAAACAAGAAACATAATATGCACATTTATACTGGATAGATATAGGTATTTTAACACCCCCCCCCCCCCCCTCAATTTAAATGTGCAAAGGGATTGAACATACCCAGAGACTTACACATATCAGAATGAATTTTTGGAAGCAAGCCTTTAGTGAATATATCAGCAAGTTGGTGCTCAGTCTTGATCCCTGTTGTTTTGATCAATCCGGATGCAATTTTCTCTCTTAAGAAAAACAAATCAACTTTAAAATGCTTAGTCCGGTCATGAAAGACAGGATTAGCGGCAATGGACAGCGCTGCAGTGTTGTCACATTTCAGATCAACCGGAATATGCACAGCAACATTGAGTTCTCTTAACAGATTCGGAAGCCACAATATTTCACACGTGGCACTGCACATAGACCTGTATTCGGCCTCAGCAGAGGACCGAGAAACAACACTTTGTTTCTTACTTTTCCAAGAAACGAAGGAGCCCCCAAGAAAAATGCAAAAACCTGTGACAGATCTTCGGCTGTCCACACATTTAGCCCAGTCTGAGTCTGCAAAAGCAGTTAACTGGAAGGTGGTGCCTTTGGTAAATAGGATTCCAGCGCCAGGAGCATTTTTGAGATATCTTAAAACTTTGAAAGCAATTTGGGTGTGAGCCTCAGTGGGCTTATGCATGAACTGAGATAGGTAATGAACAGAGTAGGCAATATCAGGTCTGGTGTGAGATAGGTAAATGAGTTTTCCAACAAGTTTTTGATACTGAGTAGTATCCACTGGTTTAGAGTTGTTTAGAGTCAGATTGGTCAAAACATGGTTTTGATCAATGGGACAGCTAGTTGGCTTACTGCCACTCATCCCATATTCATTCAACAGGTCCATGCAATATTTTCTTTGAGAAAGACAAATACCATTGTTTAATTTTATTACTTCTATTCCAAGAAAATACTTGAGTAAACCGAGATCTTTGATCTGGAACTCATTTTTTAAAAGATTTTTTATTTTATTAATCTCATGTTCACAATTACCGGTTAACACAATATCATCAACATAAACCAAGAGAACAGCAAAGATAGACTTATCGGACTTGATAAACATGGAATGATCACACTTGGATTGAACAAACCCAATTTTAACTAAGGTTTGGACAAGTCGTTCATTCCACATACGAGGGGCCTGTTTTAACCCATACAAAGATTTGTTCAACTTACACACTTTATCCTGCTGATTTATATTTAAACCATCTGGAAGGGTCATGTAAACATTTTCCCTAAAACATTTTCCCTAAGATTTCCATATAGGAAGGCATTGTTAACGTCAAGTTGGTATAGGGGCCAGTTGTTTTGAACTGATAGACCAATAACACATCGAACAGTAACCATCTTAACGACAGGGTAGAATGTCTCCTCAAAGTCAATCCCTTCACGTTGATTAAACCCTTTAGCTACAAGCCTCGCCTTAAATCTATCTATTTCGCCTGTTGATTTGTATTTTACCTTAAACACCCACTTACAACCAATAGGTTTAGTGCCACTAGGGGAGTCCACAATATCCCAGGTATTGTTCTTATAAAGGGCTGACAGTTCATCATTCATAGCGTCAACCCACCTCTTATCTTTAAGAGCTTCTTTATAAGTTTGAGGTTCAACAATTTTATTTATATTGGCAGCAAAACACACATTTTCAGTAGGCATATTAGAGTAATTAACAACTTTATCATAGCTATATTGGGCATTTCCTACAATAAAATCATCAAATCTTCTAGGGGCCGAGGCGGACCTAGTGGATCTTCTAATGTTTTGAGTACCCTCAGGAAGGTTTGACTCATCTTGAACACTACTTGACTCAGCCCTCACAGGCTCAGTTGGAACCTCTACAGACTCATTAAGCTCAGTCACATCATGAATGTCTGATGTATGTTGAGTGTCACTATCAATAGTTGACTCAACTGTATCACTGTGTTGCTGAGTCATGGTAGTTGAGTCAGTGTTGCCCTTCTCTTCATCATGGGGATTTGTATCACTTGAAGAATCAAGGTTGTCAAAGAAATTTAGTTGATTTAACAAGTTTACATTAATTTCACCATTAGTGTTATTTTTAAAAGGAAAAACAGTTTCATGAAAGCTGACATCTCTGGAAAAAATAAACTTTCTTTGGTCCAAGCTCCAGACCTTATATCCCTTTTTAAAGTTGGAATATCCCATAAAAACACATTTTTCAACACGTTCTTCAAGTTTATCAGAGATGTCTAAAGTAGTGAAGTAACACAGACAACCAAACACTTTCAAGTGATCAAGAGAAGGTTTAAAACCAAAAAGCATTTCATAAGGAGAACAACCATGTAGCACAGAGGAAGGAAGCCTGTTGATTAAGTATGAAGCAGTAAGCACACATTCAGACCAGTATTTAAGAGGGACCTTAGACTGAAATAATAAAGCTCTTGCAACATTTAACAAGTGTCTGTGTTTTCTTTCAACAATCCCGTTTTGTTGTGGGGTGTAGGTGCAGGAGGTTTGATGAATTATCCCTTTAGATTTAACAAAAGAAGACATTTGAGAGTTAATGAATTCAGATCCATTATCACTCCGAAAGACCTTGATGTCAACCTCAAATTGGGTTTTAATCAAGTTGTAAAAACTTTGTAGGTTTTCAAAAACTTCGGATTTCGATTTCATTAGATATACCCACACCGCTCTAGTGAAATCATCAACAACAGTGAGAAAATATTTGTAACCATCTATGCTAGTGACCTTGTAGGGGCCCCAAACATCTAAGTGCACCAGATCCCCTATTTTTGTTGACTTGTGATTACTTAGAGGAAATGGTTCCCTATGTTGTTTGGCCCTGTGACAAATGTCACAAGGATTGGCATCATTTGATTCAGTTTTAATTTGTAAGATTTTTAGCACTTGTTCAGCTGGGTGACCCAGCCTTGAGTGCCAGAGCTTTATGCTTTCAGTTTTACTTAAGCAGGAAAAGTTAGTGCCTAGGGGATTACCACAAAAGTACAAGCCCTCAGCTTGTCTACCAGTCACCAGGGTTTTCTTGGTGAAGGAATCCTGGATGTAGCAAGTATTCTCATCAAATATAACTCTAAGCTTGTTATCTTTAGCAAGTTTATGCACAGAGATGAGATTCACATAATATTCAGGCACAACAAAGACATCCTTTAGGATCACAGACTCAGATAGTTTAAAACATCCAATTTTAGTAACCTTAGCATCCGTTCCATTAGGGTGTTTAATGGTTATATTATATTCAGTGACATCTACCAGGTTGAACATGTTTTTACTGGACATAACCATGTGCTGATTTGCCCCGTAGTCTATGATCCAGTTCAGACTCTGGCTAGAGGAGTTCACAGAGTTAAAACAGACAAGATGTTTGAAGTTAGAGAAGGAATTAAAGCATTTACCTCCCACATTGGATTTACTAGGGTCTTCAGTTTTATTTTCATTCAGCAGCCCTAGCAACTTGGAAAATTGGTCAGCAGACAAAGTGTTTAAGGGGCTACTACCTTTATCACTCACAGAATTATTCACAGAAGGGCTATTCCCGTTACTCACATAATTATTAGACTTAGACCACTGACTGTTTGGTTTTTGTCTATAGTTAGAAGGATAGGCATGGAGTTCAAAACATTTATCAACAGTGTGCCCAACCTTATTGCAATGAGTACATTTAAGATTAGGGTTGGGACCTTTGTTAAATTTTTTCTTGTCATTAAAATTGTTTGATTTAGCAGCAAAACCAACATTAGGAGTTTTAGACCCACTATTTGATCCTCTATGGGACTCTTCTCTAGAGATAATAGAGAAGACAGTTTTAATGGTAGGTAGAGGATCCCTAGTCAAGAGATTAGTTCTAACAGGTTGGTAAATGTCATCAAGACCCATTAGAAACTGCATAAGTTTGATTAACTGATTAAACTCATTGAACTTGGATGAAGCATTGCAAGTACAAGAAGGCAACTGAAGCATAGCATCAAATTGTTTCCACATAGTGTTAATTTTGTGATAGTACTTAGAGAAACTAGAACCATTTTGACTCACAGAATTAATTTTTTGATATAAGCTAAACACAACAGACCCATCAACTTTATCATAAGTGTCTTTTAAATCATCCCATACTTCTGAGGCAAGTTTAGAGTAGACTTGTCCAACATATAATTCATCAGAGACAGAGTTCAAAATCCAGGTGAGAACAATAGAGTTGCATCTATCCCACTGACTAGCAAGCACATCATTGTCTTTAGATTTAACACAAGTTCCATCAATGAACCCTAGTTTGTTTTTAGCCATTAGGGCAAGTTTCATACCATTAGACCACACCACATAGTTTTCAGTTCCTTTAAGCTTAATACTGACTATTGTGAGACCACTAGAGTCACTAGCATGAAGATATAATGGGTCACTAGCATCCAACTTGCTAATCAAGGTCACAGTAGTCTCAGTTTTATCATTCATAATGATAAAAGAAAAAAACACAGAACAGAAAGTGAATGAATAACCGGACAGCAGATATCAAACAAACAAACCACAAAACAGTCAACACAATCAAGGTAATAAACAATCAGATAAATAGCCCAAACTAACCAAAGCAATCAAGGTAACAAACACCGGCGAAGCCTGGACAGAGGTCCGATCAGAGGTTCATCACTCAAGGTGCCTCCGCAGACAATGACCAGGGAGCCACAACTTGACAGACCAAACACAATGCAACAGAGTGAGCCCTCTCTGTGTCCCAATAATCAAACCGGTAAAGCCTAACCGGTATCAAGGATGCCTAGACGCAAGACACAATGATGCAACAAAAAAAGATAAAGGAAGGAACAATCTCACAGTGGGTGCAAGCAACTTCAGCGGACCAAGGCTTGTAACCTTCACTTAGGGTTACAAGCGTTTGATCAGAAAGCCAAAACAGATCCTGTTAGTTTGCCCAATAAGGGACTAACGAGGGTCTTCTTCAAGAGACAGAGCAGAACCCCAATAATTAGGGTTTCAATTCCACACGAGCAGCACCAATGAACAGAACCAGGTTCAAGCCCAAACCCTAGAAATTAGGATTTTGATCACAGCAGCAAGAAGAGAAGGGTAACACCGTGAGTCAAGGCCGGCAGACTCAAAGACTACCAAGACCTCAAGAATCGGAAGGCCTAGGTTGATTTACAGAGATCAACCTTCACGAGAAGCAGCGGAAGAGCACCAGAGCACCGATTTAACCTCGGGGCTCTGATACCATGTCAGAACTTGAGAAACAAAGATTTTTATTATGAAAGTTCAGAATCAAATACAACGGCTGAATGATTCAGTCATCACAGATTAACATCAAACAAAGAGTAAAGGATCTCCAACTGGATGATCAGTACAATCAATAGACAAAACTTAAGCTCACGAATGTACGTGTGAGACTCAAGGAAATAACCAGAGAGCAGCGAATGACAAGGGAAATGAGATGCTCGGATGATTCACCAACAAGGGACCAAACCCCCTTTTTATCTTGCTAACCCTAAGCGATAACACCGGAGCCCAGCTGGCAACAAAAGGATGCAACGGTTATAAGCCCAAGACACAGCCCAAGACATCAAGCAATCATTTGAAGGAGCAGCCCATCCTTAAAGCCCAACCTCACAAAGAAAATAAACAAGAGGTTAAAAGGAAACAAACAAGAAACATAATATGCACATTTATAATGGATAGATATAGGTATTTTAACAGATCTCTTACATAGAAAATGGTATTATGACTGATCTATTTTCCGAGAAAGTTTATAACATTAAAAGCAAAATAAAGGATATTAGTTAATGATCTGGATGAACTATAAAACTTTTTATTTGCCATCTTACTTCCTCCAAGGGCCAAAACTCGACACCTTCTACTGCCATGAAAGGAGAAGCGTATGTATTGAAACCGTCGAACATAATCTTAAGATCAACAATTCTGTGGTCACTAGTAAACTGATACAATTCACACATCCACCATCCATCTTCTCTCTTATATGCAAGGTGTGAAACAGAAGTTTCCAACTCCCCTTGTAATTTATATTTAAGGGATATAAGCTGGTCATTTTTTCTAGTGGCTGCAATTTTGAACACAAGGTTCACTGTGTATGTTATTCCAGGTGACAAAAGTTGAGTTTTTACATGTGTTTTGAATATACCATCCCTTGAACAGTAGGTTCCCATAGCAAATCTGCATCAACAGTAGCTAAGAATTAATGTTACATTGCTTTATGGTAATCAAATATTCATTTCTCAAACGCTAGAAACAGAAGAGAGGGGAAGGCACCTTGAATTATATGCAGACAACCATCCGTTGTATTCATTTGGACCTGGATCCAAACATTCTACGAAAGATATCATTTCACAGTGTTCTCCCTTCTTATTTAATGAAAACCACTATACGTCCATTAAACAACTTCAAGTTAGTTCGGCTCATGTAGGATGATATTATTTTTTACTAGGGGTGGCAGTCAAGACCTATTCTTTAAAAAATGGGTTCAACTGGGTCAACTCAAATTACACAACGGGTCAATTTGAGTTTACTCAAATTATACAATGGGTCAAAATGGTCACTGTTGTAAAACTTCAACAAGATGTGTGTGATACTAATGTTTTAAAATAAGAATGTGCAAAAATAGGATTTGTTTTGTGTGTGTTGTATTTCTAGTGTATTTGTCCACAGATCCTTCCCCAAAATTTGCACTTTTTTTATATTCATTGAAATAATTCACTTATTCTCTGAAAATATGTAATATTCAGTATTTAATAGAAATCTAAAATTCTAAATATGTAGTGTTATTAAGTTATTTTTTGTCTGCAGTTTGACATAGCTTCTAGTGAAAAACTGAGTTTTGTCCAAAATAAAATAGTTCTAGGTCTGGTGATATCTAAAATTCTTTATTTTGGATAAAAAATCTACTTTTGAATAAATATAATAAAATGTAAAAAACAAAAAAAACAAAAAAACTGAAAACCAATCTAATTACCGTTTTGTCGTCGTTAAGGAGGACCCCTTCACATAGAAGCTTCCACAGTTTAGCTTTGGAACTGTAGTTCCAAGGAGGAGTCTCTTGGTAGAAAACACGCGGCAACTTCCCTTTACTAAGCTCCTGAATTTCGAGTGCAGTCTCAAGTTCAGTAACAACCTCAACCATCTTTGGCCGATCTTCACGAGATGGCTTCAAACATTGAAACGCAATGGCTGAAAATATTTCTAAAGAAATCTGATTCAGAGGTTGAATGGTCGGATTTTTATAGATGATATCATTTAACTGCTTTTGTTTATAGCTTTCAATCCATTTGGGCATCCCAAGATAAGTTAAGGAGAGAAAAGAAAGGATTCTCTCCTTTTCTTTTCTTTCTCTCCATTTCTTTCCAAATTGGAAAGATTAATTTTAGGCAAAAAATCTCTCATTTTCTCTTCTTTTCTCTCCTTTAATGAAACTCTGGAACACAAATAAAAATTATTTCTTTCCAATTCTTTTCTTTTCTCTCATTTAATGAAACTCGGAAACACAGTGTAAGTTCTGCTGAACGCGACCATTGCTATATGCACAACATAGTGTCCCACATAAAACTTCGAATAAGACCACACCAAAAGAGTATACATCAGACTCTTTCGTTAGGGTGTGTGTCATCGCATATTGTGGATCACAGTACCCAGGGGTACCTGCTGCAAAGGTGATAATAACCGATTGCTGCTCATTAGCAGGGCCCATGATTGATAGCCCGAAGTCAGAAACTTTTGCATTCCAATTGTCATCGAGAGGGATGTTGGCGCTTTTCATATCACAATGGATAAGCCTTTGGTGTGTCTCCCTTGGATCATGAAGGTAGCTTAGTCCCTTTGCGGCATCAAGGCATATCTTAAGACGTTGTGTCCACGTGAGATGAGGGGAATTTAAATGGTGATCAAGACTTCTGCGAGATGCATGCTCATACACCAGGATCATCTCACCCCCTTGGTAACAAAATCCAAGAAGAGAGATGAGATTTTCATTCTTGTAACGGGAAAGCGTCGTGATCTCTTTCAAGAACTCAGGTATTCCTTGTCCATGCCTCGGATCTAGGCGCTTAATAGCAACCATGCTTCGCCCCGTAGAGTGAGATAATTCCCCTCTATAAACTTTCCCAAAACCACCAACTCCAATACAGTTGTTCTCATCGTTGAAGTTGTCGGTGGCTGATGTTATGTCTTCCAGTTGAATTTTAAGATGTTGAAACTGCTGCAAGAATGCATCCATATTTGTGGATGAAATAAATTATGAAAGGTTGACGACAATCTAAAAAATTTTCCTCTTGAGGTATATATTTATTTTGTAATCAGCTTGCTTGAGATGGAGATCCATAACAGTTAATTGGATAGCTTTCATAAGAGGTTGATAATTAATTTAACTAGGTTTTAATGCTGCGCGCCGCGTTGTGGCGCGACAAAACTAAGTCATTGTAAAACTATTTATTGCGACTAAATACTTAGTTGTTATTAAAGCTGTGCTATTTAGTGCCTTATTTTTAAGTTGACAAGTGGAGTTTTCATACAACAGAGCCGTTGGTAGCAAGCGAGTTAGGAACTCCTGGCGATGGCGACTATTGCGATGTCTAAGCATCCACTAACCCAACAAATAAGGAATAAGAATTGTATAAATACAATCAGAAAAACGTGTGAAAGAGGAGAAAAAGGAAGATGACGTGAAGTTATGTAAGCATAAAATGAAGAAAAAAAAAAGAAGACCCCATGATTTGAACTTGAGTCTCTTTAAAACACATAGAACCAGAAAACCACTCCATCATGATGAATAATTTAACTAACTTTGAAGAAAATGGATATATACACACTTAAAAAGGGTATAGGGGAAAGAAGTCAACAAAGACAACCAATAAAGAAAGTTTACTATTCATTATGATGTGACAACTACTATTCATTAGCTTTGTTTTGTAATATATATATATATATATATATATATATATATAGGGTAAAGTTCTTGTACAAATAATCTTAACATACTAAACATACAAATTGAAGGAAAACTCAAAAAGACAAGGTGGCATTTTTGTAATTATCAATAACTATCAAAGTTACTCTACAAATATACCTAAAAAAACCTAACCACACCCCCCACCCCCCAAAAACCTAAAAAAACCTAACCCCCCCCCCCCCCCCCCACCCCCCAAAAACCTAAAAAAAACCTAACCCCCCCCCCCCCACCCCCCAAAAACCTAAAAAAACCTAACCCCCCCCCCCCCACCCCCCAAAAACCTAAAAAAAACCTAACCCCCCCCCCCCCCCACCCAAGCTAAAATGCTAAAAACTAAACCCCCAAAAAACCTAAAAAAATAAAAAAAAACACACATTTTTTTTTTTTTTTTGCTAACGAAATGTAGCGATTTTTTAATAAAAAATGTTAAAAAAAAATTTGTGTTTTTTTAGGTATTTTTGGTTGTAACTTTGATAGTTGGTGGTAATTACAAAAATGCCACCTTGTCTTTTTGGGTTTTCCTTCAATGTGTATGTTTAGTATGTTAAGATTATTTGTATTTGATCTTTTGCCTATATATATATATATAGGATAATGTTATTTAATAGGTGGTAACTTGCAAAATCGATTTTGTTCATCTTTGGCCCAAATTTTTGTCATGTGCTCTGTCCCAAAGTCTTGTTAATCCTACCCGCCATTCATTAATCTTTCTTTCATAAAAAGATAATCATTGTTGTATTAAGAATTTTAACAGAATTAAGATCTAAAACATGATAGATAAAAAGATAAAATATGAAATATAAGATAAAAACATTTCTAGTCCAAAAAAGAAATAAAAAAGAAAAAGTAAAGTAAAAAAGAAAAAAAGAAAAAAAAAGAAAACCCCTCATTAACTCAATTTCTTCTCAATTTCATCCTCATTGCAAACAAAGAAAAGAAAGCCACCGAAAGCCACCACCCATTTCTTTTTCCCTTACTTTCTTTTTTCCTTCTCCTTTCCACAATTATTACGTATTTATCAAATATTAAACAAAAGAAAAAAAATGAAAACCCATCCACCCTTAACGAGATGTGACAAGCTTAAGCTCGTCTCATTTAACTGACAACTCAATCTCAACTCGTTATATATGGGAATTCGAGCTCGACTTCTTTAGAGCCCTATTTCTTAAGTTCGAACTCGGCCTGAGCTTGATTAATTTATTATTATAGTTACTGTGTTAGGAATCCATGTAATCATAAGAACTGATAAAGCCTTTTTTAATAGGCAAACACTAAAAAAAAAATATCAAAAGGGAACAAGAGAAGTGGGGCAATTTTCTGGACATTTTTCATTAACATCAAAACAAATTACAATTTAAAGAAGGGAAGCCGCACATGAAGAGGATCATGGATCCACTACTCCTCTATTTTTGGAACACATCTCCACTCATACTTAGAAATAAATGAAAAACACATGACTAAAAACAAATAACTTGACTTGTTCCTTGTGCTCCTAACTTCCGATTACAACCAACTAGTCCATCAACTTACTGGGCTTCTTAATCATTCTTTTGGGCCTGCTGCTAACGTATTGGGCTTCAATATCCAGCGGGCCTGAATGAGACGTATCATCAGGGACATTGTCCTCAATGTCAGGAAAACACGGGTACTGCTCTTTGCTCACACTTTCGTCTCGCAAACGGACATTTAACCCACTTAATCAGTAACTATTTTTGTTGTTCCAGCCCATTACGACGGTCAAGTACGGCTTCTGGCAAACATTCCGAAATGTCTTCATCCATTAAAGATTCAAGGGTACCCGTGGAATCTGGAATGCTACCATGGATTTCTTTGAGTACAGAAACATGAAAAATAGGATGGATCTTCGATGTTGATGGTAACTCCAATAACATAAAAATATATATTACATAATCCAAAATAAACATTAAACATTACATAAAATTAAACATTAAACTCTAAATAAAAATTAAACATAAATAACGGAAAGAGTTAATTGCCAAAATCGTCCCTGAGGTTTGGGCACATTTGTCATTTTCGTCCAAAATGAAGTTTTTGTACCATTTTGCCCCCCATGTTTGTAACTTGTTGCCATTTTCATCCAAATACCTAACCAAGTTACTTTATACCTTATTACGGGGTATTTTTGAAATTTATCAATTATAAGGAGGTAACTTGTAAATTATCTTCTAGATATTTTATATCAGCCTTCTATAACATTCCTTCTTCATAAAACCCATTTACACAGAGAAGAAAAAAATCCTAAATCTTCCCCCCTTCTTCTTCATCTCGTTATTCATGAATCAAGACATGGTTGTATGAATTAAAAGCTGAATAATAAAATACATTTTTCCTGATTTATTAAACAACATAAAGATAAAGATTCATCAACTTGTTACACATTACATGGAGTTAAAGAAAACCAATATCACCACTCTTAAAAGTCATAACCCACAAGATTTTGCCACTTATCTTTATTGACCCCTAATATATCTCCAACAGCTGACACACCTTTATTAGCATCAACCCCTGCTAGATCTCCAACAGGTGACAAACCATCCTTAGAAGTCTTTACCAACTTGTATGCAGCCTTCATTTCATCAATTGGAACTAACGGCAAATGGCCAGCTATGCATTAACCCTTTCCATCCATGAACGTAACCGCCTTATTGTACGCACACATTACCTCCACCATCGGCAGAATAAATTCTGATAATTCAGCCAGTGTTGGGTACTTATTCATACGCTCATACCATAGCTGGGCTATAACAGGGATCATAGCAAGCTACATCGCCCACGATTGGGAGATCTCCGACTATTGAGGTGGCTGTGGTGCCGAGTGTATTTTGGGAGGCCGAGTTAACTGCGTCGAGTATTGGGTTATCTTTGACTAAAGAGTTTGTTGTGTTGGTTATTTGGTTGGCTAAATCGACTGGGTTGGTGGGTAGAGATTGTGCTACATTTCCCACTATCGGGAGACCCCCAAATAGAGACTTGGTTGTGTTATAGATGAAGAAGAAAGGGGGAAGATTTAGGGTTTTTTCTTCTCTATGTGTATTTACAAAAGGCTAATATAATATCTGGAAGATTACTTACAAGTTACCCCCTAATAATTGATAAATTTCAAAAATATCCCATAATAAGGTATAAAGTAACTTGGTTAGTTATTTGGATGAAAATGGCAACAAGTTACAAACGTGGGGGGCAAAATGGTACAAAAACTTCATTTTGGACGAAAATGGCAAATGTGCCCAAACCTCAGGGACGATTTTGGCAATTAACTCTAACGGAAAATACATGATTAAAGTTTTTTTTTTGAGTTAAATGCCATTTTAGTCCCTATGGTTTGAGTAATTTTGCCAGTTTAGTCCAAAGGTTTCATTTTTAACATCTGGATCCAAAAAGTTTTCATCGTTGTCATTTTGGTCCAACTGACTTAACTCCATCCATGGACTTCAGTTAAGTCAAGGGCAACTTGGTCTTTTTCCTTTTATTTTATTTAAAGTTTTTTATTAAATCCACCATATTTAAAAAAAATAATATATACCTTACCCCTCTCTCTATATATCTTTCTCTACCTCTCTCTCTCCTGCTACTACGAGCTACCGCCCCCCACCAGTCACCACCGCCCACACACACATACAGTTCTCTCTCTATCTATGCACTATCTATTTATTCTCCATAACCAACCACCACCAGTGACATCACCATCAACAACCTCACCACCAACAGCCACCGTCCCCACCAACTCCACACCGGCAGCAACCACCGCTACCGCCGCTAGCGACCCTCACCGCCGCCGTAGCATATTTAACCCGTCTCTGTCTCTAAACCCCAACACCACCGTAACAGATCTGAACCATTTCTTGATCTTTGTTAAAATTCTCCACCTTCACCGTTTCAACTGTACACCACCACCACTACTACCGCAAGGCCATCACAAGCCACCACCGTCCCTGACAGTTGCAAAAACCTGCGTTGAGACCATGAACAGTAACTAGACCAGAACTTTGAACAATTTTGGAGGAATTGAGAGATGGGTTTGGTGGGTTTGCATTGTGGGGATGTTTGGAAGAAATTGGGGGTAATTTAAGTGGGCGTTTGTGGAGGTTGTTAGGGAGATAGTTGCAGGAAACAATGGAGCTGAGTTTGTCTTGTTGTTGGTGGTGTTGATGTTCAACATCGTTGTAGATGTTGCAGGTGTAGAGAGAGAGGTGGGATCCTCTGTTGCAAGTGTACTGTAGTCAACTCATATTGGTCAGGTCTCCATAGTTCTAGAATAACATTATGAACTAATCTTTCCAAACCTTCTAAGTCAATGTGTATCTTTTATATAGTTATGAAATGACTAAAATGCCCTTGGCATACTTAACACATATGGATGGAGTTAAGTCAGTTGGACCAAAATGGCAACAATGAAACCTTTTTGGATCCAGATGTTAAAAACGAAACCTTTGGACTAAACTGACAAAATGACTCAAACCACAGGGACTAAAATGGCATTTAACTGTTTTTTTTTATATAATGTGGTTGGTATTTAAATAGTTTAAAACTAAAGTTTTTTGAATTTTTTTACCCAAACGGTATTATTACCATTTTCATACTATAAATTAACAACATATGTTGGCTTTATGTTGTTGTGCTATATGTTTAGGGGTATTTCAAAAAAAAAAGATTTTTCACTTCTAACCAAAAATATCTCATCTTTACAAATTACCAATTTGTTTTTTTTTTATTTTTTTTTACTTTTAACATAAAGCTTTTTATGTTTTGCAATTTAACCCCAACACTTTTTTACTTTCAACTTTGGCCCCCATATCTTTCGCAAGTTTTTCGTTTTGCGTTTGTTCAAAATTTTGCGAGTTAATACGTCGTAACGTGCGTGTGAGGTTCAAAGTTTTTTTGTCTATTTTTTCCCGTTTGACAAGTTCGTCGCAACGCGCGGGTTCTAGATCGACTTAGTTATTTTTCTATGTTTTACGTTTTAGCCTAAATTTTTCGCATTAACATGCCACAATGGGTGTGTGTGTTTCAACGATTCTACATCTGTTTTTCATTCGTTTTATTTGTTCTTTTTCTATTTATTTGGTTTTTACGAGTTTTTCGGTGTTGATCGCTGGCAGTGGTGTGACATTGGTGGTACTTTGCATGGTTTTACGCCCCCGCCGCAACGTGGGGGCCTTAATACTAGTTAATATTAAGTTCATTTAAAATTCCACACTTTCTTTGTTGTTCGGTGCTAGGTCACCGATTTCCGGTTAAAAAATAACCCCAAAATCAGGGGGTGTTCCCTACCCAGGGCCGGACCTCCCGAGCTCCACATCGAGCACTCTAAGAAAACCTAGTAGGACAAAACTTAGTCAAGGGAAAAATATTGCAACGTGTATAATATTCCCTATCATTTTAGTATGTATCTTATAAGTGTGAACCTTTTGTGAAACTTAACTTACTCAAAACTTTTGTAGTAAGTGATTTGCCGCTTGATCCCTTAATGAACTAATGTATGATCTTCTATAAAAATTTAATTGTCTCTCTATATAAGAAAATACCATAAGATCCATGAATGTGTTTATTATAATTCATGCACTTACAAAACTAACCAAGCTTATTGATGAATAAGTAAAATACGAACTCATACCTTTTGTACCTTAAGGGTATCAAAATATTTATTTCACCCATACATTGACTGTTATCATGAGAGGTACTCTTGTCTTTTCAACCTCAAACCCTTACCTAACACATTTTGTGTCCCCCACACCTCGAATCGGTTGAGTCCTTGTCACGCGCACACCTTCGATTACCCACTTATCTTCTCTGATCGCCACGTCTCCATCTTCGATCATCTCCCAAACCGTGATCATCACCCGAAAGCCAATCATCCCCCAAAAGCCAATCATCCCCCAAAACCTGCCCATCACCAGTTCCGATCAGAGCTCAATTGCAGGTAACACAACTCCCCAATGATCCTCTGTCTCCAGCCACGATTCAACTCTCAACTGTCAGCCATGCCTTCCCTCGAACTCAATGCTAGTGTTAACATACAATATGTCAGAAGTAAGTTATAACAACCCTCCAAAATATTTCTGACACCCCTAATATGTTTAGAGTGCCCATATACGTCCTAAAATACATCCCGTATGCAAAAAACCAACCCCAAATACCTTAATTTTATCAAAAATAAAATAAATAAATAAAGGGCCTCGCGGCCCGCGACGAAGAATGTACAAGGCTACGCGGGGCGCGGCGGCCTAGCTACGAGGCTTCACCCGGAGCTGCCACGTGTCAGACGTGTGACATGACCGTGTCGTCCCGATCAGTCAAAAACCCAATTAAACCTAGGTAGCTAGGGTAAGTCGGGTATCGAATCCACGAAGAGCTGGTGGTCAGTATTGCACGACCCGTTCGATTAGTTAGACTATTTACAAATAATGTACAAGATGATTATGAAGATTGCTATTTTTATTTATTTGTTTGGTTTTTAAAATAAATCGGAATGAACCGACAAATTGATGTTATCGAAAACAATGATTGATTAACTAAACTTGTAAACTAAACTACTTAATTGAAAACAGGAATTAAGAATACGGATCACACCTGGTTTCAGTAATTGTAAGTCCTAGGGTTCCTACATGTTTTAATTCAACTCAATTGCATACGATTAGCGGATTTAGTGTACCGTGACTTCGGTGCCAATAACTATCAACGTCCCGAAGAACGGACAAGAATGCACTTTGTAATCAACACAAGTAAATCCTAACCACGACAACGCATAACTACACATAACCATTTCGCAAAGTCATAACTTTTAACATCGTTCGACAATTTACGAATACGAAACAAATGTAAACTATTGTCAATGGTTTCAAAAATCAATACAAGTTGTCACAAAGTCAAATCAAAGAACAAATGCATTAACCCTAGAAAATACAACTACCTACACCGGGGTGAACCCGAAGAGACTAGCCGCTCATGGTTGAATGGACGCGATCACAAGTTGAGATAGTGATGAAGACATGATCGGTTCGGTATGTTCTGCGGCTGATGACTGATGGATCGATGATGATTATGTTTTGTGAGATAAAAAGGATGTATATCCCCTGCCTATGATCGATCCCCCACAAAAATGTTGTAGGTTGCTGCTGCCAAATCATTCGACCAGTCTCTCTTTTTAGGGCCCAAAGTTCTAGTCTATGGCTGCCAATACTCGATGATAATGATGATGTTGGGCCGTGAGAGCCACCCCCAAAAGTCAATACAATTTGCTGCCAATCATTCCCTCAATCGATGATAGTGGAGGTCCCAATTTCTTGTGGATAGTGGCCCAATAATATTTTATGGATGCTGCCAAACTTCGTGTGTCATAAAGCCCATATTTTGATGGATGATGGAAGCCCAAAAGTCCAATAAAGTTGCTGCATATATTTCGATGGTGATCATGTATGAATGATGCTTCAATGATATTAATAATCAATTCAAGAGCCAACAAAAGTCCACATGTGCCTCCAAAATTCTCAATGTCTACGCATGTGTGTGAGAGTATATATGAATGATAAATTTTGATGGGACATGGTAATAAACAACTTCACGTGATGGATGATATTGTGAATGATGATGAGAAGTGATTCCTCCAAAAATTCGATGATGAGTGATGATGATTTGATAGCTCCCACTTTGATACTTTGGAGCCCGAACAATTTCCGTTTAATCTGATATCTCCTTAATAATCATTTGCGATTGTTCCGCTCCATCACTAAACACCCTAACGTCATCGAATTACGTGTTTTACCTGCAAAGAATATAAACACTCACAGTAAACATATTCCAAGCATATAATCACATAAAACGGATTAAATCACGTAAGATAAACACTTTAGAACACATGTTTCACACTCTCCATCACATCCCCACACTTGTCGTTTGCTTGCCTCAAGCAAATCTGTCTTTCACTTTCACGTGGGTCGAACAAGAAACACACTTCCCATTCCCGAGACAAAGGTTAAGGTCTAATGTCATACCCGGTTCAAACTTTTTACAATTTACGAAATATTTAACGGAAAATTGAATAATCCCATATAAAATGATTATCCAAGATTAACCCGCCCGTAAAACTAACAAGTCATGCACATCCCTCACAAAGTTCTCTCCACTCGGTTTAAAATTGGCTAATAGTTGATGCATTAGCGCTTTTGAAATAATCACTCAAACCGATTAGAACACGTACCCGCATAGGCTTGCAACTCAATCATTCTCCACCACCGAACACGAATACTAAGAACAAGTCAAAAGGTCTTTGGAGGGTTGTAACGGGGCTAGGTTAAGGGTATGGAATAGGATTTTTTTTAAGTGGCTAAGGTGATGAAAAATTCAATTTTTATTACAAACGACTACTCTAAACAAAACTAAACTATAAACATTAACTACAAGGCAACAACTTTAGCCTTTTATTCAACAACTACTAACTTCATATTTTTGTATTTTTCTCAACATTTTTTTTCTCTTTTTTTTTCACAACTTTTATGAATTTTTTTTTTGATTTTTTTTTTCGCAAAATGTAAAGCACAACTATACAAACAAATAGACCTACAATCGAATTTTCATCACACGGGTTTAAAAGAAAAGGTTTAAGGTTATGGGCTAAAGGGGTTGACAAATGAAAGGATTATGCTCAAAGTGGGCTACTAGGGGATAATTTTTGGGTAAGGATATATAAATGGTTTTAAAGAAAAAAGTTCACCTAATGCCTTAATCATTCTCATGCTTGTATTCGGTCTATGGTCTCAAACGTATCAAAAGTCGCAAGTTCTACAATACATGACTAATGGTCCACTCAAACAAAGAAACATGAATATGTAATCATATGATGTAAAAGTGGCTCAAAACCTCACATATATAGAAGGTATGGTATGTGATATGCATGATGTGCTAGTTTCTTAGGCGAATTATTCCCAAATAACCACCCGCTAAATATCTGTCATGCTAATTAACTTGAACTTGACCATGACAAAAGACCAAATGGGTTGTGTCATCCCTCGTTAACTTAGTTACCTGTGCTTTTTAGATCGCTTCAAACAAAAACATTTTGAAAAATTTTTGAAAATTTTCCCCCATCCCCACACTTGAGGTAAACATTGTCCTCAATGTGTAGTGTTTAAATGAACAGGTCAAAAATCGAAAACTTTTACTCCCCCATCCCCACACTTGAGGTAAACATTGTCCTCAATGTGTAAGAACTAGAGTTTTTAAAACGCACAAGGGATGTGACACGGCTAACCTCCCCAAAATTTCACCCCGGAAAATAAAATACAATTTACAATCCACTTATTTGCTAACTAAAAATCAAAAGTAAAAAGAAACGTATGCACCTGATTTTTAAGCTCGTTTCTCGTGTGCTCTTCTTCTCTTCAAGGAAGCGGTCGTCCCACGAACATAATGTACCTACAAATCTTAACCCTTGTGTAGAAGCATGCTTCTCACAACCATTAAAATTTATTAGCTACCTAGTTCTACCACTTTTATGAAAATATTACCAAGTCATACGTTAATTCACTTTGATTTATGTGGAACAATAATTTACAATAACAACAAACCTAACTCACTTTCGTAGGAATCACGGTTGCATTTAGCTTATGCAACAAGCCCTTTTAAACCCCCCAATAGCTTGGGAGGACGAGAGGTCTCGTGAGGGTTATATAGGGAACACACCCACAACGTTCATTTAACTAGGCAAAGAAAAAAAAATAAAAAAGAAATAAAACGAACAATAGTATAAACTCTACAACAATTATACCTGATTTTCCTCTCATGGTGGTCGAAGTGCACATTTGCCTATCGAGTTTCCAACATACGCTCGGTAATTAGCATGCCGAATCCATACTCTTTTTATTATATTCGGCATACCCAATGTACAACTTCGGGGTCGTCTCTTAACAACATGGCCAATGTCTTTCAACGCCACCTTTCGAATTCTTATGCCCGAACCCGCATCCCCAACTTTGTTGGTTGGAGTGATAAGTTTGGGAGAAGGATGAATATGAATGTGAGCTTCTTTCGAATCCGATTCGTCTTGCGGTGTCATGTCTTCCGCTCGGTTCAAACATTCAATTTCTTGCTCCGAAAGATCTCTAACCTCTTCCACCACATCACCATCCACCATTGTGCCCTTAGCCAAAACCTCTTGGTCTCGTTTAAGTTGGGCTAAAGACTCCGCTAATTGACCCACTTGCACCACCAATGCTTCATGGGCTTTATCTCTCACTTCTTTCGCTTTCTTCATATCTTTGATATCCTGGTGATCTTCTTTCATCATGTTGTGATCTTCTTTCATCATGTTCATGAGAGCATCAAGCTTGGAATGCATCGACTCTTGAGGTTCCTCATATACCGGTTGAGGGTATTCATTATCATAATCATCATAATCCTCCCGGTAACTTGAGAAGTGTGGCAATTCGGGCTCATAGTAGTATTCTTGATAATGTGGTGGTGGTGGATTATCATATGGATAATATGAGGATGGACCACTGAAATCTTCATAATCCGCCCTCCTATAATCATATAATCCGCTAAGGTAGTCTTCCCGATCCCTGTTGGCTTGAACTTTTGCGTGGAAAACAGAGCAATCTTCTAAATAATGCTCTCCGCTTCCGCAACACTCACACGGATCATCATCTACCCAATTCATATTGAAAGATGTACCTGCAAAACATGTACCTGCACAGACAAGCTCGACCACCCGATCTAAAATCACAAATATACAAGAAAAAGGAAAGAAAAATAAACTAAACTAAAATCGAACAAGCAATGAAATACTAAGCGCACTAGCTCCCCGGCAACGGCGCCATTTTGACATGACCGTGTCATCCCGATCAGTAAAAAACCCAATTAAACCTAGGTAGCTAGGGTAAGTCGGGTATCGAATCCACGAAGAGCAGGTGGTCAGTATTGCACGACCCGTTCGATTAGTTAGACTATTTACAAATAATGTACAAGATGATTATGAAGATTGCTATTTTTATTTATTTGTTTGGTTTTTAAAATAAATCGGAATGAACCGACAAATTGATGTTATCGAAAACAATGATTGATTAACTAAACTTGTAAACTAAACTACTTAATTGAAAACAGGAATTAAGAATACGGATCACACCCGGTTTCGGTAATTGTAAGTCCTAGGGTTCCTACATGTTTTAATTCAACTCAATTGCATACGATTAGCGGATTTAGTGTACCGTGACTTAGGTGCAATAACTATCAACGTCCCGAAGAACGGACAAGAATGCACTTTGTAATCAACACAAGTAAATCCTAACCACGACAACGCATAACTACACATAACCATTTCGCAAAGTCATAACTTTTAACATCGTTCGACAATTTACGAATACGAAACAAATGTAAACTATTGTCAATCGTTTCAAAAATCAATACAAGTTGTCACAAAGTCAAATCAAAGAACAAATGCATAAACCCTAGAAAATACAACTACCTACACCGGGGTGAACCCGAAGAGACTAGCCGCTCATGGTTGAATGGACGCGATCACAAGTTGAGATAGTGATGAAGACATGATCGGTTCGGTATGTTCTGCGGCTGATGACTTATGGATCGATGATGATTATGTTTTGTGAGATAAAAAGGATGTATATCCCCTGCCTATGATCGATCCCCCACAAAAATGTTGTAGGTTGCTGCTGCCAAATCATTCGACCAGTCTCTCTTTTTAGGGCCCAAAGTTCTAGTCTATGGCTGCCAATACTCGATGATAATGATGATGTTGGGCCGTAAGAGCCACCCCCAAAAGTCAATACAATTTGCTGCCAATCATTCCCTCAATCGATGATAGTGGAGGTCCCAATTTCTTGTGGATAGTGGCCCAATAATATTTTATGGATGCTGCCAAACTTTCGTGTGTCATAAAGCCCATACTTTGATGGATGATGGAAGCCCAAAAGTCCAATAAAGTTGCTGCATATATTTCGATGGTGATCATGTATGAATGATGCTTCAATGATATTAATAATCAATTCAAGAGCCAACAAAAGTCCACATGTGCCTCCAAAATTCTCAATGTCTACGCATGTGTGTGAGAGTATATATGAATGATAAATTTTGATGGGACATGGTAATAAACAACTTCACGTGATGGATGATATTGTGAATGATGATGAGAAGTGATTCCTCCAAAAATTCGATGATGAGTGATGATGATTTGATAGCTCCCACTTTGATACTTTGGAGCCCGAACAATTTCCGTTTAATCTGATATCTCCTTAATAATCATTTGCGATTGTTCCGCTCCATCACTAAACACTCTAACGTCATCGAATTACGTGTTTTACCTGCAAAGAATATAAACACTCACAGTAAACATATTCCAAGCATATAATCACATAAAACGGATTAAATCACGTAAGATAAACAATTTAGCACACATATTTCACACTCTCCATCAACGTGTGTGGGGTCTAGCAGTTGACTCGGCAAGCCTATAGCGGGACACGTATGTTGGATCGTTGTGTGACCCTAACGAGTCAATCAGAAGAGTTATACATCTATTTCAAAGGCGGAATCAGAGAAATAGACTTGTAACAACTTGTTTTCCTCTAATTATCTTCTTATTATCGATTTCAAAGCTTTTACAGATCAAATGACAAACTGGCAGCACCTCGGCTCTGAATCGGAAAAGATTACAAATGACCAAGTAACTCAGCTATTTATACTTGTGCTAATTCCGTTTGAAAGTGGCACTGCCATTTCAAGCGACATTACAAATGTTAATTTCATGTGAAATGGCCAGTGACCATTTCAAGCGAAATTACCCACTTTAGCACAATCCCTAGTTTCTAACCTGCTTAGCACTGGTTTATCCTATCTAAACACAAGACTCAATAAAGACGAAGTTAATAGATATTTGTGCACCGACAGACTCCCCCTTGGATGTTAACGAAGTCTTTAGCATCAAATCTTCAGTCTTTAGTCTTTGTCTATCTTCTTGTTCTATCCAATTTGTCTAACAATGTAAGCATCCTTCAATTCTTCTTCTATCATCAGCTAGCATAAATCACAAAATCTGAATCTTTAACAACTTTCAAACTCCCCCTTGAATATAGATCCAGAATCTGTATCTGACTTTTAAGTCTTCAGACTCCCCCTATCAATTAGCTGGGATTTGCTATGCTGCTTTCATAAATTCAAACTTTATACCTGCACAATCTCTACCTAAACATAAGATTTATGATTATGACAATTTTAATCCAAACTTACCATTTGACTTCATTTGTTGGTTTTGTCAGAATTTAGAAATCTACTTAAGTATCCAGGTCCAAATTAATGACCCTGAGTACTTAATTTGTCTACCAAGTCCAACTTAATGACCTTGGTTGACCTGAGACAAAGCACACTGACATTTTATACAAACTAGATCAAACAATTTTCTAAAAATTTACAAGTTTCAAATTAATGAACTTGTTTTAACTTATCATTTTCCAGGTTTAACATGAAAAGCTCACAACTCATCTGTCCAGCTCAGAAACTTCCTGCATCTGCTTCAATTTTCGAATCTGAAGATCAGCTTTCCACTTTGGTTTGTCGGAAAATAAAACAGAAATGTAAAATCTTTTTGAATTTTGAATAAAGTTTCTAAACTAGAAATGAATTACAGAAATAAAATGCAGTAAAAGTAAACTATTTACAAACATATTTTTGGTGAGCGTGTTAGGGAATCATATCAGCTATTCGACAAGTCACAAGTACCGTTAAGCTTTAATTTCATATTTAGAATTAAACAATTCACTTAGATTGTCGATATACTGATCCACTTAAATTCTCACACAATTTTCAATCTATCCAGGATACGAATTAGGTGAATTAAGAACTTAAACTCATTCATGTGTCCCACCTCTTGAATATATTCCCGTATCCAGAACCCAATATTCAGTCTTACAGGTGAGTATACCACAGATGATATCTGTAAGGGGTTAATTGCGAGGACCGTGAGAGCTCAGGTCAGAACTTCCGTTCAGCAGAGAGATGACGGCTTCGACTTTAAGTTGGTCCCCTTTAGAGGATCATTTTTACAACAGCAATGATTAGCATTTTTCAATGTTTCATGATATGTGCAAAATGCAACATATAAATTACATCAATTGTGGCATAAAACTAACCCCTTTTTAGTACTAATGTTGGAAAAAGTGTGATTTTGTCTTCCTTTTGTATTTTCAGGATTAAATGAGCTCAAATTAACAAAAGAAGCAAAAAGACAGCTAAATCTAACATAAATACAAGAAAAGGAACAAACGTGGCATGCCCGACCTCCCCAAAAGCATATTCCCAAGCAAAACAAGAGAACAGAAGGCTGAACACGCCCCGTGCTCAGTGAACACGGGGGCGTGCCCAAGTGTCAGCATAAAAGACAAAGCTGTAGAAGCTTCCATCGCCCACCACGGGGCCGTGCTCAGCGGACACGGGGCCGTGGTCAATTATAAGATTCGAAGAATCCAGTCAAATCTTGATAGTATAGATATGCTTCTGCACACGGGGTCGTGCCCAGCGGACACGGGGCCGTGGTCAACTAATGCAGACAAGAGCAATTAATGAAGACAGAGAAGAAGGATGGACACGGGGCCGTGCCCACTGGACACGGGGCCGTGCCCGAGCTACTGTTCAGGCTATAAATAGGGGTGCTTGGCTCATTTGCAAACCATCCCTTGGCACACCACCTCTCTCATACTTCATCCACCACCCACCACCATCACAACACCATCATCCACCACCATCATCCATTGTCCATCATAGAGTGTGTGAGTCGTCTCGAGATCCAAGATTGATCGTAAGAGTTCTTAACAATCAAAGGCCATGTTTGCCTAAGTCTCTTACATCACTTGGTGAAGACAAGTGTCTAGTGTAATACTTTTTATTTTTAATCTTTTCGCACTTTTTACTTGGTTATGTATTAATGACTTTAATAACTAGTTTCTTATGTTGAAGGTGATTCTTCCTTATCGTTTGTCCGTGGTGTCTTGGCATTATTTTACTGTCTATATAAAATAAAAGATTTTCACCATTCATATCTCCACGGTCTATATGGAGGTATGTTGGCTACCTGGTCGGGGGTTAAGGGAACGGTTTGGTAAGAGTCTTGCCTTGTTTAGTGTATAGATCCTGCAAGGACCTGGGTCAAATTTAGTAGGACCTCCTTCAATACCCACCGGTATTGGATGGCGGGGGTCCAAACTCTTTGATCCCCTCATATGTAAGCTACTATTAATACTTTAACCCGGCTACTTAGGACTGTATCCCTGCTGACTCAGACTACTTAGCCGAGGGTAACGTCACCTTCAAAAGAGGGGCTTACCATAATATGCATTAATAACTTAATTAATTATCTTTCAATAATCCGACCCTTTAGGATTGTATCATTGCTGGCTCAAACTACTGTGTTGAGGGTAACGTCACCTTCAAAAGAGGGGCCTACTACAATAACTAAGATAATCTCTTAAATAGTGCAAAAGTGCGGAAATAATCAAAGGTTACACTAAACACGACTCGGAGCCAAGTGATTCATCTTGTCTATCTGTTTTAACATTTATTTTTATTTTTCAGCATTTTAGTTAGTTTTTATTTTTCTTATTTAAAAACCTTTTTTTTCTATACTTTTGATTTGATTAGACGTTGAGGATAAACCGGTACTAAAAGCTCTTGTGTCCTTGGACGACCTCGGTATCTTGCCAACCCTATACTACGCACATTTTTCTGCATTTTAGTTTAGTTTTGCATTTACAGTAGGTTGAACACGGGCCGTGCTCACTGAACACGGGGCCGTGCTGTATATTCTTCATAAAACACCCAGTAACAGAAGCTGAACACGGGGTCGTGCTCACTGAACACGCCCCCGTGCTCAACGAAATCAGTAACTTTAATTAAAACGCCCAGATACAGATCCTGAACACGGGGCCGTGTCCACTGAACACGGGGCCGTGTCCAGCCTCTGTTTCCGTTTTTATTTTTGTTTTCTGGTCTCGAGACGTTGTTGTAGTCTGCTGAGTGATTCTTATGGATCAATACTCAGGAGGTTACAATTACACCTATGAGGAGAATGATTATAGGAGTAATTATTGCACTAATTGTGGTGACCCGCACTCGGTTCAATATTGTAACTTATATCAACCGTCCACTTCATACACCTACTATGAGGAGCCCAGGTACGAGCCATCAACTTCATACACATCCTATGAAGACCAAAGGTATGAACATTCTCCCTCATACTCATATTTTGATGAACCAAGGTATGAGCCTTCTTACTCATGCTTTGAGGAACCAAGATATGAGTCACCACCTTCATATGCTTACTATGAGGAACCATGGCGTGAACAATCCACCTCATATGAGTATTATGAAGAACAAAATTACGACCCTTATCCATCATATACTTACAATGAAGAACAATGGTGTGAACCATCTACTTCATATGGGTATTATGAGGAACAAAGGATCGAACAACCGGATTCAAGCTTTGAAAATCCAGATCCTTTTTCTATAACCGAAGTGACCGATAGGATATTAGAACACCTTAAAGTTATCGAGCGCAAAATAAAAGAATCTCGCGCAAGGGAAGAGGAGTCCCGCGCGAGAGAAGAATTAATTAAAGAAGAGATATCTGAAAGTGTAAAAATGGAAGAACAAACAAGTGAAAA
Organism: Helianthus tuberosus; assembly: GCA_030545235.1. Taxonomy (NCBI): domain Eukaryota; kingdom Viridiplantae; phylum Streptophyta; class Magnoliopsida; order Asterales; family Asteraceae; genus Helianthus; species Helianthus tuberosus. The sequence goes on from CM060383.1 coordinate 161,433,560, forward strand.
ACCGATACATGAGTTAAACAATGAAAAAGGTGAGTCCGTTAATGTTAAAAAATTAAGAAGAGTCTAATTTTGAAGAAATTAATCTCTTATCACCTTCTTTTGAAAATCATTGTCTAGTTCCAACTCATGCTAAGTTTTTAAAAGAATTAAACACTAACACTAAAATTGACGAAATGGTAAGCGTTAAGTTAACTAAAGATCAATTGTCTAGTTCCAACTCATGCTAAGTTTTTAAAAGAATTAAACACTAACACTAAAATTGACGAAATGGTAAGCGTTAAGTTAACTAAAGATCAAACCTCGCTAATAAAAGAAGACCCATTTGAAATCAACATTACACCGGTTCCATGTTTTTTTCAAAATTCATTTATTAGTAATGTCACAATTGATAAAGATCTTTGCGTTAACATAATGCCTAACTACATCTTCGAAAAATTAAGTATTAGTGATTTTTCTCCACTTCAAATACCCATTTTTCTATCTAATCGGAGAGTAATAAAATCAATCGGTGTAGTTGAGGATGTCTTGGTTCAAACAAATCAAATGGTAATCCCAACCGACTTTGTCATCCTTGATGACGCTCCTCTAGTGTTGGGACGACCCTTTGTAAAAACTCACGAAGCTTTGAAAAACCAGAAGTTCAACAATCTACCTCTTCAATTGGGAGCTTTAAAAAGAGTGTCGATCTTGAGCGGTCAATGAAATATCCATTCGGCAATAATGACCCCCTAATTGAAGATGAAGATGAACCACCCGATACAAGTGAAAAGTTTGACCACTTTGTTGAAGAAGAGGTCACCATAGAACAAACTTTTAAAGTTCTTGATCAAAATGAGCATCCAAATAAGGAGTCTCCTAAAGACCCACCTCTTGAGCTCAAAGAACTTCCAAAAGGTTTGGAATATGCTTTTCTAGACAAAGATGGTAAATCACCTGTAATTATTTCATCTAAGTTAAATAGTTTAGAAAAAGAAAAATTAATTAACCTTTTGAAAAAACACAAAAATGCGATTGCTTGGAAGCTTGTAGATATTAAAGGAATAAGTCCTTCCATGTGCACGCACAAAATTTTAATGAATGATGACTACAAATCGGTAATACAACCACAACGTCGAGTAAATCCAAATGTTCAAGAAGTGGTTAAAAACGAAGTCATCAAATTACTTGACGCCGGACTTATTTATCCTATCTCCGATAGCCTTGGGTAAGTCCCGTCCAAGTTGTTCCAAAGAAAGGAGGTATGACGGTAATAACTAATGAAAAGAATGAATTAATACCAATGAGGACCGTCACAGGATGGAGAGTATGTATAGATTATATACGATTAAATGAAGCAATAAGGAAAGATCACTTTCCTTTGCCCTTCATTGATCAAATGTTAGAGAGATTATCCGGTCATAAATTTTACTGTTTCTTGGATGGTTTTTCAGGTTACTTTCAAATCCCGATAGCACCCGAAGACCAAGAAAAGACAACTTTCACATGTCCCTATGGGACTTTTGCTTATCGACGCATGCCATTTGGTCTATGTAATGCCCCTGCAACATTCCAACGTTGCATGGTAGCTATCTTCCATGACATGATAGAAAAGACAATGGAAGTCTTTATGGACGACTTTTCTATCTTTGGGGATTCATACGACCAATGCCTCGATAACCTTGAACGAATGCTATCCCAATGTGAGGAAACTAACCTCGCCCTTAACTGGGAAAAATGCCATTTCATGGTAACTGAGGGAATAGTACTCGGTCACAAAATCTCAAGCAAATGAATGGAAGTTGATCGAGCTAAAATAGACACTATTTCTCGATTACCACCTCCATCCTCCGTTAGAGCTATCAGAAGTTTCCTAGGGCATGCCGGATTTTATAGGCGGTTTATCAAAGACTTTTCTAAAATTTCGAGGCCTCTAACAAAATTACTTGAAAAAGATGCCCCTTTCATCTTTGACAAGGATTGCAATCAAACATTTCTAACCCTAAAGGAAATGCTAGTCAATGCACCTATCATGATAGCGCCTGATTGGAAATTTCCTTTCGAAATCATGTGTGATGCTAGTGACTTTGCAGTTGGAGCTGTCTTGGGAAAAAGAAAAGAAAAGCATTTTCACCCAATTTATTATGCTAGTAAAACACTTAACGATGCGCAAGAAAATTACACAACAACTGAAAAAGAATTACTAGCTGTGGTATTTGCTTTTGATAAATTTCGTTCCTATCTTGTTCTTTCTAAAACTATAGTCTATACAGATCATGCAGCCATTCGATATCTCTTCAAAAAGCAGGACGCAAAACCACGTTTGATTCGGTGGATTTTACTCCTCCAAGAATTTGATATTGAAATCAAAGACAAAAGAGGAGCTGAAAACACCGCAGCAGATCATCTTTCACGCTTAGAAGACCCAGCTTTGGAGGCAACCAGGGACGAGAAAATCAACGAAAAATTTCCTACAGAATCCCAAGAAATGGTGGAATACAAAGAAGAACCATGGTACGCCGACTATGCTAATTACCTAGCTAGCGGTATAGTCGCTAAAGGTTGGCCACATCATCAAAGAAAAAAATTCTTTGCTAATGTGAAGCATTACTTTTGGGAAGACCCTTATCTTTTCAAAATGTGAGCCGACCAACTCGTCCGACGATGCGTACATGGTAGCGAAGCACGAAGAATTCTCCGCCATTGTCATGAAGGTCCATACGGAGGACATCATGGTGCCGCTAGTACCGCACGAAAGGTCTTTGATTCAGGATTTTATTGGCCAACCATTTACAGAGACGCCCAAAGTCTTGTCAAGACATGTGATGCTTGCCAAAGAACAGAAATTAAATATCGGAATGGAATTCCATTCAAAGTCAATGGCCAACGGCTAAAACTATATCAATGATTTATTAAGGATGAAGAGGAAGAAATCTCGCTTCAACGGTCGAAGAATAAAAGCATCAACATCATACCTGGTAAGTTACGAATCAACGGGATGACATCTTAATTGGTAAGTCTTCTAACCAAGTTTTTGGGAAACAAAGGGCACTCACACGAGCACAAAAAAAAAAACCTTTGCTCGGCACGAGGCCGTGTCCGCGCAACTGTCGGGATAAATCCCCTTTTTTCATAACAGTTACACCATTCCACACGCCCCGTTTCCCCGAAAACGCTCTGGTTCAAGGCGATTTTCTGCAGATTTTCGACGTCTCCTATCATTCTAACAACATCAAGGTATGATTCTATCACTATTAGTAGTTAGATTAAGCATTTGCATGTAGTTAAAACATCAAAAATTTGGGGAAAAATCTAGGGTTCTTGAACTTCATCCGGATCGAACCTCAAATTTTTGCTTAAATCTGTTAGCATTAGTTCAGAATAGTGTTATAGGAAGTAAATCCACTTGTATTGTTCAAATATTCGCCCGATTTCTCACAAAAACCTCAAACCCTTGTTTTTGAACCGAAAAAGATAAAATTGAATGGGTAAACGGTTTGTTTTGGGAAAAACGACACTTGGGGTTTCATTTTCGGGGGAAACCGCACCAAGTGAACCAAAAATTTTCAAGTTTTCGAAACCAGGTCGAAAAATGAAATTTTTGAGTAACAGATGTCTGGACACGGGGTCGTGTCCGCTGAACACGGGGCCGTGTCCATCTCGCTGTTTGCAGTTTTGTCCGAAAACTCCATTGTTTCATGCTAACTTTTGATGTATTCTTTCAGATGTCAAGGAAATTCACGAGGTTCAACGCAAATAAGCTCGATGCTAGGGCTAGATATGAAGTACTTCAAACAAGACCGGAAGAATACCCAAGACAAGCATGCATGGATTTGTTAGCATTGGTGAACCAACTTAACCGCTTCAACAACCTAGTCACCGGACCACTAAGAGTCACCCTGACCACTCGACTTCGCTCAGTCCACGAGTGCACTATGGAATTCTATAGCACCTTCACGTTCAATTCAAGGTGCGACCCATTTGACAATGATGGGGTAGCATTCCGATTTGGTGGAACTAGGTACTCGATTTCAATGGCACAATTTGGGTCGATAATTGGGTTGTATGCGGAGGAAGATGTGGGTAATGAAGAAAACACCGGAGGGGTGCGAGAGTTGGATGAAAACGAACGCCAAGCCGCATGGGCTCAGATTGGTGAAGGGCACTACAACCCGAGCAGCACTAAGAGCACTAAGCTGAGGGACCCGCTTTACCGTTACATTCACAGAGTCCTCGCTTACTCTCTTAGCCAAAGGAATGATAGCAGTGGCGTTGTTGGGTTGAGAGATTTGGTGGTCCTCCATTGCATTCATACCCGCGGACACTTAGATGTTCCGTACCTCCTGCTCCGTAACATGCATCTGAACCGACTTGCTACTTCACCAACCCCTATCTTCTTCGGGGGGTGGATATACCGTCTCTTCAAGCACTTCACGAGCATACCTAGATCCTTCGAAAGGAGTCCATGGTCGGGAAGAGTGGATGTACACATCTGCCGCTCCATGAACTTAATTTATGAGGCTGAAGACGGGTCGGTTAGCTTCCAAAGGATGTAGGGGCATGCATGGAACCTGCAAGAGGCACTCGTCCTTCACGCTCCACAACATCATCAGTACCAGTACCAACCCCATGGTGATCCGGGCCAATCTTCCTCATAAGGAGGTGGTTTTCCTAACTTCCAAAGTTTACATGATTTGTTGCAGGAAAACCTCATGTGCACCAGGAAAACCTATAACATGGCGAGCAACACGTACAACCGGGTTGGAGCAATCGAGAGAAACATATCCGATATCCAAGATGATATTGGAAATATCCAGGAGTACATTGCGGGGCACGATGGAGGAGATGATGCTGATGAGGACGAGGACATGGACTAGGCGGGAGAAGCGGAGGCAGAAGCGGTTGTTTGGTGATCCCACAGGTTAACCCCCCCTTTTATCTTGAACAATTTCCGGCCTGCGTGCTGTGTGTTGAACAATTTACTTTCCTTTTAACTCTTTTTATTTTCTACATTTGTTTTTTTTTTCTTTCTAACTTTGTGATGTGGATGGTGAACGTTAGTAATTTAGGATGTTTGCTATGTTTTGGTGTAGTGTTTATTGCTAAAAACAGGTACATAAGAGGCTTAGAACACTAAACATTAGTGTTACTAAAGCCGGGACAGGAAAAACCAGAACCAGAAACCTGTTTTTCACCTTTGCAGATTGTCCACACGGGGCCGTGTCCAGCCAACACGCCCCCGTGCCCACTCCCCAGACCTGTTGTTTGTCTAAATCTGCAGACTTTTGCCAAGACACGGGGTCGTGCCCAGTGGACACGCCCCCGTGTCCACCTTCTGTAAGTTTTCGTTACTGGCACCTGAACACGGAGTCGTGTCCAACGAACACGGGGCCGTGTCCAGACGCCCAGTAACATAAAATTTTGCTTTTTCACACCTTTTACACATTCAATCAACCTAAAAACTTATTTTTGGGACACATTGAGGACAATGTGTAATTTAAGTGTGGGGGGGGGGGATGCTAAAACTTTGAATCTTGCATGTCCTAATTACAAGCCTTACACAACACTCTATTGGAAACGTTAATCACCCCAAATTTTTTTTTCAAAAATTTTCATTTTTTTACTTGTCTAGGTTTAACTTGGGAATTTCAAATTCTAAAAAAAATGTTATATTTTTACAAATTTACAACCGAAAGCGTCGTGATAAAAAGAACCAACATAAGAAAATTATGAAAAGGCATGACAAGCTTAGTTAAAATTTAATTATATATACTTGATCACATAAAAACCCATTCCCACAAAAGTGAGTTTTGAACCTTTATTGAGCATACAAATACATATCTTTAAACTAAATGCTCATTTTTCGTTTCTTGTGTGAATAGCCGCTTGGTTCTTACAACTCTAGAACTTGCCACGACGATGCATTCCCGGTCCTTACCAACTTAAACCCGAGTAAGTAAATGATGGCGGGATTAGGACTAACCCTTTTTATTTCTACACCATTATTTTTCTTTTTTTTACCACCTACCCAAAATCCCCCTAGTTAACCCCTTTGAGCCTAAACCTTTTCATTTCTTAACCGAAATCAAACACCCTTTCACCCACCAAAACTTTTTTTTTTAATTTTTTTACCATTTGTTTTAGTAACAAGCTCGGTTTTTCGTATGACTTTCAAAAAAAAAAAATTTGTTGATGATGAAGCAAAAGAAATAAACAAGCAAGTTCATTAAAAATAACTTTGTTTGAATTATGGCTTCATCAAAAAAAAAATTGCAAAAATAAAAGGTCTTACGAAAACCGACGCTTTTTACGCTTTTCGCTCTTTTTTTACTAACCACTAACCCGACCACCTACCTTTAACCCAAGCCTAACCATTCACCCAAAAGTCCTCTTGATATTTACAAAGGTATATAGTTAAAAAGGAGGAGGATTGATTGCTTGGCAAGCCTATGGTAGGAGTAAGTTCCATGCCGCTATCGAGTGATTCACTAAAATACATCTTCGGCCGAGTGTTGAGTGATCCCCCGTGAGGTATGTGAACTTGTATATAAATAGAATTTTAAAGAGGCATGTTATGCCCTAATAAGTAATTTATCTTATGAAAAGTTTTTAAATAAATCATGACGAATAGGATTGTAAATAAATAAAAATAAAACTTAATAAAGAATCTTGGAAATCCCGACACTCAATGACAAGCCCAAAAACCTTCTCTTCTACCCATTCCATTTGAGAGCGTAAAGCCACATTATAAAGAGTTTTGCTTGAGGACAAGCAAAGATTCAAGTGTGGGGGTATTTGATGTGTGCAAAATGCAACATATAAATTACATCAATTGTGGCATAAAACTAACCCTTTTTTAGTACTAATGTTGGAAAAAGTGTGCTTTTGTCTTCCTTTTGTATTTTTCAGGATTAAATGAGCTCAAATTAACAAAAGAAGAAAAAAGGCAGCTAAATCTAGCATAAATACAAGAAAAGGAACAAACGTGGCATGCCCGACCTCCCCAAAAGCATCTTCCCAAGCAAAACAAGAGAACAAAAGGTTGAACACGCCCCGTGCTCAGTGAACACGGGGGCCTGCCCAAGTGTCAGCAAAAAAGACAAAGTTGTAGAAGCTTCCATCGCCCACCACGGGGCCGTGCTCAGCGGACACGGGGCCGTGGTCAACTATAAGATTCGCAGAATCCAGGAAAATCTTGATAGTACAGATATGCTTCTGCACACGGGGTCGTGCCCAGCGGACACGGGGTCGTGGTCAACTAATGCAGACAAGAGCAATTAATGAAGACAGAGAAGAAGGATGGACACGGGGCCGTGCCCACTGGACACGGGGCCGTGCCCGAGCTACTGTTCAGGCTATAAATAGGGGTGCTTGGCTCATTTGCAAACCATCCCTTGGTACACCACCTCTCTCACACTTCATCCACCACCCACCACGATCACAACACCATCATCCACCACCATCATCCATTGTCCATCATAGAGTGTGTGAGTCGTCTCGGGATCCAAGATTGATCGTAAGAGTTTTGACAATCAAAGGCCATGTTTGCCTAAGTCTCTTACATCACTTGGTGAAGACAAGTGTCTAGTGTAATACTTTTTATTTTTAATCTTTTCGCACTTTTTACTTGGTTATGTATTAATGACTTTAATAACTAGTTTCTTATGTTGAAGGTGATTCTTCCTTATCGTTTGTCTATGGTGTCTTGGTATTATTTTACTGTCTATATAAAATAAAAGATTTTCACCATTCATATCTCCACGGTCTATATGGAGGTATGTTGGCTACCTTGTCGGGGGTTAAGGGAACGGTTTGGTAAGAGTCTTGCCTTGTTCAGTGTATAGATCCTGCAAGGACCTGGGTCAAATTTAGTAGGACCTCCTTCAATACCCACTGGTATTGGATGGCGGGGGTCCAAACTCTTTGATCCCCTCATATGTAAGCTACTATTAATACTTTAACCCGGCTACTTAGGACTGTATCCCTGCTGACTCAGACTACTTAGCCGAGGGTAACGTCACCTTCAAAAGAGGGGCCTAACATAATATGCATTAATAACTTAATTAATTATCTTTCAATAATCCGACCCTTTAGGATTGTATCCTTACTGACTCAAACTACTGGGTTGAGGGTAACGTCACCTTCAAAAGAGGGGTCTACTACAATAACTAAGATAATCTCTTAAATAGTGCAAAAGTGCGGAAATAATCAAAGGTTACACTAAACACGAGTCGGAGCCAAGTGATTCATCTTGTCTATCTGTTTTTACTTTTATTTTTATTTTTCAGCATTTTAGTTAGTTTTTATTTTTCTTATTTAAAAACCTTTTTTTCTAAACTTTTGATTTGATTAGACGTTGAGGATAAACTGGTACTAAAAGCTCTTATGTCCTTGGACGACCTCGGTATCTTGCCAACACTATACTACGCTCACGATGGGTGCACTTGCCCATATGTGTGTTTGGTGTTAGTAAAATATCGTGTTTTATAAATTTAAAACTTTACTAACGTGTAAAAAGGGCTTAAAATATACTTAAAATTATACACCACTTTACGCACATGATTTCATCATTTTGTGCTGAGGGCGGTGCTATATTTTAAGCAAGCGGTAAAGTATTATACGGGGACTAGGCCATTGCTTCCGCAAAATCAGAAGTCCCGGGATAATACCCCAGATATCACTGAGTATAAAGACCTAGTATCTCAGAAAGAGGGATCTTTCAAACAAGATTTCAGGGGTTACCTATATATCCAAGTAGTGTTCCCCACGAAATAAGCAAGTAAAGATTTAGGTTTATATCCCGAACAAACCTACTAAATGTGTAAAAACCTATCGGCATATCATCAGCGAGACTGTTTAACACTTATAAACTTTACATTTCTTTAGCATACTGTAACTGTCAAGCTAATGTACTATCATTTTCCCTTTTTACACAAGCTCTTTTCTGGTTTTCTATTGTTTTTGTATTTTGAAAATATCTCATCTTTTTGGATTTTTGAAATTTTTATTGTTTTTGTATTTTCTGAAAATATTACCCTATACTCCCCCTAAATACCAAAACAAGTAAAAAATCGACAAACCATTGCAGATTGCTTCTCAACATCATCTACAATGTCTCCTTCATCAACGCCAAGAATCTCCTCCAACACCGATAAAAGCTTCATACCGTTCAATTTTAACAAATATTGAAAACGAGTTTTGTCAAACGCTTTGGTATGTAAATCAGCTTTTTGCTCGTCTGTGTGAATTTTCTCAATTCGTATCAACTTCTTCTCGAAACAATCGCGAATGAAGTGATGACGAATTTCAATGTGTTTCGTTTTAGCGTGATGAACAGGATTTTTAGTGATATTTATAGTTGCCTCATTATCAACAAAAATAGGGATGTTAAGAAATTGCAAACCGTAGTCGCGCATCTGTTGCTGGATCCACAAGATCTGAGAACAGCAACTGCTAGCAGATACATACTCAGCTTCACAGGTGGATAAAGCTACAGAGGTCTGCTTCTTGCATTGCCAGGTAACCAATCGTGGTCTGAAAAACTGGCACCCCGCTGTTGTTGATTTAGCGTTAACTTTGCAGCATCCGAAATCGGAATCGGAATACCCTTCAAGCGTAAAATCGCCTTCTCTTGGATACCACAACCCCAGTGATGTAGTTCCTTTCAGGTAGCGTAATATCCGTTTCACAATCACCATATGCGAAGCTCTTGGGTTAGACTGAAATCTTGCTGCGAGGCAGGTTGGATACATGATATCGGGTCTAGAAGCTGTCAAATTCATCAGCGATCCGATCATGGAACGATATAACGTTTCATCTACCTTCTCTCCAGTGAGATCAGGGTTTATCCCATGGTTCGTCGCTAATGGGGTGGAAGCTGGAGTAGAACCTGACATCCCAAATTTCTCTAAGATATCATGAACATACTTCATCTGATGTATGAAAATTCCCTTAAGCAGTTGATCAACCTGAAGTCCCAAGAAGAATTTCATCTCACCCATCGATGGTATTTCAAATTTTTTCTTCATAACTCTTTCGAAATCTTTGCACAGATTTTCATTTGTTGACCCAAATATGATGTCGTCCACATATATTTGAACTATCAGAAGATGACCATCGACTTGTTTGGTGAAGAGAGAGGCATCCACTTTTCCACGGATGAAGCTGTTGGCTAGCAGGTGTTGAGACAATGTCTCATACCAAGCTCTCGGGGCCTGGTGTAAACCATACAGCGCTTTATCCAGCAAATAAACCTTATCTTTGTGGATTGGATCGGTAAAGCCCGGTGGCTGTCCGACATATACCTCCTCTTTTACCTTCCCATAAAGAAACGCCGATTTCACATCTAACTGATAAACTTTGAAATTTTTCCAAGATGCAAATGCTAGGAAGATTCTGATCGCTTCAAGTCTAGCAACCGGAGCATACACTTCAGTGAAATCTATACCCTCTTGCTGACTGAAACCCTGGACTACGAGTCGAGCTTTGTTACGAATAATAACCCCTCGATCGTCTCTTTTACACTTGAACACCCACTTGGTGTTTATCTTCCTTTGACCATCAGGCAAGTCTACCAATTTCCACACTCCTAACTTCTCAAACTGACTCAACTCCTCTTGCATCGCGTTGACCCAAGAATCTTCAGTTAGTGCTTCTTTGTATGTTCGCGGTTCAATCTGCGAAATAAAACAACTAAGTGAAAACTCAGTTTGTAACGAAGCAACTGTAGAATAAAAACAAGTAAGGCCTTGGTCAATTTGACGTCTAGTGCGAACGCCTGATTGTAATTCTCCAATAATCAACTCTTCTGGATGGTACGAAAGAGTTCTCGGCATCACTTCGCCCGGAACATCTACCTCGCCTTCCAAATTTGTAACATTCTGATTTGCACCTTGTTCACTGACAGGAATTGTTTGACTTGAAATCTGGATTTTTTCCCCCTCAGAATCTGAATCACCATGATCGAATATAGGTCTGTCATCAGATTCTTGATTATCATTGACTGCCGTCTGATTGTCAGGAGTTTGCTGAATATCATCATGCTCTCCAGCATTACTAGGACCAGCTTCATCGTCATTAGAAGCTCGATTTTGACGTCTAGAATACTCAGTTGGGAATCTTTCTTGTGATTCTTCATACTCTCTCAGAATATCTAACTCGTCAAAGAAATTTTTTTCTTCTTCTTCCATGTCAAACGAATCCCATAAAGTATCGTAATTAAAACGCCATGAGTCGCCTGGATTCTGAGGTGGCATGGTATAACCTTGACACTCAACATTGTGTGCTTCAATAATCCGCTTCAAGCTTGGAACAAAAACTCGCTTTAATGGACTTGAGTAACCCACAAATATTCCTTCAATGCTCTTTGCACCAAACTTTCCAAAAGGTTCTAGAACTGTGCAGGGAGACCCAAACGGTTCTAAATACTTCAGGTTCGGTTTGCGGTTGTTGATTAGCTCGAAACACGTCTTGTTGAATTTCTTCACTGTGAGAACCCGGTTGAGTGTATAGCATGCGGCTGACACTGCTTCTGCCCAAAAGTTAACAGGTAGTTTGGAATCAGCAATCATCGTCCTGGCCGTTTCAATTAGCGTCCTGTTCTTTCTTTCAACTACTCCATTCTGTTGCGGAGTGTAAGGCGTGCTAAATTCATGCAATATACCTCTTTCATCACAATATTCTTCCATTTTGATGTTCTTGAACTCTGTACCGTTATCACTCCTGATCCTTCTGATTCGAGTTTGATACAAGTTTTCAATTTTTCTGAATAACATCATCAATCTTTCAAACGTCTCATCTTTTGACTTCAAAAATAATACCCATGAAAATCTTGAGTAATCGTCTGTAACTACTAGACAATATAGATCCCCAGTTATGCTTTTGACGTTCACTTGACCAAACAAATCCATATGGAGTCTTTCTAAAGGTCTTGAGATTGAGTTTTCCTTCTTCCCAGGGTGAGATTTATTCTTTTGCTTGCCTTTGACACAGCTAATGCACTCCCCCTCAAGATGAAAACCTTTCACATGAACACCAATTACTAAGTCGTTATGCACCAGGTGATTCATTTTTCGCAAGTGAATATGACCCATCTTTCGATGCCATAACTGTGATTCTTTTTCCGTTGCTCTTGACATAAAACAATGAGTCTGACCCGTGGTAGTAGTTGCTACACTCATGACCAACACGTACAGATCATTGACTCTGGGTGCTCTCATGATAACCCATTCTTCAGGAACAACAAATCCTGGTTTCAAGATCAACCATTCTTTGTCTGTAAAGTGCGTTGTATACATTCTATCACAGATTTGCGAGATACTCAGCAGATTATTTTCAAGCTCGGCGATGTAGTTAACTCTTTCAAAGTGACAATCCCATTCGATAAAGTTCCTTCACCAAGTATTCTACCACCTTGATTACCTGAAAATCCTACATAACCTCCATTAAACCCTCTAACATCATACAATAGGGTCTTCTTCCCTGTCATGTGCCGAGAAGCTCCACTATCCATAATCCAACGTGAAACGGATCTTGGAAGCTCCTGCACATATCACGAACATTTAGTTAGATTTTGATGCCACCCAAGCCTCTTTTGACTCAGGTAGCTTGACATTTAGGTGAGTTTTTGCAATGTAGAGTGGCAGAAAATTCTTATCATTCATCTTTAAGCTCTCCCCAGACCCAATCTCAACTTTTTGTATAAAAAGAAATCATTTTGAGAAGGTTGACCAGATGATTGGTCTTTCTTTGGTACATTCTTCTTTTCAGAAGTAGTAGCCTCTTGTGGTTCAAGTTTCTCACAGTAATCCAAAGGTACATGCATATTTTTAGTTGAAGATGATGATTTTACGGTCTCAGACACCTTTGGTTTTGGAAAACTTAACTCCTTTACCATAGATTTTGGCTTCCATGCTTGTTGAGGCGAAGCAACCCGTTTGTAAAATTTGTCATTTTTAGTTACCACATTCTTAACTGGTTCAGTTTTGACTTTGGTATTTTTATTTTTCAAAACTTTTTGCTCAACAATCATTGGAGCTTTTCCTTTTGCATCAACTTTCTTTTTCCGATTCTCAACAACTTCAGTCTTAGACTTCAAGTTGGTACACTTTCGTGCAATATGTCCAACTTGATTGCATTTGAAGCATGTTCGGGTGTCAACAACCCGACTTGTGCCTCGTACTGAGGCTGTGAGGCCTTCTTCTCAAAGAATTCTTCATTTGTTTTCGAAAAAATCTTAGATTCTTCATCAGAAAGTGAACTTGAACTCGAAACAAACACCTTTTTCTCAACACACTTCTTGTTTTGAACATTCCTTCTTTGATAATTCTTACCACCCTGATATCCACCCGACCATCGGTTTTGATTGTTGTGATAAAAACGCGGTGGTACAACAGGTTTCTTATAGTAAGCCTTATCTTTTTCAAAATTTAGTTGCCTCTTGGAATGTTTTAAACCTTCAATTTCCGACATTTCAATTTCAACTAATTTGAACACATTTGTAAATTTAGCAACATTAACATTCTCCAGTGGAAACTCAGAGTCCGAATACAACTTATCCGATCCCGACATCTTGTACATGACAAGAGTAGATTCTTCATTTAAGTTGTTTTTGGATTTTTTTTTCGGAATGTAATTGTTCAGAAAACATTCTTCATCCTCAGCTGAATCACTTTCAGACTTCAAAACATTTTCAGCCATGCCTTTAACAATTTCTGACTGAACACTATCTTCATCGGATGATGTATTGAATGTAACATCAATTGACTCTGGAAGTTTAACCTCATCAATTTCTTCATCATTAACCAACCCGGATTTTTTCTTTGAAAAATTATTTAACACTGGCGGTGGAACCTGATGAAACCCAACCCCGGTTCCATCCGAGTAAACATCTTCGTCTGCTTTGTTCTTCCTAATTGGTTTAGGGACGATATGTTGAAGAACAAAACTTGCGGAGTTGTAACTGGTCAATTTCAACTGGATGCGTTCATTTTCAATTTTAGCTTCTTGAAACTGAAGCTTCAACTTAGCAATCTCATCCAGTTGTTGGTTGATTTGCTCTTCTTTTACTCTAAGAACACCGGTCAGTTGAAGATTTTCTTTGGTTGTTTTACCATTTCTTTCATCAGAATCTTTTACCGTTCGTTTTAGCTTCTCAAAATTTTCTGAAATTTGACGATTTTCAAGAATCAACTTTTCATTTTCTTTTCTAATTCTTTCTATGTCATTTTTATCATTTTCGATTTTCTCAGTTAATTCTTTTAATCTGTCGTTCGAAGCTTTCAACATTTTGTCACGGTTTAAAATCTGATCTTCAACATTTCTGACTTTTCCAGTCAGTTCTTCAACCTTCTTACCGCTGAGGTAAGCAATTGTACTACAAACTTTGCACTCTTTCATGCAATTTTTGCAGTCATTCTCAGTTTTGTCTTTCTTACCTTATTCATGTGTATCATTTGAACTGACCTTGTTTTTGGACTCAGTTCCAGAACCAGAAACTACCTTTAGTTCTTTTGCAGCAAGAACTTTGTCAGCCATTTTCTTCAAATTTTCAGCAGTGAATTCTTGCGACATATCAATAATCCCGTCATCAATTTTCTTTGGCTGCGGCTCTTTTTCTTTTTTCTTTCTCTTTCTCTTTCTCATCAGCTTCTCCTCCACCCCACCACATTCTTTGCCTGGCTTCTTCTTCTTCATAAATTTGTTTGGTGAGAGTTTCAACATCGACAGTATCTGGATCAACAGCTATGTTTCCATTAGGATCATGATAACATTCTCTATCAGGATCCCATCTTTTCGCCTGTTTAGATTCTTTGTATGTACGATAGATTCTGCCTTTCATGAATTGAGCTGTTTCCTTCCTGTTGACGTACTTCACTTCTTCAGATCTGGTATATTTAAAAGGAACAATCTTTGCTGCTGTAAATGCGTATCCGACTGCATCTTCCTCTGGCAAAACATCACTCCAATCATAACCTTCATCATCATGAAAAACAGCAAGTGCCTTGGATTTTTCTTTTGGTGCCTCCTCTATCTGCTTCATCCTGGGAGGTTCTGCTTTATTTTGATGATAAATTGCTCTGTTGTAATAATCCTCTCAAAAAGGATTTGCAGTATCATCAGAGTAAGCATTTCGGCACTCACGCTTAAAATGACCTTTTTGTTTACATTTAAAGCACGTGACTTTTGACTTGTCAAAGCCTAACTTGGTAGAAGGTCCACCAATAGATTGTCTTCCAGTAATCTCCATGAATCGCTGCGCTCTTCTCACTGCACTCGCCATACACCACCTTATATCGATCAACTCCATCTCCTCGGGATCGATCTGATCGTAGTCTTCTTTTGTTAGGTTGGTGTTTCCTATCTTTCCTGCAACGAGGCTTTCGTACGATTCTAACACAGACGCTAAAAACACCATCTGTTGTTTGGCAGATTCTTCACTAAAATTCTGACCATTCTTTAAATCAACAGCAATGTTGCATTGGAATAGATTTTTCGGAACAGATTGACTTTGAGCAGTTGATGAAGATCCACTATGATAACCACTGCTAGGAGTTTCTTGATTCACTGTATTTGAACTTTCTGCAGAAAATGCTGTTTTTGGTGATGCAGATTTCGGGATCATACTTCCTCTGTAATACAGCTCTACATTCTGCTGGTATGATGTGTTGTTGACTTTATTGGATTTTCTGATCTCCAATTCATGGCTTTCCAGTCTTTCGATAAGCAGATCCACTGTCAAATCTTCTGACTTGATTGTGTTTTTCAGCATCAAGGCAAAGTATTGCCAGTCTTGCTCATTTGGCAGTGAATCAAATAATTTGTCAACCAACTCCTCTCAAGTGTATATGATTCCGTGTCTTGCAAGCTCCATCTTCAAATGCCCAAATCTTTCAATCATTTTAGACACTGATTCGTTTTTCAAACATCCAAACAAATCAAATTCCTTTCGTAACAACTTCTTTTTGTTCTTAACTATCTCGGCACTACCCACACATTTCACTCTCAGTTTCTCCCAAAGATCTTTCGAATCTTTGTACTCAATCAATGAAATGATGTCGTCTCTCACAGACTGGTGAAGCAAAGCAATGCACTTTTGTTCAGCAACATATCTTTCTATTTGATTATCTTCTAAATTTTCATAATCCGTTCTCCCCAAATCAAAACCATTCTTCAAGCTTTTCCAACTGGGATATGCAAACGCATTAAGCCATTCTTCAAATCTTGTAGCCCACCTGTTGTAATCTTCAATTACCATCAACTTGGGCGGCTTGTTGTATGTTCCATATGCACTGTCTACACTCATAGTATCAGAAAGAATCTTCTTTGCACTTGGTGTAGGTGTAGTTTCATTCGTGTTAGTTGATGTGCCATCTCCCGAACCACTTGTAAACGCAAACACGTCACTAAATGGATTCATAAAATCATCCATCTTTCAAGTACCTGAAACAATCAACAAACACTTAGAAAATTTTTGGATTTTTAACAAAGACACTTTCAAGCGAAATCAGTTCAAGCGAAATCAGCTTTTTCACATGGAATAAGGTTTTCAAACGAAATCACCAAATGGAATTTAATTTCGTGCGGAATTAGCTTGATTCAAACGGAATCAAGTCACTTTGAAGCGAAATAGCTAATTTCGTGTGAACTCAAACGGAATCTGATTTCGTTTGAAATCAAACAACACTTTCAAACGGAATAAGTGATTCCGTGTGAAACTTTCAAACGGAATTAGTGATTTCGTGTGAAACCAGCAACACTTTCAAATGGAATTAGTCACAAAAGCTAATTCCGTGTGAAATCACAAGTGCAATTTCGAGCGGAATTAGGATGACATCATCCTGTCGGCCACCAATTTGTCAAATTGACCCAGATTTTGATCGAATTTTGGTCCAATTCTTTCAAGGATTCAATAAAATGGTGTTACACATGATATATGTGAAATTTAGTCCATTTTATCCGTTAAATCTCATTTAATTTTGAAAAGAATGTGAAGAAGTGAGAAAAACTAATGAAATCAAGCTGAAAACGGTATGAACTCTTCGACCGAGCTCTGATACCACTTGTTGGATCGTTGTGTAACAAGTCAATCAGAAGAGTTATACATCTTTTTCAAAGGCGGAATCAGAGAAATAGACTTGTAACAGCTTGTTTTCCTCTAATTATCTTCTTATTATCGATTTCAAAGCTTTTACAGATCAAATGACAAACTAGCAGCACCTCGGCTCTGAATCGGAAAAGATTACAAATGACCAAGCAACTCAGCTATTTATACTTGTGCTAATTCCGTTTGAAAGTGGCACTTCCATTTCAATCGAAATTACAAATGTTAATTTCGTGTGAAATGGTCAGTGACCATTTCAAGCGAAATTACCCACTTTAGCACAATCCCTAGTTTCTAACCTGCTGAGCACTGGTTTATCCTATCTAAACACAAGACTCAATAAAGACGAAGTTAACAGACATTTGTGCACCAACAACGTAGTCCCTGGCGACCCGCGTAAAACCCACCCTCATCTGTCGCGGGGCGCGACATACCCCCTGAACAGCCCTATATATAGAGAGGTCGAGCATTCAGTCCCAACTCGCTCAAACATTCAATCTCTCTCTCAATATTCTGAATATTTAGAATAGTATCGGGCATTATACCCCCTAATTAACGAAGCTCTGCCTCTTTGTAAGTATTTTAACCCCCGGTTACGTATTAGATACGTTGCCCGATTGATCTAAGGTTCTGTAACGGCTGTCGAGGTTCTGCCCGACGTAGTCATTGGAATTCTGTCTCGGGGAGGGTATTACTAATGTAAATATTGGGTTATTATACTAACGCGTGTGCATTGTGTAATTAATAGATAATCACCAGGAAATCCTAAAGGAAAACCCTAAGACAACAATGTGAGTAATCTCCTTTTTGTGAACCTTTTTGTAAACTATTTTTACAAAACCTCAAATGTTTTACATTATATTAAACAGTGATTGAGTATTTGTATTCTACAATTATCGTCGGTATGTTGGGGTTTTGTATACAAAATTTGTTACTACACTGTGAGTAGTAACATGACCACAAGTCGGGTTGACAGTACCGTGGGTGGTAATTAAAGTAGATGGAAACAAATGTAATTGCGCGACCACCCTCAATACTGTAAAATGGTTTAACTTATCTTGATTAAACTGGGATTCACTCACCAGTATTTCCCATTGACAAAATGTTTTTAAACGCGTTTCAGGTAAGAAAATGTGAAAGCCAATTAGAAGCCAGCTGGACAGCACTGAAGGCTTGGAAAAGTGGCTATAAAAGTTACCTAAATAAAGAGATGTTTAATTTAAATAAAATTGGGTTTATCCCAATAAAAATGTTTGTACTGAAAACTTGGGAATTTCCCATGTGTTTAATATCATAAAAGTGTGGTATTTTACTCTGATAAAATATTTCCTAACTACGATCCTGATGTAATTTCCGCTATCAAACTGATAACAAGTCGATACCACTGAAACTGGCCGCGGCCGCCCGTACCCGGGTGAATAGGGGATGGGGGTTGCGATAGAAGGTGGTATCAGAGCTAAGCCACTGATTCAGCCACAGAAGTGTTCCGCTGACACCAAGATATTATTCAAAATGTTAGGAAATTTTCTACGGAACTACGTGCATATTTTATTGTTGTGTGTTATTTGACTATTTGTTAGTTTACAGTATGAGCGACCAAGGTCCTTCAGACGCTTACCGTCAGTTGTCCAGCTCACCTAGGGACGAAGGCACCTCTTCACAGCCTACCCTCTCAGGGTATTCAGCTGACAATGAAGATGGGATATTCGTGTTCAAGGCCCAATCTGAAAAGCCATTCCCTCCTAAGAAGAGAGGATGGTTCAGCAGAGGAGCGCATGAACATAGGAAAAGGATGAGAAAACTCCAGCAACAGCGTGCTTTAGCAGCCGCTAAGAGAGAAACAGATGCTCACACCCAGGATATGCTCAATAGGAGTCTAGCAAACTTTCATATCTTAGTAACTATAGCTGCAGACCCTAATCTAGAGCAACTCATAGCACCCCAACCCTTACCCTTGTTTCCCACACAACCAATGGAGATTGAAGTCAACTCGGAAAACCAAATCCCGCACCAGCCTTTGATCCAGCTGAGATACCTAGAGTACCAACACCCAATCCCTTAGACCCAGACTACGACCCGTGGTTTGACGACCATAGGGATTACCAGCAACACTACCCAATACCAGAGGAACCCATGCCAAACCTAGCAGCCTACCCAGATCTAGACCCTCTAGACCCTTATTATGATAATGACCAATTCATCAGGGAAATTCTAGAGAACCCTTACCCTTACCAAGAACCGATGCCCCAGTTCCCAAACCCAATACCAGCCACTGCACCACCCATGAGCACAGAAAATGTGCAAGAACTCCGAACCTTTGGTGAGGAGATTTAAGAAGGAAGTGAAAGGATGAAGCAGATAGGGGAACGACTCGTCTGGAAATATGACGAGCGTAATATGGACTTTTGGATGAACCCCTATCATTAGTAATAATAGTAATACTATAATAATAAATATATATATAATATGTGTGTATGTTTGGAAAAAAAATTTAGACGATAGCTATGGATGCATAATAGTATTGTAATTTTAAATTCCAGTTTCCAGTTTGTATTAGCGCATAATATATAAGAAATAGTAAAAGTCACAATGATAGACGATTTTGATCAATATGTGTGTTGTGTGATTGTTTGTATTGGATATTGTGCTATGATATTAATATGTGCTAAATGTTTGAAATTCAGATGGAGAATGAAGTGAACCAGGAAAACCAGAATAACAACGATAACCCGAACAACAATAATAATGGAAACCAAGTGGATAATAGTGCCATCCAACACATAGTGGCACAAGGAATTATAGACGCAATGTCATATATTATTAAAACGGTTAAGGACGTGGATAATAAAAGTAACAATGGAAGTAAGCGACCTACTGAACCAGATCACAGCGTAAACAATGGAGCAATACTTCAAGTGCCCATTCCTAAAAGAAGAAGAACCATGTCTTATGGTTGTTCTGATAAAGAATTCTGGTCTTGTAAACCGATGGAATTCTCGGGCAATGAAGGGGCAGCTCTACGCTGGATAAAAAAGACTGAGACAGTCTTGAAAATAAGCAAGTGCGCGAAAGAGGATAAGATAATGTTTGCTTCCAATCTGTTTAAGAACTCAGCCTAGAATTGTGGAGCACTATTCTCCAGTCTAGGGGAAGTGACAGGGTTTACAATATGGAATGGGAAGAATGTAAGAACATGGTGGAAAGGAAATTCTGCCCACCTAATGAAAAAGAACAGATAGCAAATAAGTTCTAGAACCTTAGAATGAGTGGAGTGGAAAGCAAGGGTTATACTACTAATTTCTTCGAATACGCTAGAATAGTGCCAACCCTTGCATCACCAGAACCAATATTAATCTCCCGTTATATATGGGGATTAATCAGTGAGATAAGGCATGTAGTCAAGGCAGCTAGACCCCAAACCATAGAGGAAGCTGTAGAACTAGCAAACACCTTGACTGATGAATTAGTTAGTACACGAGAAGAGAACCAGAGGAGAAACCTAGCTCAAAGGCTACCTAAGAATTCCGCTATGGAAATTCCAACCGTGGGAAAAATGTAGGTTCTACCTCTGCACCTTATTGTAAGGCCTGCAAGAAGAAGCATTCAGGAAGATGCCCCACTTACTGTAACTTTTGCAAAATACCAGGACACAAGGAGGAAGATTGTAGGAAGAAACCTAGTAATGGAGTATGCTTCAACTGTGGAGAAAAAGGTCATATCAAGCCGAACTATCAGAAACTAGCTCCAGCCTTATGGGATTTTCACATGTTTATCAAAGTTATTTTATCCTTATAAAATAAAAATGCAGTGGAAAAAATATTTAAAACATGTTACATTTAAGATATAAATTTCATTTATATGCAAAATCCCAAAACCCGGATCCATATATGAACATGCATACTATCAAACACAACCATAGGATGTTTAGAAGACTACCTTCTTGGAGTAAAAGAAAAGAAAAGGATGATACTTCTTGAATGGTTGCCTTCAAGTGTAGAAGACCTCAAGCTTATATACCCCAAGCCTTCCAACAAAACACTTTAAGTTTGCTAGGATTTGAACACTTGAATCGAACTTGAAAAACTCTCTTGAACCACCATTAAGTTGGCCAAAATTTTGAGAGAATAAAATCAAGTCTTGCACTTGAAAATTCAAACATGAAAAACCCTTGTAAACCTTCTCTTGGCCGAAAATTGTGTTAGAGAGAGTTATGGAGCTTTGCAACTTTAATTAAGAGAAACTAAGAGAGAGAATCAACATTTAATGTGTCTTGGAAGAGATGTATTGCATGTTTTTTAAGTGGTGGAAACCCACATTGGGAAGCCATAAATGGGCTGGCCATTAAAGGCTTTTCCCCCATAAATTTCAAATTTTCATTTTAAATTTAGTCTCGTATTTATTTATAACCTTTTATAAATATAACACAATATGTTACAAGACTTTTGCAACACATCACAACATTTTAAAATGTTATTTAACCCATTAAATAACACAATAAAATATTCTCTTTCAAAATAAATTATCCATATAATTTATTAGTTTCTCAAGTGCAATTATTTAGAAAACCAATTTCCAAATATTATAAGTGTTAATATTTATTTGTTTGATCATACCATAAATAAATATTATAAGTGTTTGTCTAGCTTGTTATTGGGTATGACTCGACTTGGATCATAACATACTAGCCACATCAATTTAATATGTGTCTTGGGCATATAGAATCCAACAATCTCCCATTTGCACAAGATACATAGAAGATTGATGTAAGCAGTAAATGACGCCTAACAACGGTTTACAACCCCTAATACGTATGACTATATGTGCTATTCAATAACATCATCCCTTTCAAGTCCCTTACTTGAACGTGATTTAGGTGAATCTATCATTTATCCTTTTGTTACAGATGTCATGTTTAATCCAGAGACATAGAGTCATCACTCTCTGTTGATTTAACTTTAGCAGGCCTTAGACATCTTACTCTCAACGAATAAGAGGAACAAATCCCTTCTTGACTACATACGTCTCTCACAATCACTTTGTACCACACCTGGGCTTAGCCTTACCATGATATTCTCCGTTACTCAAATTTACTTATGATCAATCACAAATGATTCCATGCAGTAATATTTGAGAGCGAGTCAGTCCAATATTTGTATCCCACAAATATCTATGAACTTTGGCAGCAACACTTTGCTCTATATTCATATCTAATGAATATCCACCAATCCAAGTTCATAATAGTCTTACATTCACATTTGTTCCCACAATTATGATCGACTACGTACATTTAGAATAAATTAACTTATTCATGGATTTAAACATGCTAAAATGGAACGTAACTCAAAATACCATAAAAGAGTAAAATTAACAATTGTTCCAATATCAAAATACAAAATAGATCAAATCCAATCACTAGAATATCGAAGTCCTAAGGCACATGTATGACTCTCATGTTTTGCCCTATCAAGGAGCTTCGTGAGTGGATCCGCAATGTTTTGATCGGTGTGAACTTGGTGGATACATATCTTTCCCTTTTCAACTTCATCCCTTATGTAGTTGAATCTCCGCTCGACATGTCTAGTCTTTTGGTGTGCACGAGGTTCCTTGATTTGAGCAATCGAACCCTCGTTATCACAAAAGATCTCTAGGGGGTCTTGAATGGTAGGGACCACCCCTAGGTTGGTTATGAATTTCTTCAACCATGCAGCTTCTTGGGCTGCCAATGAAGCGGCGATGTATTCTGATTCAGTAGTGGACAATGCTACCACGTCTTGCTTTGAGCTCTTCCAAGAGACTGCTCCTCCATTTAAAATGAATACATACCCCGATTGCGATCGAGAATCACTTCGATCGGTTTGGAAACTCGCGTCCATGTAACCCTTTACTACGAGTTCCACCTCACCAGATCCATATATTAGAAACATATCCTTAGTCCTTCTAAGGTATTTCAATATGCTTTTAACAGCCATCCAATGACTGTTACCTGGATTTTGCTGGTATCTACTTGTCATGCTCAAGGCGCATGACACGTCCGGTCTAGTGCATATCATTGCATACATGATGGATCCTATAGCAGACGCATATGGGACTCCTTTCATTTTTTCTTACTCATCCTTTGAGCTTGGACATTGAGACGCATTCAATATTGTCCCTTTTAAATAGGTACAAAACATCTCTTAGAGTTCTCCATCTTGAACCTATTCAAGACTTTGTCAATGTATGCACTTTGGTTTAAACCTATCAAGTGCCTTGATCTATCCCTATAGATCTTTATTCCCAGAATGTAGGTGACATCACCAAGATCCTTAATGGAAAAACAACTTCCAAGCCAGGTTTTTACACCTTCCATGGTTGGAATGTCATTTCTAAATAGTAGAATGTCATCGACATACAGTACTAAGAAGGTGATGATACTCCCACTAGCTTTCTTATACACACAAGCTTCATCGCCGTTTTTGATGAATCCAAAATTCTTAATTTCTTCATGAAAACGGTGATTCCAACTTCTCGATGCTTGTTTCAATCCATAGATTGATTGCTTTAACTTACATACTTTATCAGAATGTTTTGGATCGACAAAACCTTCAGGCTGAACCATATAGACATCTTCATCAAGATATCCATTTAGAAAAGCCGTTTTGACATCCAATTGCCAGATCTCACAGTCATAATATGCAGCTATGGCAAATAATATCCTGATTGATTTTAGCATCGCCACGGGCTAGAAGGTCTCATCATAATCAATCCCTTGATTTTGAGTGAAACCTTTTACCATGCATATCAGTTTTCTTCTTGAAAACCCACTTACTACCAACTACTTTGGAGTTAAGTGGTGGCACAACCAATTCTCAAACTTGATTGTCATACATGGATTGCATCTCTATGTTCATGGCTTCAAGCCATTTGTCATAATCGGATTTTGACATTGCATCATGGTATGTGGTTGGTTCATCTGAATCTACCACGTAGCATTCATCCATGAAAAATCCATATCTTTCAGGTGGACTGCTAATTCTACCAGATCTGCGAACATTTTGTGTATTCTGATCAACCTATTGATCGTTCTCAGCAAACTCTTGTTGAGCGCTAGTATCAACCAAACGTGTATCGTCTTGTGGTTCTTGATCCTCCTCAAGTTCCACTGTTCTATCACTAGTTCCTTCCATAAGGAACTTAGCTTCTAAGAACTTACCCTTTCGAGCAACAAATACCTTTTGCTCGGTTGGATCGTAGAAATAATATCCTATATCATATTTAGGATATCCTACAAAGATACACTTAGTGGATCGAACTTCCAATTTATTTGGGGTGTATTGCTTAACATAAGCTTCACAACCCCAAACCCTTAAGAATGATAATGATGGAGGGTTTCCATGCCATATTTCAAAAGGTGTCTTTTCCACTTTCTTGGTTGGGGCCATATTTAGTATGCGGATTGCGGAGAGCAAAGCGTAACCCCAAAACGATAGAGGTAATGTGCTTCTAGCCATCATAGATCGAACCATATCTAATAGAGTTCGATTCTCCTTTCGGACACACCATTGTGTTGTGGTGTTCTAGGTGGAGTAAGTTGTGAGATGATTCCACAACTTCTAAGATGATCTTGAAAGGCACCACTAAGGTATTCTCCTCCTCTATCGGTGCGAAGGACTTTGATTGTTTTCTTGAGTTGATTTTCTACTTCACTTT
Source organism: Helianthus tuberosus (assembly GCA_030545235.1). Classification (NCBI taxonomy): domain Eukaryota; kingdom Viridiplantae; phylum Streptophyta; class Magnoliopsida; order Asterales; family Asteraceae; genus Helianthus; species Helianthus tuberosus. Next base: position 161,458,326 of record CM060383.1, read on the forward strand.
TGAAGTCTTTGAACATTTCAAATGCCTCATCTTTATGTCTTAGTAAATACACATAACCATAATGACTATAGTCGTCGGTAAAAGTAATGAAGTATCTTTCACCATTCCTAATCATCGGCTTAAAAGGACCACATACATCTGAATGTATGATACCTAATAAGTCTTTAGCCCTTTCAAATGTTCCACTAAAGGGTGCCTTAGTCATTTTGTCTTGTAAACAAGACTCACATACATCAAATGAATCATCTTCATTCGATTTCAAAAGACCATTTCTCTTATGTGTTTGCATGCGATTCTTGTTTATATGTCCAAGGCGACAATGCCAAAGATAGGAATCACTCAAATCCATTTTGAGTTTCTTGTTGGTTACTTGGTACATTGAGCTATCAATTGATGTGTTATGTTGATCTAATTCATAAATACCATTTAAAGGTATAGCTTTAAAGTAAAACACATCATGCATAGAAACATAAATGTCATGGTTAACAAATTTGAAATTAAAACTACATTGTCTTAAAAGGGAAACAGAAATTATGTTCCTAGTCAAACTAGGAGCATACAAAACATTCTTCAAAATCACTTCCAAACCACTTGGAAGTTTTAAAACGTAGTCTCCTTGAGCTTCGACTTCAACCTTTGCTCCGTTGCGATGGAAGAGACTAGCGTCTCCCTTCTTGTAATGTCTATTTCTTTTGAACCTCTGCAACAAATTGCAAATATGAGTTCCACATCCGGTATCTAGTACCCATGTGTTAGAAGAAATAACATTAAGCTCAACATGTATCATAAAGATAGTACCTGAGGTTTGCCCTGCATCCCTCTTGTTTTTCAACTCTTTGAGATAGGTTGAACAATATAACAACCCTCCTGAATTTTTCCGACGCCCTAATATATTTTAAAATATCCTAGTATGTCCTAAAATACACCCCATACGTGAAAACGGACCCCGAATACCTTTAATATTATTAAAAATAATTAAAAATTAAATTTTTGGGTTTGTCGCGGGGCGCGTAGACCCCTTAGGGACCTTACGCGGGCCGCGAGAGGTCAAAAATGTGGCGCAGCCCGGTGCTGCCACGTGGCCCAACACCTGTCGACCTTATATGCTAACTCGGACAAACTAAACCCTACCCGGGCTAATAGGCGGGCCGCGTAGCCCCTTGGCTACTCTTACGCGGGCCGCGAGAAAAGCCAAATCAGGCCCTATAAGTAGCATGCATTGGCCTTCAGTCGAAAATCGCGCACAAACACTTTCTCTCTCGAATTTCTTAAAGAATAGGCATTATACTCGGGTATAATACCCCCTAAATAATGAAGTTCTACTCCGTTGTAAGTATCATAACCCCTGGATACGTATTAGATACTCTGTCCGATTGATCTAGGGTTCCGTAACGGCTGTCGTGGTTCTGCCCGACGTAGTCGTTGGAATGCCGTCTCGGGGAGGGTATTACTAATGTTAAAATGGGTTATTATACTAATACGTGTGCATTTGTGTAAATTATAGATTTGTTGGACCGTTCTTTGACCCGAAAACGTCAATCCGAGTAGCTCATCTTCATATGTAAAGGCGGAATCAATGCATATAAAGTCTACAACAGCTTATCTTTCTAATTTCTATCTCTTTATTGCATTCAGATGTTGTTTTGACAGAGTTTTGTTCCAGCAACAATTAACTAGGTTCGCTCCAACTGTTACCAATGAAACACAACAACAGGCTATATATAGTGTGTGTGGTTCGCTTATATGGACTGCCATAAAAGCGAACCAGCCCACTTGACACATAAGCGAACCAGCCTGATTAAATGACACAAAAGCGAACCAGCTTAATGTACCTAGGAGCGAACCAGACCTAATATGTTCATAATTTTGACATTCTAAACCCTATGTTGACCCATATTGACCTAAGACTTGATGTAGACGAAGTCAACAGACATTCCGTGCACTAACAAGATTGTCACCAGGAAACCCTAAAGGATAATCTAAGACAACGATGTGAGTAATCTCCTTTTTGCAAATTGTTTTTACAAAACCTCACACAATTAATTATATATTAAGCAGTTATTGAGTATTTGTAAGGATACAATTATCGTCGGTATGTTGGGGTTTTGTATACAAAATTAGTTACTGCCTTGCGAGGAGTAACTTTTCAACAAGTCGGGTTTGACAGTACCGTGGGTGGTAATTAGTATGACTTGGAAACAAATATAATTGCGAGATCGCCCTCAATACTGTACAATGGTTTTTATTTAAACTTGATTAAACTGGGATTCACTCACCAGTATTTCCCACTGACAAAATGTTTTTAAACGCGTTTCAGGTAACAAAATGTGAAAGTCAAATAGAAGCCAACTGGACAGCACTGAAGGCTTGGAAAAGTGGCAATAAAGTTACCTAAAAAGAAATAGATGTTTTTATTAAATAAAATAGGATTTATTCCTATGAAATTGTGTGTACTGAAAACTTGGGTTTTTCCCATGTGTTTAATATTATGAAAATGTGGTATTTTACTCTGATAAAATATTTCCTAACTACGGTCCTGATGTAATTTCCGCTGCCAAAATTAGACAATACCAGATACCACCGAAACTGGATCGCGGCCGCCCGTTCCCGAGGAAATAGGGGACGGGGGTTGCGACAAAAGGTGGTATCAGAGCTAAGCCACTGATTCAGCCACAAAAGTATTCTGCTGACACCAAAATTTAACCTGTTAGGAAATAAATTACAGAAATACGTGTATAATTGTATTTTATTGTTGTGTGTTATTTGACTATTTGTTAGTTTACAGTATTAGCGACCAAGGACCATCTGACGCGTACCGTCAATTGTCTGGTTCGCCTAGAAGCGAAGGTGCCTCTTCTCAGCCTGCCCTCTCAGGGTACTTTGCTGATACGGAAGAAGGAATATTCGTGTTTAAGGCTCAGTCTGAAGAGCCATTCCCTCAGAAAAAGAGAGGATGGTTCAGTAGGGGAGCACATGAGCGTAGGAAACGTATGAGAAAGTTACAAGACCAGAGAGTACTAGCCGCAGCTAAAAGAGAAACCGATGCCTATGCCCAGGACATGCTTAATAGGGGTATAGCCAACATTCACATCTTAGCAACCACTACAGCTGACCCTAACTTGGAGCAAATGTTAGCACCCCAACCACAACCACCAATTCCTGACCAGCCGATGGAGATAGAAAACCCTGAAAATCAAGTAGAAATGCATGATTTTAATCCGGAAGAAATACCTAGGGTACCCGCACCAAATCCCTTAGACCCAAATTACGACCCACGGTGGGACGACAATAGGGACTAAGTGTAACGTTACCCGATACACGAAGACACGCCCATGCAGAACCTAGGAGCCTACCCAGGGTTAGATCCCCTAGATCCCTATTACGATAATGATGTATTCATTAGGGAGATTCTAGAAAATCCTTACCCATACCAGGCCCCTATACCTCCGTACCGGAACCCGCACCCCAAATTCCGAACCCAGTCCTAGAACCTGCACCCCCAATGAGTGCAGAAAACATACAAGAACTTAGGACGTTTGGTGAGGAAATTTTAGAGAATAATGAAAGGATAAGATAGGTGGGAGAGCGACTCGTCTAGAAGTACGACGAGCGCAATATGAATTTCTGGATGAATCCATATCCGTAGAAGTGATGGTGGAGAAGGTTATAATAATAAGAATAATAATATAATATCATATTAAAATATGTGTGTATGTGTGATGTGTGTAAAATGCAACATATAAATTACAACAAATGAGGCATAAAACTAACCCTTTTTAAGTACTAATGTTGGAAAAAGAGTGTTTTTGTCTTCCTTTTGTATTTTCAGGATTAAATGAGCTCAAATTCACAAAAGAAGCAAAAAGACAGCTAAATCTAACATAAATACAAGGAAAGGAACATAAGTGGACTGCCCGACCCCTCAACGGCATCTTCCCAAGCAAAATAGAGAAGGCAGAAGACTGAACACGCCCCGTGCTCAGCCAGCACGGGGCCGTGCCCAAGAAGCAGCAGAAAAGACAAACCTATAGAAGCTTCTATTGCCCACCACGGGCCGTGTCCAGCGAACACGGGGGCGTGTTGAAAGTACAGCAGGAGCATTAATTGTAATTGCGAATTACAATTAATGAAGAGAGAGATTGTCAGACAGGCACGGGGCCGTGCCCAGCGGACACGGGGCCGTGCCCAGCCTTCTGTTCAGCCTATAAATAGGAGTGCTTGGTTTCATTTCAACTCATCCCTTGGCACACCACCTCTCTCACACCTCATCCACCACCCACCACCACCATAACACCATCATCCACCACCATCATCCATTGTCCATCGTAGAGTGTGTGAGTCGTCTCGGGATCCAAGATTGATCGTAAGAGTTCTTGACAATCAAGGCCATGTTTGCCTAAGTCTCTTACATCACTTGGTGAAGACAAAGTGTCTAGTATAATACTTTTTATTTCTAATCTTTTGCACTTTTTATTTGGTTTTGTATTAATGACTTTAATAACTAGTTACTTATGTTGAAGGTGATCTTTCCTTATCATTTGTACGTGGTGTCTTGGCATTATTTTACTGTCTATATAAAATAAAGGATTTTCACCATTCATATCTCCACGGTCTATATGGAGGTATGTTGGCTACCTGGTGTCACGGCCCCCGACCCGGTTTGACCCGTTTCAGGAGCCGCGGGACAGAAATCTCGTGGTATTTATTTAGTTGAGTTTAACAGCCGAAGTTTATTTAACAGGATCGTTTAAAGCTAAAATTTTCCCGATTTATTTTATTTCACAATTCGGGATAAAACCCCGATAATTTACAAGATTATGTTTTTACTACGAAATCGTGATATTACAAAACTTATTTCCTTATTTTATAATGAGCCACTATCTTAAGCTTGAAATGCTCCCCAGCACTTTTCCTGAATTACAACAGATCACCTGAAACATGTTTGAAAAAGGTTTTGTCAGCGGGAAATACTGAGTGAATCATTCTATTTACTAAAATGACACATTTGTTATAATTTACAGTATTAAGAGCGATTACAATGTTTCTATTATCAAACCAACTACCCACGGTATTTGTCACTCGACCGAATCTGTGACTATGGTCATATCCCCCAATTGGCTGCCCCAATGGTGACGATTATCAAGTAATGTATACAAAACCCCACATACCGGCTGTAACTTGGTGATTACAAAGACTTAATCCCCGTAATTATAACTTTTGAAAATAAACATGCTTTTATAAACAAATTTGATAAAAAGAGAGAATGACTCACATTGCTGATTTAATACGGACATAGTCTAGTCTATGAATTAGCCTTGTTAACCTAATTTAAATACAATGCACACAAAACTGGGTTAGTAATCAATCCAGCATTTACGATAACTCACGAGATCAAATTCTCACAACGAACGACAAAGTGCGATACTTCATCCATCGAATTAACGACGAACGACAAAGTATAACCCTAATGTGGGCGGCACTTAAACATCCATTGGATATATTGATCGTCGGAAAATGAATCGTAGCAGCGATTGTGCTAATACCCTGTTTTGCGGCAGAATTTCGAGACCCGGGGTGTAATTTAGAGTATTTCAGAGTGTATCTTCGTGTGTAATTGGAATTATTTCGACGTTGATTGTTCAGAATTCGAGTGCCACAGTCCTCTATTTATAGCTGAAATTTCGACTAGCTTACGCACCGTAACACTCCCATTGTTACGGTCCGTAAGAGTCCTTGCGCATCGTAACACTTATTTTGTTACGGTGCGTAAGGCATAAAACTAGCCTATAGGGTAGCCACGATTGGGACTAGCTCAGCTGACTCTACCATTTCACATTTCAGTTATGTGACAACGATTATTTGAGGATAATCGTCCATTAGGGTTTATCCCCCCTTAGTTTTAGGGGCCCTAATCCTGATTCCGGTTATTATGAAAATCTTAGGGTTTGTGCGGAATCACTTGGGTGTCTCAACTAGGTTTTCCTAATGATCAATTAAAGTAATAATTAGGACTTTTTAGTGAGAGTTGTTACATTCTCCCTACCTTAATAAAAATCTTGTCCTCGAGATTTAATGGAATAAATGTGGATATTTTCGCTTCATTTCTGATTCTAGCTCCCAAGTATATTCAGCTCCTCTTTTTGAATCCCACTTTACTTTAACTAACACTAGTCGTTTGTGCTTGAGAAACTTCACTTTTCTGTCTTCTATCTGAAGAGGTTTCTCAACAAATTTTAACTTTTCGTTTACCTCTATGTCTTGAAGAGGTACTACCAAAGATTCGTCTGCTAAACATTTCTTGAGATTGGATACATGAAATACATCATGTATTCCAGCTAATTCTTCTGGTAGTTGTAAACGATAAGCTACTGGTCCTATACGTTGGATCACTGAAAATGGTCCTACGTACCTTGGACTTAACTTTCCTCTCTTTCCGAATCTGACTACTCCTTTCCAAGGAGAAATTTTCAATAATACTTTGTCTCCAACTTGGAATTCAAGTGGCTTGCATCTATTGTCTGCATAACTCTTCTGGCGATCTCGAGCCGTCTTCAGCCTTTCCTTGATTTGAGTAATTTTATCAGTTGTTTCTTGCACTATTTCAGGACCTGACAATTGATTTTCTCCTATTTCTGCCCAACAAACTGGAGTTCTACATTTTCTTCCATATAGTGCCTCGAATGGGGCAGTTTCAATACTTGAATGATAGCTATTGTTATAGGAGAATTCGATTAATGGTAAATGATCATCCCAACTTCCACCAAAATCTATTACACATGCTCGGAGCATGTCTTCTAGAGTTTGGATTGTCCTTTCACTTTGCCCGTCGGTTTGGGGATGATATGCAGTGCTTAAATTTAATCGAGTTCCCATAGCTTGCTGGAAACTTTTCCAGAAATGGGAAGTGAATCGACTATCTCTATCTGATACAATGGAGAGCGAAACTCCATGTAGAGATACGATTTCATCTACATACAATTTAGCCAGTCTTTCCATGTTAAAGGTTTCTTTCATAGGTAGAAAGTGAGCAGATTTGGTTAATCGATCCACAATTACCCAAATCGCATCATTACCTTTTCTGGTTTTGGGTAACTTAGTAACAAAATCCATTGTTATAAGTTCCCATTTCCATATTGGCATTTCTAATTGTTGTAGTAACCCTGAAGGTTTCTGATGTTCTGCCTTAACTTGTGAACAAGTAAGACATTTAGAAACATAGCTGGCTATGTCCTTTTTCATTCCTATCCACCAAAAATTCTTTCTTAAATCTTGGTACATCTTATTGTTTCCTGGGTGTATAGTATACCTAGATTTATGAGCTTCTTCTAAAATCTTAGGTCTTAAGTCTCCCTGCTTAGGTACCCAAATTCTACTTTTGTGGAATCTCCAAATTCCATCTGCTCCTTGCTCTAATTCTTTGATTCGTCCTTTCATTCCTTCAGCAACGTCTTCTATTGCTGTCTTTTGAACATATTTTAATTGCTCCATTAAATCTACTTGTAAATTTAATCTGAGAGCACGAACCCGTCGTTGTTTCTCATAATACTTACGACTTAAGGCATCTGCAACTACATTTGCCTTTCCTTCGTGATACTGAATATCACAGTCGTAGTCGCTTAAGATTTCCATCCATCTCCTTTGCCTCATGTTTAACTCTTTTTGCCCAAATATATATCTTAAACTCTTATGATCTGTATAGATAGTAAACTTACTTCCGTACAGATAATGTCTCCAAATCTTAAGGGCAAAAATTACGGCTCCTAATTCTAAATCATGAGTTGTATAGTTTTCTTCCTGCTTTTTCAATTGCCTTGAAGCATATGCAATCACCTTCTTGCATTGCATAAGCACACATCCAAATCCTAATTTTGAAGCATCACAATATACTTCAAAATCTTCAGTTCATTCTGGTAAGGCTAAGATTGGAGCATGGGTTAGTTTCTGTTTCAAAATTCTAAAAGCTTCTTCTTGTTTGGGTCCCCATTCAAACTTAGTGGCTTTACAGGTTAGCTTAGTTAATGGTACAGCTATCTTGGAAAAATCCTTAATAAACCGTCTATAATACCCAGCTAATCCTATAAAACTTCTTATTTCCATTGCTGTTTGTGGAACCTTCCACTTGGTAATTGCCTCTATCTTAGCAGGATCTACGTGAATACCTTCGTGATTCACCATGTGTCCTAAGAATTGTACTTCTTGTAACCAAAATTCACATTTCGAGAATTTGGCGTACAACTTCTTTTCTTAACAAAGTTAAGAGTGCATGAAGATGTTCACAATGCTCTGTCTGACTTTTGGAATAAATAAGTATATCGTCTATGAAAACAATTACAAATTTATCCAAGTACGGTTTACAGATCCTATTCATCATGTCCATAAATGCTGCAGGTGCATTTGTTAATCCGAAGGGCATGACTGTAAACTCGTAATGACCATACCTAGTTCTGAAAGCAGTTTTAGGTATGTCTTCTTCTTGTACCTTTAATTGATGATATCCAGAGCGTAAATCTATCTTAGAAAAATATCTAGCCCCTTGCAGTTGATCAAATAGATCATCAATCCTAGGTAATGGGTATCGATTCTTAATTGTGACCTTATTTAATTCTCTATAATCGATACACATTCTCATTGAACCATCCTTTTTCTTCACAAACAATACTGGCGCCCCCCAAGGGGATGAGCTAGGTTGTATGAATCCTTTACTTAGTAATTCATCTAATTGCTTTTTCAGTTCTAACATTTCTGTGGGTGCTAACCGATAAGGTGCCTTAGCTATCGGTGTAGTTCCAGGAATTAGATGAATCCTAAATTCTACTTCCCTGTCTGGAGGTAATCCCGGTAAATCTTCTGGGAATACATCAGGATATTCTGAGACTACTGGTATTTCCTTAAGATTTTTACCCTTAGTGCTAATGATTACCGAAATCATATACACTATTCCTTGTTTTCGTTCATAATTAGCAACTTTCATTATTGATATGAACTTCATGGGTTTCCGTGGTTTATCTCCTGTAATCATAATTACTTCTCCAGTAGGTGCCTGAATTTCTATGGAATTCCTATCACAAATAATTCGAGCATGGTTGGCTATCAACCAATCCATTCCTAACACAACATCAAATTCAGCTAAATTCATCGGCAATAGTTTTGCAGAGAATTTATGTCCTAAAAGTTCTATGTTTCCTTCTTGCAAAACTTTATCTATTTTAACTGAATTTCCGTCTGCTGTTTCAACTGTAAAAATCTGCCTAATGTTGGTTAAAGGTAAACTAAGAGCTTGGCAGAATGAAGTATTTATAAAACTTTGGTTTGCACCAGAGTCAAATAATACTTTTGCGTACACGTTGTGAACTAAGAACGTACCCGCTATCACATCCGGAATGAGTTCTGCTTCTTAAGTGGTTAGCTGGAATGCTCTGACATTCTTCTTAGTAGCTCCTTCGGTCGCCTTGTGTTTGTTATCTACTGGTTTAACAATTTAGGACATTCTGTTTTATAATGCCCTGCTTCTCCACAGTTAAAACAGATTACAGTTTTCTTTTTGCAATTTTCTTCACGATGTCCTATAGTTTTGCAAAAATTGCAAGTGATATCGCATCTTCCATAATGTTTCTTTTTGCATCTTCTGCAGAATGACGGAGCTGGAGATTGCCCTGTTCCTTTTCTCTTGAAGCTGTTATTATTACCCACACGGAATCCTTGGGTAATTTTCTGGGCTAGTTCCTTTTTCCTATCTTCATCTCTTGTGCGCACCAGTTCATCGGTTAGAGTATTAGCTAATTCTACCGCATCATCAATAGTGCGAGGTCTCGCAGCTTTAACAATATTGCGGATTTCACTAATTAGCCCCCAAATATAGCGAGAAATGAGTACCGGTTCTGGCGAAGCCAGTGTTGGTACCACTCTAGCATATTCGAAGAATGTCGAGGTATAACCGCGACAATCCACACCCATCATCCGATGATTTAGAAACTTATTCGCCATCTGTTCCTTTTCATACTCGGGACAGAATTTTCTTTCCACCAAACCCTTAAATTCTTCCCAAGTCATAGCATAAGCTATTACTCTTCCTTTTGATTGTAACACAGTGTTCCACCATTCGAGTGCTCCTTCTTTGAAGAGATTTGATGCGTACATGACTTGATCATCTTTACCACATTTACTTATTGCAATGACTGCTTCGGTTTTCTCTAACCAACGCAGTGATGCAGTTGCTCCTTCATTGCCTGCAAATTCAGTGGGTTTACAAGCAAGGAATTCTTTGAAAGTGCAACCAGGCGTTGTAGTTTTCATTTTCTTGGGTAATGGAGCTTGATGTGGTTCCCTATTATGATTAACATGATTATTGCCTCCATTTACACTATTACTGAAGTTATCTTCAGTAATCTGTTTACTAGGGACAATTTGTTGCGGTTCAATTGGATTCTTTATAGCAGCAACGAATGCTGGAATAGCATTGGCTATCCCTTGAGCAACAATGTTTTCGATATCTTGCCGAGTCATATATTGATCTCTTGAATGTTGTTCAGACTGATTAAACTCATTTACTGGTTCATTATCAATGTTTGCCATCTGATAATGTATATATAAATTTTATTAGTATCTGCTAAATAACAATTATATACAAACAATCAGAAAATTTTACAATACAGTTATAGTCAAAACAATCGATTTCTCAATTTCATTTTATATCTAGTATAGTATGCATCATTACTCGTCAATATCTTACAGAGTTTTATTTGTTATTTACAGACTAACTTTACTATTACTATTATACAACCACCGTTTTACCCTCGTACTATCTCTTGTCACTTGCCGTTCTAAAAACGCAGTTCTCTCTCATCATACTTCCAGGCAATTTGTCCCCCTATTTCCCTGATTCTACTTCCCGCATCAAACAACTCTTCACCAAAGTGGCGAAGTTCAGCCATGTTTTCATTACTCATGGGTGGATTAGGTAGGGGTTCTGGATCGAATTGTGGAAGAAAGGAATAAGGATCGTTGACAATATTTTGAAATTGCCAATCGTTCGTCCACCATTCGTCCATTCCTATGGGTTGGGAGTGGACTATTGGGTCTGGGATTACTGGTTCCCAATTCATAGGGAGTTGGTTTTCAAGAGGATAAGTAAAAATATTGTTATTGACAGGCTGAATAGTTTCACAGCTTGCCAATAGGAAATCTATCTCATCTTGAAAAGTCCTTTCCTGGTTTGGATTGGAGCTCTCTCCGATTTCTATCTGAGTTGGTTTAGAGCTTTGCCCAACTTCCATTACTATTTCTTTAGGACCTTCCTCCATCTGCATTCCTATCTCCTTAACTTCTTCCTTGTTTTCAGTTTCCATTTCCTGCTGTTTCGAACTTTCTCTGGTTATAATTTCTTTTCCCTTTTTCAAAGGATTATTTATTTTGGGAAGTTTTGTAGCTGGCTTTTTCTTACGTATACGACTTCCCCACACGTAATTCTTTCTTTTCTTTCGTTTTGGCTTGTTCACAGGTGGAGCACTGAATTCTACAGGTTGTTCTATATTAGGAAAGTATCTAGTAAATTCTTTGGAAACTTCGATATTCACCGGGTAAAGATTAAGGTTCTGAAAGGCTTCAGATATCCCACTCATGCTGATGTAGCATATATGCAAAATGCATAAAATACTAAGTTAAAATTTTATAAATAACCTTTTAATTTATTTACATACTGTGTACTAATTTATTACAAAGATAACTGAAAAACACACTTAGGATTTGAAATTTTATTTATTGCACAGGGTTTCTAGATTGTAAGGGTAAGGTGCTAAAACTTTAAAATATTTAAAGATTTATATTTTCTGCTACTATGGCTAGCATATATAAATTTGCCCATTTCTCATCTAGCTTATCTTCCCAAGGTGATTTATCAATTAATTCCTGGGTTTCCCGTTTAATCTTCTTTTCTCGGATTTTATCTTTACTTTTCTTAATAATCATCTCCCTCCTTCTAGGAGAAAGTGATTCCTCGTATTGTGCCTTTCGCACAAATATTCCTTCTTCAGGAATTTCAACCTGATTCGAGGATTTGGTTCGGGATGAACTTCCCTTCTCATTGGATGATCTATCTAATTTAAGATAGATACTTGACAGCTTTTGCTTACCCATACTGTAACTAACAAATAATTAGTTAATAACACACATAATCACATAATAGTAATCAGGAAAAACTAAGTATTTCTAAATACTTAATTAGCTTAACCCAGTGGCTCTGATACCACCTTATTTCTGTCACGGCCCCCGACCCGGTTTGACCCGTTTCAGGAGCCGCGGGACAGAAATCCCGTGGTATTTATTTAGTTGAGTTTAACAGCGGAAGTTTATTTAACAGGATCGTTTAAAGCTAAAATTTTCCCGATTAATTTTATTTCACAATTCGAGATAAAACCCCGATAATTTACAATATTATGTTTTTACTACGAAGTCGTGATATTACAAAACTTATTTCCTTATTTTATAATGAGCCACTATCTTAAGCTTGAAATGCTCCCCAGCACTTTTCCTGAATTACAACAGATCACCTAAAACATGTTTGAAAAAGGTTTTGTCAGCGGGAAATACTGAGTGAATCATTCTATTTACTAAAATGACACATTTGTTATAATTTACAGTATTAAGAGCGATTACAATGTTTCTATTATCAAACCAACTACCCACGGTATTTGTCACTCGACCGAATCTGTGACTATGGTCAGATCCCCCAATTGGCTGCCCCAATGGTGACGATTATCAAGTAATGTATACAAAACCCCACATACCGGCTGTAACTTGGTGATTACAAAGACTTAATCCCCGTAATTATAACTTTTGAAAATAAACATGCTTTTATAAACAAATTTGATAAAAAGAGAGAATGACTCACATTGCTGATTTAATACAGACAGAGTCTAGTCTATGAATTAGCCTTGTTAACCTAATTTAAATACAATGCACACAAAACTGGGTTAGTAATCAATCCAGCATTTACTATAACTCACGAGATCAAATTCTCACAACGAACGACAAAGTGCGATACTTCATCCATCGAATTAACGACGAACGACAAAGTATAACCCTAATGTGGGCGGCACTTAAAACATCCATTGGATATATTGATCGTCGGAAAATGAATCGTAGCAGCGATTGTGCTAATACCCTGTTTTGCGGCAGAATTTCGAGACTCGGGGTGTAATTTAGAGTATTTCAGAGTGTATCTTCGTGTGTAATTGGAATTATTTCGACGTTGATTGTTCAGAATTCGAGTGCCACAGTCCTCTATTTATAGCTGAAATTTCGACTAGCTTACGCACCGTAACACTCCCATTGTTACGGTCCGTAAGAGTCCTTGCGCATCGTAACACTTATTTTGTTACGGTGCGTAAGGCATAAAACTAGCCTATAGGGTAGCCACGATTGGGACTAGCTCAGCTGACTCTACCATTTCACATTTCAGTTATGTGACAACGATTATTTGAGGATAATCGTCCATTAGGGTTTCTCCCCCCTTAGTTTTAGGGGCCCTAATCCTGATTCCGGTTATTATGAAAATCTTAGGGTTTGTGCGGAATCACTTGGGTGTCTCAACTAGGTTTTCCTAATGATCAATTAAAGTAATAATTAGGACTTTTTAGTGAGAGTTGTTACATTCTCCCTACCTTAATAAAAATCTCGTCCTCGAGATTTAATGGAATAAATGTGGATATTTTCGCTTCATTTCTGATTCTAGCTCCCAAGTATATTCAGCTCCTCTTTTTGAATCCCACTTTTCTTTAACTAACACTAGTCGTTTGTGCTTGAGAAACTTCACTTTTCTGTCTTCTATCTGAAGAGGTTTCTCAACAAATTTTAACTTTTCGTTTACCTCTATGTCTTGAAGAGGTACTACCAAAGATTCGTCTGCTACACATTTCTTGAGATTGGATACATGAAATACATCATGTATTCCAGCTAATTCTTCTGGTAGTTGTAAACGATAAGCTACTGGTCCTATACGTTGGATCACTGAAAATGGTCCTACGTACCTTGGACTTAACTTTCCTCTCTTTCCGAATCTAACTACTCCTTTCCAAGGAGAAACTTTCAATAGTACTTTGTCTCCAACTTGGAATTCAAGTGGCTTGCATCTATTGTCTGCATAACTCTTCTAGCGATCTCGAGCCGTCTTCAGCCTTTCCTTGATTTGAGTAATTTTATCAGTTGTTTCTTGCACTATTTCAGGACCTGACAATTGATTTTCTCCTATTTCTGCCCAACAAACTGGAGTTCTACATTTTCTTCCATATAGTGCCTCGAATGGGGCAGTTTCAATACTTGAATGATAGCTATTGTTATAGGAGAATTCGATTAATGGTAAATGATCATCCCAACTTCCACCAAAATCTATTACACATGCTCGGAGCATGTCTTCTAGAGTTTGGCTTGTCCTTTCACTTTGCCCGTCGGTTTGGGGATGATATGCAGTGCTTAAATTTAATCGAGTTCCCATAGCTTGCTGGAAACTTTTCCAGAAATGGGAAGTGAATCGACTATCTCTATCTGATACAATGGAGAGCGGAACTCCATGTAGAGATACGATTTCATCAACATACAATTTAGCCAGTCTTTCCATGCTAAAGGTTTCTTTCATAGGTAGAAAGTGAGCAGATTTGGTTAATCGATCCACAATTACCCAAATCGCATCATTACCTTTTCTGGTTTTGGGTAACTTAGTAACAAAATCCATTGTTATAAGTTCCCATTTCCATATTGGCATTTCTAATTGTTGTAGTAACCCTGAAGGTTTCTGATGTTCTGCCTTAACTTGTGAACAAGTAAGACATTTAGAAACATAGCTGGCTATGTCCTTTTTCATTCCTATCCACCAAAAATTCTTTTTAAATCTTGGTGACCTGGTCGGGGGTTAAGGGAACGGTTTGGTAAAGGTCTTGCCATTGTTCAGCGTTTAGAGGTCCTGCAATGGACCTGGGTCAAATTTAGTAGAACCTCCTTCAATGCTTCACGGTATTGGATGGCGGGGGTCCAAACTCTTTGATCCCCTCATAAGTTAACTACTATTAATACTATAACCCGGCTATTTAGGACTGTATCCCTGCTGACTCAGACTACTTAGTCGAGGGTAACGTCACCGCCAAAAGCGGGGCCTTTCACAATATTGCATTAATAACTTAATTCATTATCTTCCAATAATCCACCCTTTTAGGATTGTATCCTTGCTGACTCAAACTACTGGGGTGAGGGTAACGTCACCTTCAAAAGAGAGGCCTACTACAATAACTAAGATAATCTCTTAATTATGTGCAAAAGTGCGGAAATAATCAAAGGTTATACTAGATACGAGTCGGAACCAAGTGATTCATCTTGTCTATCTGTTTTTCTTTTATTTTTATTTTCAGCATTTTAGTTAGTTTTTATTTTTCTTAGTTTAAAACATTTTTCTAAACTTTTTATTTTGATTAGACGTTGAGGATAAACCGGTACTAAAAGCTCTTGTGTCCTTGGACGACCTCGGTATCTTACCAACGCTATACTACGCTCACGATGGGTGCACTTGCCCATATGTGTGTTTAGTGTTAGTAAAATATCGTGTTTTATAAATTTAAAACTTGGCTAAAAATAAGTGTTAAAAGGGCTTAAAATATACACCTAATATATATAACACTTTACCGCACATCAAGTTTTTGGCGCCGTTGCCGGGGACACAAGGATTTTAGGAAAGCTTAAAATCGACGGCCTAATCAGTTTTTCAAAACCTTTTTAAACGCGCGCATTTTTTTCTGCATTTAAGTTTAGTTTTGCATTTACAGTAACCTGTACACGGGGCCGTGTTCAGTGAACACGGGGCCGTGCTGCACATTTTCATAAAAACAACCAGTAACAGAAGCTTGAACACGGGCCGTGCTCACTGAACACGCCCCGTGCTCAGCTAGATCAGTAAATTTAATTAAAACGCCCAGATACAGATCCTGAACACGGGGCCGTGCTCACTTAACACTGGGCCGTGTCCAGCCTCTGTTTCCGTCTTTATTTTTGTTTTCTGATCTCGAGACTCGGTTGTGGTCTGCTGAGTGATTCTTATGGATCAATACTCAGGAGGTTACAACTACACCTATGATGAGGATGATTATAGGGGTAATTATTGCACTAATTGTCGTAATGCACGCTCGATTCAAAATAATCACTCATATCAACCATCCGATTCATACACCTACTATGAGGAGCCCAGGTACGAGCCATCAACTTCATACACATCCTATGAAGGCCAAAGGTATGAACCTCCTCCCTCATACTCATATTTTGATGAACCAAGGTATGAGCCTTCTTACTCATACTTTGAGGAACCAAGATATGAGCAACCACCTTCATATGCTTATTATGAGGAACCATGGCGTGAACAACCCACCTCATATGAGTATTATGAAGAACAAAATTACGAACCTTATCCATCATATACTTACAATGAAGAACAATGGTGCGAACCATCGACTTCATATGGGTATTATGAGGAACAAAGGGTCGAACAACCGGATTCAAGCTTAGAAAATTCCGATTCTTTTTCTATAACCGAAGTGACCGATAGGATATTAGAACACATTAGAGTTATCGATCGATGTATAAAAGAAGCTCGCGCAAGGGAAGAGGAGTCCCGCGCAAGAGAAGAATTAAAAAAGGAAGAAATAACCGAAAGTGTAAAAATGGAAGAACAAATAAGTGAAAAACCGACACATGAGTTAAACAACGAAAAAGGTGAGTCCGACAACGTTAAAATTCAAGAAGAGTCTAATTTTGAAGAAATTAATCTCTTGTCACCTTCTTTCGAAAACCATTGTTTAGTACCCACTCATGCTAAGTTTTTAAAAGAGTTAAACACTAACACTAAAATTGACGAAACTGTAAGTGTTAAGTTAACTAATGATCAAACGTCACTAATAAAAGAAGACCCATTTGAAATTGACATTACACCGGTTCCATGTTTCTTTCAAAATTCGTTTATTAGTAATGTCACAATCGATAAAGATCTTTGTGTTAACATAATGCCTAACTACATTTTCGAAAAATTAAGTATTAGTGATTTTTCTCCACTTCAAATACCCATTTTTCTATCAAATCGGAAAGTAATAAAATCAATCGGTATAGTTGAAGATGTCTTGGTTCAAGCAAATCAAATGGTGATCCCAACCGACTTTGTCATCCTCGATGACGCTCCTCTAGTGTTGGGACAACCATTTGTAAAAACACACGAAGCTTTGAAAAACCGGAAGTTCAAAAATCTACCTCTTCAATTAGGGGCATTTAAAAGAAGTGTCGATCTCGAACGGTCAATGAAATATCCTTTCGGCAATAATGACCCCCTAATTGAAGATGAAGATGAACCACCCGATACAAGTGAAGAGATTGACCACTTTGTTGAAGAAGAGGTCGCCATAGAACAAACTTTTAAGGTTCTTGATCGAAATGAGCAACCACATAAGGAGTCTCCCAAAGACCCACCACTTGAGCTCAAAGAACTTCCAAAAGGTTTGGAATATGCTTTTCTAGACAAGGATGGTAATTTACCTGTAATTATTTCGTCTAAATTAGATAACTTAGAAAAAGAAAAATTAATTAATCTTTTGAAAAACACAAAAATGCAATAGCTTGGAAACTTGTAGACATAAAAGGAATTAGTCCTTCTATGTGCACACACAAAATTTTGATGAATGATGACTACAAATCGGTCATACAACCACAACGTCGAGTAAATCCAAATGTTCAAGAAGTGGTTAAAAACGAAGTTATCAAACTACTTAACGCCGGACTTATCTATCCTATCTCCGATAGTCCTTGGGTGAGTCCCGTCCAAGTAGTTCCAAAGAAAGGAGGTATGACGGTAATAACTAACGAGAAAAATGAACTAATACCAACGAGAACCGTCACAGGATGGAGAGTATGTATAGATTATAGACGATTAAATGAAGCAACAAGAAAGGATCATTTTCCTTTACCCTTCATTGATCAAATGTTAGAAAGATTATCCGGTCATAAATTTTAATGTTTCTTGGATGGTTTTTCAGGATACTTTCAAATCCCGATACCACCCGAAGACCAAGAAAAGACAACTTTCACATGTCCCTATGGAACTTTTGCTTATCGACGCATGCCGTTTGGTCTATGTAATGCTCCAGCAACATTCCAACATTGCATGGTGGCCATTTTCCACGACATGATAGAAAAGACAATGGAAGTCTTTATGGATGACTTTTCTATCTTTGGGGATTCATATGACCAATGCCTCGATAACCTTGAACGAATGCTATCCCGATGTGAGGAAACTAACCTCGCCCTTAATTGGGAAAAATGCCATTTCATGGTAACGGAGGGAATAGTACTCGGTCACAAAATCTCAAGCGAAGGAATGGAGGTGGATCGAGCCAAAATAGATACCATTTCTAGATTACCACCTCCATCCTCCGTAAGAGCTATCAGAAGTTTCCTAGGGCATGCCGGATTTTATAGACGGTTTATCAAAGACTTTTCTAAAATTTCTAGACCTCTAACAAAATTACTTGAAAAAGATGCTCCTTTCATCTTTGACAATGATTGCAATCAAGCATTTCTCACCTTAAAAGAAATGTTAGTCAATGCACCTATCATGATAGCACCTGATTGGAAATTTCCTTTCGAAATCATGTGTGATGCTAGTGACTTTGCAGTTGGAGTTGTCTTGGGACAAAGAAAAGAAAAGCATTTCCTCCCAATTTATTATGCTAGTAAAACACTTAATGATGCACAAGAAAATTACACAACAACTGAAAAAGAATTACTAGCTGTGGTATTTGCTTTCGATAAATTTCGTTCTTATCTTGTTCTTTCTAAAACTATAGTTTATACAGATCATGCAGCCATCCGATATATCTTCAAAAAGCAAGACGCAAAACCACGTTTGATTAGGTGGATTCTACTCCTCCAAGAATTTGACATTGAAATCAAGGACAAAAGAGGAGCAGAAAACACCGCTGCAGATCATCTCTCGCGCTTAGAAGACCCAGCTTTGGAAGCAACCAGGGACGAGCAAATCAACGAAAAATCCCCTACTGAGTCCCTGGAAATGGTGGAATACAAGGAAGAACCATGGTACGCCGACTATGCTAACTACCTAGCTAGCGGTATAGTCGCAAAAGGGTGGCCACATCATCAAAGAAAAAAATTCTTTGCTAATGTGAAACACTACTTTTGGGAAGATCCATATCTTTTCAAAATGTGTGCCGACCAACTCGTCCGACGATGCGTACATGGTAGTGAAGCACGAAGAATTCTCCGCCATTGTCATGAAGGTCCATACGGAGGACATCATGGTGCTGCTAGTACCGCACGAAAGGTATTCGATTCAGGATTTTATTGGCCAACTATTTACAAAGACGCCCAAAGTCTTGTAAAAACATGTGATGCTTGCCAAAGAACATGTAATATTTCTTCCAAAAACGAAATGCCACAAAACGGCATTCTTGTTTGTGAAATTTTTGATGTGTGGGGACTCGACTTTATGGGACCTTTCCCACCATCGAAAGGAAACAAATATATACTTGTGGCAGTAGATTACTTGTCCAAATGGGCCGAGGCACTTCCAACAAATGATGGAAAAGTCGTGGTAAAATTTCTGAAAAAATTATTCTCTCGTTTTGGCACACCAAAAGCTTTAATAAGTGATAGAGATACCCATTTTTGCAATCATCAACTTGAAAAAATATTAACAAGATATGGGGTCTATCACCGGGTCTCAACAGCATATCACCCTCAAACAAACGGGCAAGCCGAAGTGACTAATAGAGGTTTAAAACGAATACTTGAAAAAACCGTAGGGTTAAATAAAAAGGAATGGGCAGATAAATTAGACGATGCTTTATGGGCTTTTCGAACTGCTTATAAAACAACAATAGGTACAACCCCATATAAGCTAGTCTATGGTAAAAGTTGTCATTTGCCAGTAGAAATTGCACACAAAGCCTACTGGGCAATCAAAAATGTAAACTTAGATTTAGAATTTGCTGGTAAAAATCGATTTTGTCAATTAAATGAATTAGACGAGCTTAGGAATTATGCATACTCCAACTCTGAAATTTATAAGGAAAGAATGAAAAATTTGCATGACAAACATATTAAACCTAATGAATTTCGGGTAGGAGATTTAGTTCTTTTGTTTAATTCACGACTTCGATTGTTTCCTGGTAAATTAAAATCTAGGTGGTCAGGACCTTTTTCCATCACCCATATTTTTCCACACGCTGCAGTAGAAATTAAATCTCGAAATGGGCCTCCATTTAAAGTCAATGGCCAATGGCTAAAACTCTATCAAGGATTCATTGAGGATGAAGAGGAAGAGATCTCGTTTCAAACGGTGGAAGAATAAAAACATCATGCCTGGTAAGTTACGAACGATTGAGACAACGAAATAAAGCGGTAAGTTTTCTAACCATGGCTTATGGGAAAAAGAGGGCACTCACACGAGCACTAAAAAAAAAACACGCTCGGCACGAGGCCGTGTCCGCGCTGCAGTCGGGATAAATCCCCTTTTTCAAAACAGTTTCTTCATTCCACACGCCCCGTTTCCCCGAAAAAGCTCTGGTTTCAGGCGATTTTTCGCAGAATTTCAACGTCTCCTATCGATCTAACAACATCAAGGTATGATTCTATCACTATTAGTAGTTAGATTAGTTACTTGCATGTAGTTAAAACACCAAAAATTTGGGGAAAAATCTAGGGTTCTTGAAGTTCATCCGGATCGAACCTCAATTTTTTTTTTGTTTAGATCTGTTTGCATTTAGTTAGATTAGTGTTAAGGAAAGTAAATACACTTAAATTGTTCATAGATTCACCCGATTTCTTACAAAAACCCCAAACCCTTATTCTTGAACCGAAAAAAGATAAAATTATTAGGGTAAACAGGTTATTTTGGGAAAAAAGGCACTTAGGGTTTCATTTTCGGGGGAAACCGCACCTATTGGACCAAAAATTTTCAAGTTTTCGAAACCGGGTCGAAAAATGAGATTTTTGAGTAACAGACCCTTGGACACGGGGCCGTGTCCGCTGGACACGGGGTCGTGTCCAGCTCGCTGTTTGCAGTTTTGTCCGAAAACATTTCTGTTTCGTGCTAACCTTTGGTGTATTCTTGCAGATGGCCAGGAAATTCACAAGATTCAACGCCAATGAGCTCGATGCAAGAGCTCGATATGAGATTCTTCAAACAAGGCCGGAGGAATACCCGAGGCAAGCTTGCACAGAATTGCTAACCATGGTGAATCAAATTGACCGTTTCAACAACATCGTCACGGGACCACTCAGAGTCGCCCTAACAACTCGACTCCGTTCCGTTCATGAATGCACCTTAGAATTTTATAGCACCTTTGCATTCACTTCAAGGTGCGACCCGTTCGACAATGACGGGGTGTCATTCAGATGTGGCGGAACAAAGTATTCGATCTCCATGGCACAATTTGGGTCAATTATCGGGTTGTATGCGGAAGAGGATGCGGGAAACGAAGAAAATACTGGGGGATTGAGAGAGATTGAAGACAACGAACGCCAAGCCATGTGGGCTCAGATTGGAGAAGGATTTTACAATCCGAGCAGCACTAAGAGTACAAAGCTGAGGGATCCGCTCTACAGATACATCCATAGGCTCCTCGGCTATTCTCTTAGCCAAAGGCATGAAAGTAGTGGCGTCGTTGGGTTAAGAGATTTGCTTGTCCTCCACTGCATCCACAACCGCAGGCTACTCGATGTTCCATTCCTCATGCTCCGAAACATGCATCACAACCGCCTTGCTAGTGCACCGACTCCTATTTTCTTTGGGGGATGGGTGTACCGTCTCTTCAAGCACTTCGCCCACATACCTAGGTCATTTGAGAGGAGCCCATGGTCAGGTACGGTGGATATTCACATATGCCGCTCAATGAACCTAATTTATGAGGCCGAAGACGGGACGGTAACCTTTCAAAGGATGCAAGGTCATGCATGGAACCCACAAGAAGCGCTTGTCCTCCCAGCTCCGCAACATCATCAATACCAGTACCAACCCCACGGTGATCCGGGCCAATCATCCTCCTCGGGAGGCGGTTTTCCTAACTTTCAAAGTTTGCATTATTTGTTGCAGGAAAACCTTATGTGTACTAGGAACACCTACAACATGGCGAGCAACACCTACCACCGGGTCGGAGCTATCGAGAGAAACCTATCCGAGATCCACGATGATGTTGGATACATACGAGACCACATTGCACGCCATGGAGGGGATGATGACGATGATGATGATGACGATGCTATGGAGTAGGTGAGAGGAGCAGAGGAGGAAGCGGTTGGTTGATGACTTCCCAGGTTAACCCTTTTTCACTATTGAACAATTGGTGGTCTGCGTGCCAAATGTTGAACAATTTACTTTCCTTGACTTCTTTTATTTTCCGTTTTATTTTTCTTTTTCTACTTTATGCTTGGAACAATTAACTATGGTAATGTAGGATGTTTGTGTTACTTGGTGTGGTAGTAAGTGATGACATAGGTACAAACCGAGGCTTGGAATGCTAAGCCTCAGCACTTATAGGACCAGGATGGAAAAGACGGGGGAAGAAACCTGTTTTTCAGGCTTACAGACTGTCCACACGGGGACGTGTCCAGCCAACACGCCCCCGTGCTCATCTCCCAGACCTGCTGTTGGGTCACTGACCTGCAGATTTTTGTCAGACACGGGGCCGTGTCCACCCAACACGCCCCCGTGTTCACCTTCTGTAAGTTCTCGTTACTGGCATCTGAACACGGGGTCGTGCCCACTCAACACGGGGTCGTGTCCAGGCTGCCAGTAACACAAAATTTTTGCTTTTTACACCTTTTTACACATTCAATCAACCCAAAATTTGTTTTTGGGACACATTGAGGACAATGTGTAATTTAAGTGTGGGGGGGATGCTAAAACCTTGAAATTTTGCAAGTCCTAAATACAAGCCTTACACAAAACTCTATTGGAACCGCTAATCACCCCAAAATTTTTTCAAAAAATTTCATTTTTTTTACTTGTCTAGGTTTAACTCGGGAAATTCAAGTTCTCAAAAAGGTTATATTTTTACGAATTTACAACCGACAACGTAGTGATAAAAAGAACCAACATAAGAAAATTATGAAAAGCCATGGCAAACTTAGTTAAAATTTGATTATATATACTTGATCACATAAAAACCCATTCCCACAAAAGTGAGTTTTGAGCCTTTATTGAGCATACAATTATATATCATTAAACTAAATGCTCATTTTTCGTTTCTTGTGTGAATAGCCGCTTGGTTCTTACGACTCTAGAACTTGCCATGACGATACATTCCCGGTCCTTATCAACTTAAACCCGAGTAAGTAAATGATGGAGGCATTAGGACTAACCCTTTTTATTTCTACACCATTATTTTTCTTTTTCTTTTACCACCTACCCAAAAATCCCCATAGTTAGCCCCTTTGAGCCTAAACCTTTTTCATTTCATAACCCAAAAAAAAAAAAACCTTTTACCCACCAAAACCTTTTTCATTTTTAACCCTTTGTTTTAGTAACAAGTTCGGTTTTTCGTATGGTCAAAAAAAAAATTGTTGTTGATGAAGCAAAAGAAAATAAACAAACAAGTTCATCAAAAATAACCTTGTTTGAATAATAGCCTCATCAAAGTAAAAGTCACGAAAATAGAAAGTCCTACAAAAAAAAAAAAAAAAAAAAACCGACACTTGTTACGCTTTTTCACCCTTTTTCTTCTAACCACTAACCACTAACCCAACCACCTACCTTTAACCCAAGCCTAACCCTTAACCCACAAAGTCCTCTTGATATTTACAAAGGTATAAAAGTTAAAAAGGAGGAGGATTGATTGCTTGGCAAGCCTATGGTAGGAATAAGTTCCATGCCGCTCTCGAGTGATTCACTAAAAATACACCTTCGGCCGAGTGTGAGTGATTTCTCCCGTGAGGTATGTGAACTTGTATATAAATGGAATTTTAAAAAAGGTATGTTATGCCCAAATAAGTAATTTCTCCTATGAAACGTTCTAAATAAATCATTACGAATAGGATTGTAAATAGATAAAAATAAAACCCAAAAAGATCTTGGATATCCCGACACTCTACGACAAGCCCAAAACCTTCTCTTCTACCCATTCCATTTGGGAGTGTAAGCCACATATTAAAGAGTTTTGCTTGAGGACAAGCAAAAGTTCAAGTGTGGGGGTATTTGATGTGTGTAAAATGCAACATATAAATTACATCAAATGAGGCATAAAACTAACCCTTTTTAAGTACTAGTGTTGGAAAAAGAGTGTTTTTGTCTTCCTTTTGTATTTTCAGGATTAAATGAGCTCAAATTCACAAAAGAAGCAAAAAGACAGCTAAATCTAACATAAATACAAG
Source organism: Helianthus tuberosus (assembly GCA_030545235.1). NCBI lineage: Eukaryota > Viridiplantae > Streptophyta > Magnoliopsida > Asterales > Asteraceae > Helianthus > Helianthus tuberosus. The sequence continues at coordinate 161,482,731 of CM060383.1, forward strand.
GAAAGGAACATAAGTGGACTGCCCGACCCCTCAACGGCATCTTCCCAAGCAAAATAGAGAAGGCAGAAGACTGAACACGCCCCGTGCTCAGCCAGCACGGGGCCGTGCCCAAGAAGCAGCAGAAAAGACAAACCTATAGAAGCTTCTATTGCCCACCACGGGCCGTGTCCAGCGAACACGGGGGCGTGTCGAAAGTACAGTAGGCGCATTAATTGTAATTGCGAATTACAATTAATGAAGAGAGATATTGTCAGACAGGCACGGGGCCGTGCCCAGCGGACACGGGGCCGTGCCCAGCCTTCTGTTCAGCCTATAAATAGGAGTGCTTGGTTTCATTTCAACTCATCCCTTGGCACACCACCTCTCTCACACCTCATCCACCACCCACCACCACCATAACACCATCATCCACCACCATCATCCATTGTCCATTGTAGAGTGTGCGAGTCGTCTCGGGATCCAAGATTGATCGTAAGAGTTCTTGACAATCAAGGCCATGTTTGCCTAAGTCTCTTACATCACTTGGTGAAGACAAAGTGTCTAGTATAATACTTTTTATTTCTAATCTTTTGCACTTTTTATTTGGTTTTGTTATTAATGACTTTAATAACTAGTTACTTATGTTGAAGGTGATCTTTCCTTATCGTTTGTCCGTGGTGTCTTGGCATTATTTTACTGTCTATATAAAATAAAGGATTTTCACCATTCATATCTCCACGGTCTATATGGAGGTATGTTGGCTACCTGGTCGGGGGTTAAGGGAACGGTTTGGTAAAGGTCTTGCCATTGTTCAGCGTTTAGAGGTCCTGCAATGGACCTGGGTCAAATTTAGTAGAACCTCCTTCAATGCTTCACAGTATTGGATGGCGGGGGTCCAAACTCTTTGATCCCCTCATAAGTTAACTACTATTAATACTATAACCCGGCTATTTAGGACTGTATCCCTGCTGACTCAGACTACTTAGTCGAGGGTAACGTCACCGCTAAAAGCGGGGCCTACCACAATATTGCATTAATAACTTAATTCATTATCTTCCAATAATCCACCCTTTTAGGATTGTATCCTTGCTGACTCAAACTACTGGGGTGAGGGTAACGCCACCTTCAAAAGAGGGGCCTACTACAATAACTAAGATAATCTCTTAATTATGTGCAAAAGTGCGGAAATAATCAAAGGTTATACTAGATACGAGTCGGAACCAAGTGATTCATCTTGTCTATCTGTTTTTCTTTTATTTTTATTTTCAGCATTTTAGTTAGTTTTTATTTTTCTTAGTTTAAAACATTTTTCTAAACTTTTTATTTTGATTAGACGTTGAGGATAAACCGGTACTAAAAGCTCTTGTGTCCTTGGACGACCTCGGTATCTTACCAACGCTATACTACGCTCACGATGGGTGCACTTGCCCATATGTGTGTTTAGTGTTAGTAAAATATCGTGTTTTATAAATTTAAAACTTGGCTAAAAATAAGTGTTAAAAGGGCTTAAAATATACACCTGTTGTGAAACTAGCCTAATAGCATAACAATATAGATGAGATATAGGGAGAAAGAGATTGATATTTCATTGATAGGTATATTTACAATGAGATACAATAGTGGTATATATAGGTGTACAAAACTTGTAGAGAAAGCTAATCTATTTTTGGTGTTGATAACCACATAATAAATATATTCATAACACTCCCCCTTGGTTATCAACATAATACGCTTGATGCTACCTCGTTAAAAACCTTGCTAGGAAAACCCGGTGGGACAAAACCATAGCTAAGGGAAAAAGAGTGCAGCGTGTAATGCGCATTAGTTCCTCCTGATACTTCTAGATCAGGTATGTTGCCTCATTAAAAACCTTACTAAGAAAACCCAATGGGACAAAACTTAGTCAAGGGAAAAAGAGTGCAACTTAAATAAGTCTCCCCCTCATTTTAACATGTATCCTTTAAGTGACGTGTGTCCATCTCTCTTTGAAAGTTGATCAAAGCTTTTGTAGTCAATGATTTGTCGCTCGATCCCTTAATTTGCAATCATTTATGTTGAGCAATGTTGTATACTCTTCTAACAAGACTTTAGGTGCCTCCTTCCAAAAAATATCATATGTCCAGGCCTGTGTTTAGTTACATTCCTGCATCTACAAAACTAACCAAGCTTGTTTTGATGGGTTAGTAAAATATAATCAAATATCGTTTATACCTGAAATATTTCTTTGAACTCGTTCCAATGTCTCTTCGCTTGACAAAGGTTATATCATGACAATAAGCTCAAGTGAAAGATATTATAACCATACATAGCTAGCAAAACATATTAGTGCATATATGCATTTAACGATGGTACTTCTAGAATGAAAATCTCTACTTCGGTAGTAGATGATAATAGGCATTTCTTATAACAAGTGACTTAACAACCTTTAACATACTTTAAGGTTCAACTATGTCCATACTAAAATATCCCAACATCATCTTCTAGATGTACTTGAGGGATTGATAAAATATAATTACATATATACTCGAACTGCAGTTCGAGTAATAATTAGACCGTGCCAATGTCTTTCAAAAATTCTCCCTCTAAAAGCTCGACAGTTTCTCTCGATGATGCCTAGACATCATCACTGTAAACTGCGATTATATTGAACTTTTAGGAGAGTACTTTTGATAAAGATGAATGATATTATCAAACTCATATTGCTCTTTATCAGAATATCTCATGAGTTGTACAACACTCAATCCAACTATTTTATCCATACTATCTTTTTAAGTTTATAAAGATACATTCATGAGGTTTTGAAATCAATGCTTTAGACGTTTACAATCATTCACTTACTTATTTCCACTTTGAAAAACAATGTATGTGCATACACTCTTTAGGAGTTCTGTTACATAAACCTCCTTATTGATTTCTATATCATATGCAAGGATGTCTTGAACACTTGCTTCGTTTGTATAATTCATATTGTACCATGCTTATACACTGTACATTGAGATACCATAATCACCAAGTACATGTATTCCATGTATGTTTATTGGTGCACAAGAATTACATCCATAAGATGTTTCCACTTAACCTTATAAGCACTTAAATGCTTTAGGATACTCATCAGGAGTTCCAATTATATTCAACGTATTCAAATATGAATCTGTATACAACAATCATATCATTCTCAAGAACTTATTTTACATTTATTTAATAAATTAAATCCTTGAGGGACTTTCATGTAAGCTTTTAGTATCCAGTGATTCATAACTTTCATAAGACACGTATCAATTCTCTCTTTATATTATTACCAGACTAGTTAAATATTGGAAAGCTATTGTATCCACCACTGGAGAATACTATTCCTCATAATCAATATTAGGTCTTTGCGAAATCCTTGTGCCACCAATTTTGCCTTATACCATTTACTTTTCATTTATTGATTCGCATAAAAGACCTGTTTGTTTCTAATATGTTTTACAACATCTGTTGTATGGACCACTGGTCCAAAAACTTTCCATTTCAATAGAGAATTCAACTCTGCCTCATTTGCGTCTTTTTGTTTTGGCCAATTATTTCTTTGTATTTGTTCATAGGCAGATCTTAAATCTTGATCCTCATCATTTCATCATTACAAGTGCTATATTATATACAAAAGTATAACGACGTCGATTTTATTTCGATTCCATACATATCTTAGACATGATACAACTTATCGAGATCTCTTTAGTTTCAGGTACCTGAGGTTCTTCTTGAACCATCATGTTTACCGTCTCTTCAGGAAACCTTTTTAACATAACCCCGACTTGACCATCTTAATTAGTTGCTCCAACTTTCGAGGAATTTTATTATTGGAATCGACTAGTCTACCACGCTTCAGACGTGCAATAGACTCATTACAGACATGTGGTTGTCCTTCTAGGACACTCATCTTAATTGGAGCATTAGCAGTTGGTATATGTGACATAATCACGTTTTTAACGTCAGTGAATGCGTCTGGTAATAGATTCACTAATCTTTGTATATGAGTTATTCTTTGAACTTCTGGTCCACACTTTTTTTTAAGGATCAATGATAATTCATACCAACTCATTTATTTTCCAACTGCTTTTTATCTCCCCCTGATGTTGGGAATGTTAATCCATTGAGCCGTAATTAAATATCTCGTCAATGGTTCTATTCATTATCATATATTCCCAACCACTTTTTAAGGTCCCATCTTTGTGCATCGTGGTGGATCAATTTCAATATATGTCGCACAATGAAAATCTTAGATGAGACATCTTTGGTTCCTGACCAAAAACCAACGATACGGGGAGAAAGTATTATGACTTGTTGGCTTGATGTGAATTAATGTTGCATGTAAAATAACATGCCCATAACATATGAACTTCTACTCTCGTGATCATAGATTTTGAAACCAATCATTGACGTTTAGCGATCGTCTCAACAAAACATGTATTACAATGATGATCAATAACTTGGGAATCCAATTCACTATTTCAACCGAAATAAATATGTCAATATGGAATAATATGCTTGTGATCACATTAGCTAAGACATAATGACACAAACTTTAGGTTGTGGATTTGATAACCATTTAGACGATGCATCGATTTAAAACACTAAATGGTATCATGTTGGGATATGCATATCCTTTATTCACTTCTAGAATATTTAGGTATTCTCACCCTGCTATGGTTGGTAAATAATGAATTTCCCTTGAGAGAAAATATTGCATTCTAATTACCAACTTGAAGAATCTTCTAGTTCTTCAAGACGTTTCACATCATCATTGACTCAGTGTGGTCTAACCGGTCATGCCAACTAATTAAATAATTATGATCCATAAACTTCTGGTTTATGATCGTATATGTATTGGTTGCATTATGCGAATTGAAAGAACAACGCATTATCATAGCGAACTATCATGTTATTCAACTTTTATCCTTTACACATTTGTTCTCATATAATCACTCTCATTATTTGCCACTTTTTGTGGTAAATCTCATTATGACCATTATTACAATTCTAATAGTCGGTCTCATTATTAACTTGGTTATCATAACATTCTGATGATCGAATTCATTATTAACATGACCATCGTTACAAAATTTAATAACTATGTCCATGATCACGACATTTTCAACGACCGTTATATAATATCATTCGCTTTAGGAAATGGAATAACCAGAACAAGCTTCATAGCTTTTCATTATTTTTTTTTAGACATACAAATATAAAGTCACTTCAAACCTTTCATACCCTTTTAACAATATTGTTACTTCAAGAGCATATTTGAGGTGTGACAACCGAAAATATTTATCCGACTTTCCCTTGTAATAAACTTCTCTTTGCAATTTTCATAACACCAATAGAGAAGTAACTAGATGGCCGAGTCATATAAGACTTATGAGTATGACACTTCGAGTGTAATGCCTAAGCATATCTATACTGTTTCATGAGATTTATACTAAACCACAACTTTGATTTAATTGTTCTATTAAATACTATCTTTATAATAAACTATAACATATAGAATACAAGGTGCACATAAAGTAAAATCAAACAATGCTTTCACAATAACATGCCACCATATAAAACAAGTTATAATAAAACTTTATGGAATAAGACTTTTTATCATCACTTATAAAAAACGTATATATAATTTATGTATAACATACCCGAGTATAACCAATCACAGATACATATTATATACGAATATTTATTACTTTAAAGCATAAACTTATATCCCCATCAATCTCCACGGTGCTTTCATATCACACAATTTAATAAACGTACACACATATTACAAAATAATATTGGGGTCATGAACCAACAATTTAAATAATGCACTTTAAGTAACTTAGTACTAAAAGTTATATCAACTTGAATATGTAAGTTTGGTTTGATTATTCACATTGAAAGCATATGTCATTGAAATTGAAGTAGAAACAAAACAAGTATATTAAATAAGTATATTGATGGGAAATAAAGTTATTAAAGTTCACGTATTTGATTGAAATCTATTGAATTAAAAACTTAATTCCTTATACAATCACATACTACACTCCGGATATGATCGTAAAAAAAATCTATATCGTTTAAGTGTTTAAATCATAAAACTTTTTATTATAGCAAATACTTTATTCGATGAACTTACGATGAATATCAGTATTTAAGAAAAAATTCAAAGATTTTAGCATGACCAATTAGGAAAAAAAATTAGGTAACCAAATTTACATTTAGAAAGTTGAACAAGAATTTCTACTAAAATAACATTGATCTCTACCAATTTTAGATCAAATATATATCGCTAATTTGTGACTTTTAAACCATATTTACAAATAAACGAAAAGTTTATAAAATGTTTATAAAATTTTTATATAAAAAGTCCCAAAATTATATACAAATTAATGTTGATCTATATCTATTTTAGATCCAATATAATCACCGTATCTTATAATTTGTGACTACTTTACCAAATTTACAAAATCTAACAAACAGTAAGTTTATATAGATTTTTTTTTAAAATTTTTAATAAAAAGTCCCGAAATTATATCCAAATAAATCTCAACTTTTGCTATCCACACTGTCGCAAATAATAATATTAGAAGTGGAAATAGAAAAAGACTGAGCTTCCGTAAAAAAAAATATTGAACGGCTTTTAGGAAGTGTAAATACCAAATCAATACACGTTTTATCTCAAATTTTATAAATACATAACAAAATCGGTTATATATGTATAATAAATATAAATCTCGATTTACCTTATGTTAATTGTATTTGTATTTTTTCAAAGCTTGTACGTATTATAAATCATAATCATAAAGTTTTATAAAACAAAGTCATTGTTCTGACTCGACAGAATGAAAGGAAGGATATAACATAAATAATAAATTCAAGTATTTGGCTTGGTCATGAATAATTTAAGACAATAAAGACAATACAATCAAACAATGTATATGGAGAGTCAAGACATTTATTATGTTAGCTTTACAAATACTTCAATATTATACCACTGAAGACTTTAGAAGTCCACGGAATATATATATATATATAAAACTCACTATGAAAGAACAATGAAAAAAAAAACTTACCTTAAGAATGTGATCCAACTTCAAAAGCAATTCGTGCTGATAACGTGTTGTGAAACTAGCCTAATAGCATAACAATATAGATGAGATATAGGGAGAAAGAGATTGATATTTCATTGATAGGTATATTTACAATGAGATACAATAGTGGTATATATAGGTGTACAAAACTTGTAGAGAAAGCTAATCTATTTTTGGTGTTGATAACCACATAATAAATATATTCATAACAACACCTAATATATATAACACTTTACCGCACATCAATGTGTATGAAAAAAAAACTACGGATGCCTATTACTAGTAGTGTAACTTTAAATTTCAGTCGGTATTGTAATTTTAATTTCAGTACTGGTGTGTAATAGATGCATATTATATGAATAGAGTAAATTCGCAATGATAGATGTTTTTGACCAAAGTGCGTGACATGTGATTGACTATATTAAATATGATTTTGTGATATTAATACGTGGTAACTGTTAAAATTCAGATGGCCGACGAAGGGAATCAGAAAAATCTGAATAATGATAACCAGAGTAACATTAACTTGGTTAATGAGAATCCGAACAACAATATCAATGGAAACCAAGTGGATAATAGTGCCATCCAACACATAGTGGCACAAGGAATTATAGATGCAATGCCATATATTCTTCAAACTGTTAAGGATGCTGATAATAAAAGTAGACATGATAGTAAACGACCCTCTAAACCAGCAAACAGCGTGAACAATGGACCCATACTTCAAGTGCCCATTCCCAAAAGAAGAAGAACCGTGTCTTACGGTTGTTCTTACAAGGAATTCTGGTCCTGTAAACCAATAGAATTCTCGGGCTATGAAGAACCCATTGCAGGTCTACGCTGGATAGAAAAGGCTGAGGCTGTTTTAAAGATAAGCAAATGTGCGGGAGAGGACAAGATAATGTTTGCTTCCAATCTATTTAAGAATTCAGCCTTAGAATGGTGGAACACTATCCTCCAGTCTAGAGGAAGTGATAGGGTTTATAATACGGAATGGGACGAATTTAAGAATATGGTAGAAAGGAAATTCTGCCCTCCCAATGAAAAGGAACAGATAGCGAATAAGTTCCTAAACCTTAGGATGACCGGGGTAGATAGTAAGGGGTATACTACCACATTCTTTGAATATGCTAGAATAGTACCAACCCTTGCATCACCTGAACCAGTATTAATCTCCCGTTAAATCTGGGGATTAATTGGAGAGATTAGACATGTAGTCAAGGAAGCTAGACCCCAAACCATAGAAGAAGCTGTAGAACTAGCAAATACCTTGACATATGAATTAATCCGTACTAGAGAAGAAGACCAAAGGAGGAATCTAGCTCACAGGCTTACCCAAGAATTCCGTTCTGGGATTCCAACCGTCGGAATATAGGTTCTACCTCTACACCATACTGCAAGGCTTGCAAGAAAAAGCATTCGGGAAAATGCTCCACTCACTTCAACTTCTGCAAAATGCCAGGACACAAGGAAGAAGATTAAAGGAGGAAATCCAGTAATGGACTGTGCTTCAACTGTGGAGAAAAAGGTCACATCAAGCCCAATTGTCCAAAATTGGCTCCAGCTCCAAACAACAAGAACACTAAAAATGCTAGAGCATTCGTTCTGACAGCAGATGAAGCCAAAATGATTCTGGATGTCATAGCCGGTACGTTTTTAGTTAATGATATTTTTGCTAAAGTATTATTTGACTGTGGTGCAAACCAAAGTTTTATTAATACTTCATTTTGCAAACTTCTAAATCAACCATTAACTAAACTCTCCCGAGAATGTTTAGTTGAGACAACGAATGGAGAAATGGTTAGGATTTCTGAAATCTTGTAGGGAGCAAGAATAGAAATTTTAACTCAAAATTTTATTGCAAACCTTTACCCAATGAATCTGGCAGGATTTGATATTATATTAGGAATGGATTGGCTAATAGCCAATAAAGCCAGTATTTTATGTGATCAAAAGTCAATCCAAGTAAATTCACCAAGAGGTGAAAAGATCATGATTAAAGGAAATAAACCATCTAGATCCACTAAATTCATCTCTGTGATGAAAACTGCAAGTTATATAAGAAAAGGATCTATAGTGTATTTGATTTCTATAATCATTAACACTAAAGGAAAAGAACTAAAAGACATTCCAGTAGTGTCTCAGTTTTCAGACGTATTTCCAGAAGAGTTGCAAGGGCTACCACCAGACAGAGAAGTCGAATTCAAAATCCATCTGCTACCCGAAACAACACCAATTGCCAAAGCACCTTACCGTTTGGCACCCGCCGAAATGCAGGAACTGAAGAAACAGTTAGACGAATTATTGGAGAAGGGATTCATACAGCCAAGCTCATCGCCATGGGGAGCACCGATTTTATTCGTCAAAAAGAAAGACGAATCAATGCGTATGTGCATTGACTACCATGAATTGAACAAGGTCACGATTAAGAATCGGTATCCATTACCAAGAATCGATGATCTGTTCAATCAACTGCAAGGAGCTTGATTTTTCTCTAAAATCGATTTAAGGTCAGGATATCATCAATTAAAGGTACAGGAAGAGGATCTTCCTAAAACCGCATTTAGAACAAGTTATGGTCATTATGAATTTACTGTCATGCCATTTGGTTTAACCAATGCCCCAGCCGCATTTATGGACATGATGAACCGAATATGTAAGCCATATTTGGATAAATTCATAATTGTTTTTATTGATGATATTCTCATCTATTCTAAAAGTAAAGAGGAGCATGCAAAGCATTTTCACGTACTTTTAAGTTTATTAAGAAAGGAAAAGCTTTATGCTAAATTTTCAAAGTGCGAATTTTGGTTAGAACAGGTACAGTTTCTTGGACACTTAGTTAACCATGAAGGAATTCATGTAGATCCAACCAAGATCAAAGCGATTACCAAATGGAAAACCCCTGAATCGCCAACCGAGGTTAGAAGTTTCTTAGGATTGGCCGGTTATTATAGAAGGTTTATTCGAGATTTTTCTAGAATAGCCATTCCCTTAACTAAGTTAACCTGTAAATCCGTTAAGTTTGAATGGGGACCAAAACAAGAAGAAGCATTTAGAATTCTTAAGCAAAGACTAACCCATGCACCCATACTAGCGTTACCAGAAGGAACTGAAGATTTTGTAGTATATTGTGACGCTTCTAAGTTAGGTTATGGATGTGTGTTGATGCAACGTCAAAAGGTTATAGCTTACGCATCTAGACAACTTAAGAATCATGAAGAGAATTATTCAACTCATGACTTGTAATTAGGAGCTATAATTTTCGCCCTTAAAATTTAGAGACATTACCTTTATGGTAGTAAGTTTACCATATTCACTGATCATAAGAGTTTAAGGTATGTTTTCGGACAAAAGGAACTGAATATGAGGCAAAGACGCTGGATGGAGATTCTTAGTGATTATGATTGTAATATCCAGTATCATGCAGGAAAGGCAAATGTAGTGGCTGATGCTTTAAGCCGAAAGTATCACGAAAAGCCAAAAAGGGTACGTTCTCTTAAGTTAAATCTACAAGTAGATTTAAATGAACAAATTAGAAAAGCACAAGAATCAGTAATCAAGGATGATACTGAAAAATTAAAAGGAATGATTAAGGCATTAGAACAAGGGACAGATGGAATTTGGAGATTCCATGAAAAGAGAATGTGGATACCTAAATTAGGAAACCTACGCCACCGTATATTAGAAGAAGCCCATAAGTCTAAATATACGATGCATCCTGGAAATGATAAAATGTATCAGGATTTAAGAAAGAATTTCTGGTGGATAGGAATGAAAAAGGATATAGCAACCTATGTTTCTAAATGTTCAACTTGTTCACAAGTTAAAGCTGAACATCAGAAACCCTCAGGATTGCTGCAACAGTTAGAAATGCCAGTGTGGAAATGGGAATTGATAACAATGGATGTTGTTACCAAATTACCCAAAACAAGAAAAGGTAATGATACAAACTGGGTGATTGTAGATAGGCTAACCAAGTCAGCTCATTTTCTACCAATGAAAGAAATTTTTAGTATGGAACAATTAGCTAAATTATATGTAAATGAAATCGTTTCATTACATGGAATACCTTTATCAATTGTTTCTGATAGGGACAGTCGTTTTACCTCTCATTTTTGGGCAAGTTTTCAAAAAGCCATGGGAACTAAGTTAAATCTAAGCACAGCTTATCATCCTCAAACGGACGGACAAAGCGAAAGGACAATTCAGACGATGGAAGACATGCTTAGAGCTTGTGTAATTGATTTCGGAGGTAATTGGGATGATCACTTACCTTTAATAGAATTTTATTATAATAACAATTATCACACAAGTATCAATGCTGCACCATTCGAAGCACTTTATGGACGAAAGTGCCGAACCCCAGTCTGTTGGGCAGAAATTGGGGAAAAGCAACTATCTGGACCTGAGATAGTGCAAGAAACAACTGACAAGATCATTCAAGTCAAGGATCGACTGAAAGCAGCACGTGATCGATAGAAGAGCTATGCTGAAAACCGACGCAAACCATTGGAATTTCAAGTAGGAGATAAAGTATTGTTAAAAGTCTCTCCTTGGAAAGGAGTAGTAAGATCCATCAAACGGGGAAAGCTAAGTCCCAGGTATGTTGGACCTTTTGAGATTATTAGAAAAATAGGACCTGTAGCCTATCAGCTACAACTGCCAGAGGAAATGGCAGGAATACATGATGTGTTTCATGTATCTAATCTCAAGAAATGCTTAGCTGATGAATCACTTGTAGTACCTCTTAAGGATATAGAGGTAAATGAACAACTCAAGTTTGTAGAGAGGCCTCTACAGATTGAAGAAAGGAAAGTCAAGAACCTCAAACACAAGATATTAGTTCTGGTCAAATTGAAATGGGACTCCAAAAGAGGACCAGAGTACACATGGGAGCTTGAATCGGAAATGCAAAGGAAATATCCACATCTATTCCAGTAGATCTCGAGGACGAGCTCTAAAATAAGGTGAGGAGGATATAACAACCCTCCTGAATTTTTCCGACGCCCTAATATATTTTAAAATATCCCAATATGTCCTAAAATACACCCCATACGCGAAAACGGACCCCGAATACCTTTAATATTATTAAAAATTATTAAAAATAATTAAAAATTAATTTTTTGTGTTTGTCGCGGGGCGCGTAGACCCCTTAGGGACCTTACGCGGGCCGCGAGAGGTCAAAAATGTGGCGCAGCCCGGTGCTGCTACGTGGCCCAACACCCGTCGACCCTATATGCTGACCCAGACAAGCTAAACCCTACCTGAGCTACTAGGCGAGCCGCGTAGCCCCTTGGCTATTCTTACGCGGGCCGCGAGAAAAGCCAAATCAGGCCCTATAAGTATCATGCATTGGCCTTCAGTCAAAATTCGCTCACGCACACTTTCTCTCTCGAATTTCTTAAAGAATAGGCATTATACTCGGGTATAATACCCCCTAAATAACGAAGTTCTGCTCTGTTGTAAGCATCATAACCCCTAGATACGTATTAGATACTCTGTCTGATTGATTTAGGGTTCCGTAACGGCTGTCGTGGTTCTGCCCGACGTAGTCGTTGGAATGCCGTCTCGGGGAGGGTATTACTAATGTTAAAATGGGTTATTATACTAACACGTGTGCATTTGTGTAAATTATAGATTGTCACCAGGAAACCCTAAAGGATAATCTAAGACAGCGATGTGAGTAATCTCCTTTTTGCAAATTGTTTTTACAAAACCTCACACAATTAATTATATATTAAGCAGTTATTGAGTATTTGTAAGGATACAATTTGTAGGATCGTTTTCAGACCCGAACGAGTCGATCAGAATTGTTTATACTCAGTACAAAAGGCGGAAACAGACGTACTGAGGTCAATTCAGCTAGAATATCACTTTAAACTATCGTATGATTGATTTAACAACAAAATACAGCGAGACGACACTTCGGCGGCACTTTGACTCAGTAACCAGAAAGTTACAAATGAAATTAATACACCACTATATATAGACTTGGTAATTTCGCTTGAACCTGCTTCAACCGGAATCACTTTCAAGTGGAATTACAACTTCAAACGAAATTACTAGTTCAAGCGGAATTATCCATAATATTTCGTTTGAAATGGCTTTTGACCATTTCAAGCGAAATTAACCTTTTAATATGTTTTCTCGATTTGTGTGCCCTGATCTATCTATAACAATACAAGACTCGATACAAGACGAAGTCGACAGACGCATGCACCAAAAGACTCCCCCTCGAATGTTGACGAATCTTCAGTGTCGAGTCTTCGTACCTTCAGTCTTTATCAGTCTTTGAGCTTTTCTTTTGAAGTATCTGACAATGTAAAGCATCCTCAAATCTCTCTCTTCTCTTTATCAACTTATCTCCCCCTCGAATGATGATCTAATCTACAATTCCAGAATCATAATCTTGCTCTTGAGACTTTTAATTCTCTTGATCAGATCTCTTGATTCCTTAATTTCATCAGCATCAGCAGTTCCAGAATCGTAACCTGGCCTACCTGCACAAACTTAACCCAGAAATAAATTTCACAGATTTAACAATTTACAAATTTAATCTCTGCTTACCACTTGTATGAATGAAATGATTTAACATTTTAAAACTTTTGATGACCATTTGTAAACAAAATATTCAAAACATTTTTTTATTTCACAACAACTCTCCCAAACCTGTTCATCATGTTTAGCACTTAGAATTTTGAAAATTAGCTCTTCAACATCAGTTATCGAAAATCTTTTTGAATTTTTGAATTTAAAAGAAATGTAGACAAGAAATATTTACAGACAATATTTTTGTGAGTTTGTGTAAGAGGATCATATCAGTTTTTTACAAGTCACAAGTACCGTTGAGCTTAATTACACATTAAGAATTAAACAATTCACTTAGATTGCCGATATACTGATCCACTTAAATTCTCACACAAATTTCAACTGATTCAGGATATGAATTAGGTGTATTAAGAACTTAAACTCATTCATGTGTCCCACCTCTTGAATATACTCCCGTATCCAGATCCCAATATTCAGTCTTACATGTGAGTATACCACAGATGATATCTGTAAGGAGTTAGATGCGAAGAACCGTGAGAACTCAGGTCAGAACTTCCGTTCAGCAGAGAGATGACGGCTTCGACTTTTGGTGGGTCCCCTTTAGAGGATCTTTTTTACAACAGCACATGATTAGCATTTTTTCAATGTTTCATCATTTTTTATGCTGAGGGCAGGCTTTTATTTCAAGCAAGCGTAAAGTATTCTCCGGGGACTAGGCCATTGCTTCCGCAAAATCAGAAGTCCCGGGATAATACCCCAGATATCACTGAACATAAAGACCTAGTATCTCAGAAAGAGGGATCCTTCAAACAAGATTGCAGGGGTTACCTATATATCCAAGTAGTGTTCCCCACAAAATAAGCAAGTTTAAATTTAATTTTATATCCCGAAAAAGCTTACTAAATGTGTAAAAACCTATCATCATATCATCAGTGAGACCGTTTAACGCTATTTAATCATTACATTTCTTTAGCATACTGTAACTGTCTACTGATGTGTTGGTCCCGTTGATACAGGATCTGATCGTAGGAACAAGATGAATCGATTTCGTCTTAGTGTGCGGAATCCATTAAGACGAATCACAGATTTGTGCAACACAGAATTCAACGTTTAACTGCTTGTCTGTTCGTTCTATTAAGTGTTCTGAAAGTTACAAGATCCGGTAGAAGTACAGACTATCCGTGCGTGTCAAAAGTTCTAACAAAGTTGCACCGGATCTCCTATTTATAGGCAACCTCAGGAAACTAAGAAGTGTTGTGCGTACGGGTGGGCTATCCGTGCGTATGACTTGTACGTGTGTATGACTCATACGTGCGTATGACTTATCCGTGTGGATAAGTCATCCGTGCGTATTACCATCCGTACGTATTGTCATCCGTACGTATTGCCATGCGTGCGGATGAACTTGTACCAACCAACACTTTTACATACAAAACCTATTCCTGAGTTGTCACGCTATCTACATACATACATATAGATTACAAAAACACAGAATACAAAATATGACTTCATGCTGACGGAAGCTACATACGTTATGTACTAACAGACTCCCCCTCGGATGTAGCGATTTCGTCTTAGTGTGCGGAATCCATTAAGACGAATCACAGATTTGTGCAACACAGAATTCAACGTTTAACTGCTTGTCTGTTCATTCTATTAAGTGTTCTAAAAGTTACAAGATCCGGTAGAAGTACAGACTATCCGTGCGTGTCAAAAGTTCTAACAGAGTTGCACCGGACCTCCTATTTATAGGCAACCTCAGGAAACTAAGAAGTGTTGTGCGTACGGGTGGGCTATCCATGCATATGACTTACCCGTGCGTATGACTTGTACGTGTGTATGACTCATACGTGCGTATGACTTATCCGTGCGGATAAGTCATCCGTGCGTATTACCATTCGTACGTATTGTCATCCGTACGTATTTCCATGCGTGCGGATGAACTTGTACCAACCAACACTTTTACATACAAAACCTATTCCTGAGTTGTCACGCTATCTACATACATACATATAGATTACAAAAACACAGAATACAAAATATGACTTCATGCTGACGGAAGCTACAGACGTTATGTACTAACAGACTCCCCCTCGGATGTAGCTGTAGTTCCTTCCAGCAAAGTCTTCAATTCCTTCTGCTGCGTCTTCGTTCACGCGCTTTCTCCCTTCTTTTCTGTGCCTTTTCCTCCAACATTCTTTTTCGTTTTTGTCTTCCTTCAGTTATCCACCAATTTCTGTAGACAGGATCTCCATCACGCTTCCATTCCCACTTTGGAATTTTGTTTTCTTCAGATTTAATTGGTGTTTGATCTGTTGGAGGAACAATCCCCAGTTTTCGTCTTCCCAACTTAGCAGCATGCTCAGCAATCTTTTTAGAACGTTGTTAACGCTTGTATTCTTTCAAGAACTCATCAATCTCTAGATCTCTCCACTTTGTCTTCCAGTATCTTCCAGAGTTGATGTTTTTTGCGTAACAAACATCCACAACCTTTTGATATTGCATAGCTTGCTCTCTGTCAGGTCTCTCATAAACTATCTTGTTGTAGAACAGACAATATATATCTTTCTTTGAGCAATTAACAAGCCACATAGGATCTAACACACAGATCCTTCTTGCTTCTCCAGTGGACTTGTTATTTAATGAGATTATTGCTTCAGCTGTAGTTTGATTATACAGCCATCCTTCAAACTCTTCGTGGAAATCTTGCTCCATTGCCCGTAAAGGCATATTCTTCAAACAACTTGGAGGTTTGATATCCAGAGTAATATCCTTTTCACCACTATCTAAGATTCTGACAATTTGTTGTGGAAAGTGTGGTTTCCAATCAGGATATCTTTTCTCAGCTTGCAGCTTCACATAATTCCATAACCTTTGATCATGCTGCTTCACATCTAACCCATGGTAGAATTCTTTGATGTTCTTTGTTTTTACTAACTCATCTATATCCCACCAAGGCAAAGTTTTGATATCAGACAAGAACTCAAAATACTGTACTCCCTGTTCTCTTCTGATTGCATAAACTTTTAAGTCTTCCAAATATCCCCAAGAGAGAATGTAACCCCAAGAGAGTTCTTTGTCGTGTGTAAAGAATTGAAGTGCCCGAAGTTTCTTTCTCTCTTTTGGCATGACTTTGTACCATTTCTTTCTTTCTTCAGCTAAGTTTTCTCTTGGTATGGTATCTGGAATACCTTCTGTAGACACTTTCTCCACTATCTTTCTCCTGATTTCTTCTTCATTTCGATCTTTGAACATTTCCGACAATGAAGGAAATGTTTCATCAATCCCAGAATAATGAAAAACAACTTCATCATCAGATGAATCTGAAGCATCTTCAACAATTACATCATTGTAATGATCAGCTTCGAAAGCATATCTTTGCTCAAATACATCTTCAGAAGTCTCAGGAATCTCATCTTCAATATCGAACTTAAATTTCCCATCTTGTAAACCCAATTCCTCTAACATCTCTTCCCTTGTTCTTCTAACCTCAATCACTTCCTGATTTTTATCTTGTAAGAAAATGACGGTAGGATTTGTGAGGAATACCTGATCCATGTGCTGCTTTCCAGAAGTAGAAGTTTCTTGCTGATCATCATCTTCTTGTTCGTTGATCTGATCATTCAGAAACTCCTCAATCTTTTGTTCATCAATAGGATTCTTCACAATCAATCCTGAAGAACGTTGATCATCGTCATCATTCTTCTTATCATCATCTTTCTTATTATCATCGTCTTTCTCATCATCGTTGTCTTTCTCTTCATCTTCGTCTTTCTCTTCATCTTCATCTGCTTCATCATCTACAAGAAGTTCTTCATCAGAATCACTAACTTCCTCTCCACGAGCCCTCTTTGCTTCTTTTCTCCTTTTCATAATTTTCATTATGTGAAGAGCTTCTTTTACGTTGAGAGGCACTGGATATGCATCACCAATAAGAACAAACTGCTTTGTCTTCCATTCAAGTATCAACACTTCTTTGGACTTTTTCTTCTTTTGAATAGCAGCAACTCTACGCATAATTTCATCATAATCAACATGTAGAGAAGGCTCACCAACTAACATGAAATCTTGATCATGTTCAATTTGTTCTTGACCAACTTGTTCTTGAGCATTTTCAGCATCAATCATTTCAGCATCAACTTGACTTGAAGAGCCACCAGCTTCTTGAACATCTTCAATTATACTTTTGTTCTTTTGAATAGCATCCTCAGCTAGTCTTCTCTCTCTTTCAAGTCTTCTTTCTTCAAATTTTCTTACTTCAATTTCATTATAGGCAGCATGAACATCCTTTTTCAAAAGATTTTCCACCACAGAGTATAACATCTTGAGTTGTTCATCTTTCATTACTTTGTCTGCCTTCATGGCTTCCATCTCCAACTTCATTGCTTTCATTTCATTTGAAGTAGATTCACTCATTTCACTGAGCAGCTGATTGAGTGACTGATTCACATCCTGGAGATTTTTTGTCTTCTCGTTCAATGAAGAGATTTCTGCCATAAGAACTTCAATCACTTTAGTATTACTATCACCATCTTCCTTTATTTTCTTCATGGTGTCTTCATCCTGGATTAACACCGCTCTGAGTTGATCATGAGCTTTCATTATTTTATTAACTTGCTTCAATAAAAGATCACGTTCGCTTTCAGCCTTTTCTTTTTCTTTTTCAAGCTCTTTGACTTTCTTTGCCAGGACTCTCACTGCTTCATTGTTGAACAAGTCAACATCAAAATTCAGATCTTCTAACGGATCACCTGAAGCAGGTGGAATATTGCTAAAGAAATCATCTGAGTCTCTTGGACGTGAAGATTCTGGAATCTTTATGTTTTCTGGAACTTTTGGAAAATCTGAATAAAAGACTCCAGCATCAGAAACTTCAACATAGTCATCGTGAATAGTCTGCTTTTCGGCTTCTGTTTCTTGTGGTTGAGGTGATTCAACATGTTGAGTATCTTTACCATCATGTTCCTTTTGAACTTGACTTTCGCCTTTTCTTGCTCGAACACTTCTTGGAATAAGGCCAGCTACAACTGCTTTTCTTTTCTTGATTTGTTTCTTTGGATTCTCAGGATCATAAGTTGAATCTTCTTCATCTGACCCTTTCCTTTTCTTTGTAGACTTTTTCTTTAACTGAGCTTTTCCTTTGCCAAGAGTGAGTGGATCAAGTTCAGATTCTGACAAAGTGGCTTCAGAATCATCATCACTTGATAGATCTTGAATGACACCTTCTTGATCTTTGACGCCTTCTTGATCTTTGACACCTTTAGCAGCATCCTCATTCTTCTTTAAGAAACTTTGAAGAGATTGTGATAACAATTCAGCTCCTTCTTGAATAACTGCTGACGGTTCCAAGACTGTTTCATCTATCAACTTGTGCTGTTGTTTTCCAGAAGACCCTGCAAAACAGATGTTTGAAAAATTTATTAGAAATTTTCACAATATAAAATTCTAATTTCCCTATGACTCCCCCTTTCACAATACCCTTTTCTACATTCTTCGGAATAGAAACTGCAGGGGACGTCTTTGGAGTTCTCTTTCTCTTTCCATCCTTGATACACCACCATCTTGTATCTTTCTTAAAGAACAAACTCATCTTGTCATCTTCATTATCAGAATTGCTATCTTCATGTCTCCAAGCATCATTTTCTGGAGCTACATAATCTGGATTTGAAATTTTGCAGATCATTCTTTTTGCTCCTGGATTTGGACCTTTAATCAACCTGCTGATTGTGTCTGGTGACATATGCCTCAGCCCCAAAATGTCATCACTTCTCTTTTCTAAACCTTCAAACTGATCATCTATCAACATCTGGATAAACCTAGGATACATAAGAAACCTCTTGCTTCCATCCTTTACATTCTCTGACATGTGATCAAAAATTACTTGAGAGATATTGTACGGTCTGTTCAGTACGAGACAAGCAATGATATTCATGATATAATCTTGAGTTTCATCATATCCACCCTTTCTGTGTGACAATGCATGAATAACACAATGAGCCAAGAATTTGTAAGCGTGACTGAAACTTGTCTTCTGCATCTTTCCATTCACACTACCAGCAAAACCCATTCTGCACCACAACCCTTTTACAAGACGTACAGAAACAATGGTTGGGTCGCTATCAGCGTCTCCTAAATTCAACACTCTCCTTACATCACCAGCTGTCACTTTCATCTCCAAATCTATATCTGTTCCATTCTCGTCCTTCTTTGATATAGCAGAATAAATGGTTTTATCACTCTCTTCGTATCTTGTAGCACTCCAAAATCGTTTCACATGCGATTCATATGCTACAGTCTTATCAGTTAAAGCCTTAGAGATTCTGCTTTCTCTTAAGAATTTTGCAACATCTTGAACTATTGTGTTTTTGGTAAACTCTTTATTCAACACACAATAAATATTATGAGATTTATCCCAATCCTGCAAAAATTTTATTCATTTGAGAAATAGTTTTGGGATCTCAAAATATTCTAACAAAGAAAAAACTTTCTATGCTTTGACACTTAAATGGTTATCCGTACGCATGACTTATCCGTGCGTATGACTTATCCGTGCGGATAAGTTATCCGTGCGGACAACTTGTCTATGCCTCGGAGTGCCATCCGTGCGTACAACATGACATTGCCACGGATAGTCATACGTGCGTGCAGCCTGACTTTGCCACGGATTGCCATACGTGCGTACAACTTGACATTGCCCCGGATTGCCATACGTGCATACAAGTCGTGCGGATACAAATCACAGATGAAGAACAGTCTTTAAGCATCAAAAATTTTCTAAGGCAAATCCTAAAATTGAACACAGATCTACACAGAGGATGTCAACGCGATCAAAACCCTATGTTCATTGTTTTCTAAAACGTCCTATTCACAGTTCAATTTCACAAAAACCTAGTCGACACTTCATTCCGTCTAAACATCAGATCTACAAGATTTAAACATGTTATAACAAAAATTAAACCGGTAAAACTCTAGATCTAATCATTCCGAACAAAACCCTATGATTTATTCATGACAAAACAAAATAACACAGGCTAGATCTAAGATTAAAGCTCCAAAAGAAAAGATACGAGATGAACAGATATCAAACAATGAATTACTGCAGATTTAAGTTTGAAAAACATACCTTTGCCATTGTAAATGTTGTGCAAACCAACGAAAACAAAGATCCGTGCAAAGAATTCCGAAATCAGAAAGTCAAAGTGCGAGTGAGAGAGAAAGAGTATTGTGCGTGCGGATAACTTTGACTGACTCTTTGACCCTCTATCTATACTATCAACAAACGCGTATTGTCACCCATGCGTATAACCATCCGTGCGTATGGCTATCCGTCCGGATGAACATCCGAATGAGACACACTTTAACCTTTTAATGGAAATTTTGATTTTTCTCAAATTTTGTCAGATTTTAGAAATCCACTTAAGTTGCTTGGTTCAAATTAATGACCCAAGGAACTTAATTTGTCGACCAAGTCCAACTTAATGACCTTGGTTGACCTTAAACAAAACATACTGACTTTTGAAATTTTTGATCAATCAATTTTCTGAAAAATTACAAGTATCAACTTAATGAACTTGTGTTTGACATTTCAATTACAGATTAGTTATGATTAGCTCCAAACTCATCTTCCATCCCAGAAACTTCCTGCATCTGCATTCAACTTTCGAATCCGAAGATCAACTCTCCACTATGGTTTGTCGGAAAATAAAGCAGAAAAATAAAATCTTTTTGGGATTTTTAATGAAGCAATTAGACTAGAAATGAAAAAACAGTAAATGTAAACTATTTACAAACATATTTTTGGTGAGCGTGTTAGGGAATCATATCAGCTTCCAACAAATTACAAGTACCATTAAGCTTGATTTCATGCCAAACATTAAACAATTCACTTAGATTGTCGATATGCTGATCCACTTAAATTCTTACACACATTTCAATCTGTTCAGGATACTGATTTAGTATTTTAAAGACTTAAACTTATACGCGTGTCCCACCTCTTGAATATACTCCCGTATCCAGAATCCCAATAATCAGTCTTACAGGTGAGTATACTACAATGATATATGTACATAAATTAGGTATACGAGGGCCGAGGGATCTCAGGTCGATACTTCCGTATACGCAGAGAGATATCAGCTTCGACTTTTCGGTGCGTCCCCTTTAGAGGATCTTTTTGCTACAACAGCAGCGACTATCAATTTTATTGTTTCATCGGCATGCTGAGGGTTTATGCTGTGTTTCAAGCATTTGCAGAAAGTATTATCCAAGGACTAGGTCAGAACTACCGTTCAGCAGAAGTCCCGGAATAATACCCCAGACATCATTGAGTATAAAGACCTAGTATATCAGATTATGAGACCTTTCAAACAAGATTTCAAGGGTTACCTATATATCCAAGTAGTGTTCCCCACGAAATAAGCAAGTAAGATTTTAGGTTTATATCTCGAACAGACTTACTAAATGTGTAAAAACCTATCGACACATCATCAGAGAGACTGTTTAACGCATTTGAACTTTCCATTTCTTTAGCGTACTGTAACCGTCTAGCTGATGTACTATCATTTTCCCTTTTTACACAAACTCTTTTTGAAATTTTATCATGTTTTTGGGTTTTTGAATTTTTCTAATGTTTTTGGCTTTTTCGAATTTTTTACTGTTTTTGTATTTTCTGAAAATAAAACTACTATCTCCCCCTAAAAACCAAAACAAGTAAAAATTCGACAAACCATTGCAGATTGTTTTTCAACATCATCTACAGTGGCACCTTCATCAACGCCAACGATTTCCTCTGCATCCGATAGTAACTTCATACCATTAAGTTTCAAAAGATATTTAAAGCGTGTTTTATCAAAAGCTTTGGTATGTAAGTCAGCTTTTTGTTCATCGGTGTGGATTTTCTCTATTCGTATCAACTTCTTCTCGAAACAGTCTCGGATGAAGTGATGACGAATTTCAATGTGTTTCGTTTTAGCGTGATGAACATGATTTTTTGTTATGTTAATTGCTGCCTCATTATCAACAAAGATAGGGGAGTTAAGAAATTGCAAACCGTAGTCTCTCATCTGTTGCTGGATCCACAAGATCTGAGAACAGCAGCTGCTAGCAGATACATATTCAGCTTCACAGGTGGATAAAGCGACAGAGGTCTGCTTCTTGCATTGCCAGGTGACCAATCGTGGTCCGAAAAACTGGCACCCTGCTATTGTTGATTTAGCATTCACTTTGCAGCATCCGAAATCAGAATCAGAATATCCTTCGAGCATGAAGTCGCCAACTTTTGGATACCACAACCCCAGAGATGGAGTTCCTTTCAGGTAGCGTAGAATCCTTTTTACAATTACCATATGCGAAGCTCTAGGATTTGACTGAAATCGAGCCGCGAGGCAGGTTGGATACATAATATCCGGTCTTGATGTCGTCAAGTACATTAACGAGCCGATCATGGAGCGATACAATGTTTCATCTACCTTCTCTCCGGTGAGATCAGGATTTATCCCATGATTCGTCGCTAAAGGGGTGGACATTGGTGACATTCCTGACATCCCGAATTTCTCCAGAACATCATGAACGTATTTAGTTTGATGTATGAAAGTTCCCTCGGGAAGTTGATCAACTTGAAGTCCCAAGAAGAACTTCATCTCACCCATTGAAGACATTTCAAACTTCTGCTTCATAACTTGTTCAAAATCTTTGCAGAGTTGTTCATTTGTAGACCCGAAAATTATGTCGTCCATGTAAATTTGGACAATCAGAAGATGCCTTTCGACTTCTTTTGTGAATAGAGTGGCGTCTATCTTTCCTCGAGTGAAGTGGTTGGCTAACAGATGTTGAGACAAGGTCTCATACCAGGCTCTCGGGGCCTGATGTAAGCCGTACAACGTTTTGTCAAGGAGATAAACTTTGTCTTTGTGAATTAGGTCGGTGAAGCCCGGTGGCTGTCCGACATAAACCTCCTCTTTCACCTTGCCGTAGAGAAACGCCGACTTCACATCTAACTGAAAAACTTTAAATCCTTTCCATGATGTGAATGCAAGGAAGATTCTGATTGCTTCAAGTCTTGCGACAGGGGCATATACTTCGGTGAAATCTATCCCCTCCTGCTGACTGAAGCCTTGGACAACAAGTCGAGCTTTGTTTCGAATGATAACTCCTCGATCATCTATCTTGCATTTAAACACCCATTTGGTATTAATCTTCCGGTGACCATCGGGCAAATCTACTAGCTTCCACACACCTAACTTCTCGAATTGGCTTAACTCCTCCTGCATTGCATTTACCCACGAATCTTCAGTAAGCGCCTCTTTGTACGTCCTTGGTTCTATCTGCGAGATAAAACAACTTAATGAAAATTCAGTTTGTAAAGGAGCAACTTTTGTATAAAAACATGTAAATCCTTGATCAAGCTGTCTTCGAGTGCGGACGCCTGATTGCAGTTCTCCGATTATCAGTTCCTCAGGATGATAAGAAAGCGTTCTTGGCATCATTTCTCCTGAAACATCTACTTCGCTCTCCAAATTTGTGACGTTTTGATCAGCAACTTGTTCATTGACTGGAATAGTTTGATTTGAAAACTGGATTAGCTCCCCCTCAGAGTCTGAATCATCATGATCGAACATTGGTCTGTTTTCAGATTCTTGATTATCATTCTCTACCGTCTGATTTTCTTGAGCAACATCATTTTCAAAATCGTCATGTTCTCCAGCATTGCTTGGACCCGCCTCTTCATCATTTGAAGCATGTCGTTTTCGATAAGTTTCTGCTGGAAACCTTTCATCTTCATACTCTCTTAGAATATCCAACTCATCAAAGAACTCTGGTTCTTCTTCCATGTTGAAAGACTCCCACAAAATATCATAATTGAAACGCCACGAGTCACCAGGATTCTGTGGAGGCATTGTATGACCTTGACATTCAACATTTTGAGCTTCAATAATCCGCTTCAGACTTGGAACGAAGACTCGTCTTAACGGACTTGCATAACCTATGAATATTCCTTCAATACTCTTCGGACCAAACTTACCAAAAGGCTCTAGAACAGTACAGGGTGACCCGAACGGTTCAAGATACTTCAAATTCGGTTTTCGGTTATTGATCAACTCAAAGCATGTTTTGTTGAATTTCTTGACAGTGAGAACTCTGTTGAGCGTATAGCATGCGGCGGAAACTGCTTCTGCCCAGAAATTTATCGGTAACTTTGAATCAGCAAGCATTGTTCTAGCCGTTTCGATCAGCGTCCTGTTTTTACGTTCTGCGACTCCATTCTGTTGCGGAGTGTACGGAGCACTGAACTCATGCAAGATACCTCTTTCATCACAATATTCTTCCATCTTGTTGTTCTTGAACTCAGTACCATTATCACTTCTAATTCTTCTGATACACCTTTGGTACAAGTTTTCAATCTTTCTGAACAACCCTCTCAAACTGTCAAACGTTTCTTCTTTCGACTTTAAGAATGACACCCATGAAAATCTGGAATAATCATCAGTAACCACAAGACAATAGAGTTCTCCTGTAATACTTTTGACATTCACAGGACCGAATAAATCCATGTGAACTCTTTCCAAAGGTCTGGAGACTGAATTGACTTGCTTTTTGGGGTGTGACTTTTTCTTTTGCTTGCCTTTCATGCAACTAATGCATTTTTTTCTAGATGGAAACCTTTAATGTGAACTCCCAGAACCAAATCATTATGCACCAGATGATTCATTTTACGAAGATGAATGTGCCCCATCTTACGATGCCACAACTTTGATTCTTTCTCCGTTGCTCTAGAAACAAAACAGTGTGCTTGACCCGTTGTTGTAGTTGCTACAGTCATGTCTAAAACATACAAATCATTCACTCTAGGAGCTCTCATGATAATCCATTCTTCAGGAATAACAAAGCCTGGTTTCAAAATCAAACACTCTTTGTCTGTGAAGTGAGTAGTATACATCCGGTCATAAATCTGCGAGATACTTAGCAGATTATTTTCCAGCTCAGCAATGTAGTTAACTCTTTCAAACGTGACGATCCCGTTGGATAACGTTCCTTCACCAACAATTCTACCACCTTGGTTACCAGCGAACCCTACATAACCTCCATTGATATTTCTGACATCATACAGCAGCGCTGTCTTTCCTGTCATGTGCCGAGAAGCTCCACTATCCATAATCCAACGTGAAACGGATCTCGGAAGCTCCTGCACATATCAAAAACATTTAATGAGATTTTGATGCTACCCAAGCCTCTTTTGACTCAGGTAACTTGATATTAATGTGAGTTTTTGTAGTGTAAAGTGGCGGAAAGTTTTTATCATTCATTTTTAGGCTTTCAGCAGTCCCAACTTCAACTTCTTTGAATAAGAAAAATTCATCTTTTTGAGGTTGAGCAGTTGGTTGATTTTTCTTCACCACATACTTCTTTTCAGAAGTCGATTTTTATTTCTCATAAAACTCCAAAGGTACATACATCTTCTTGGTTGAAGAAGATGATTTTTCAGTTTCAGACGCCTTTGGTGAATTTGCTTTCTTTTCAACAACTTTTGGCTTCCATGTTTGTTGAGGTGATGCAACCCGTTGATAAAATTTATCAATTTTAGATGTCGAATTCTTAACAGGTTCAGTTTTGATCTTGGTGTTTTTATTTTTCAAAACATTTTTCTCAACAATCAATGGAGCCTTTCCTTTCACAACATCTTTCTTGATAGAATTCTTCACAGCTTCAGTCTTAGGCTTCAAGTTGGTACACTTTCGTGCAATATGTCCAACTTGATTACATTTGAAACATGTTCGGGTGTCAACTACCCTACTTGAGCCTTCAGACTGAGGCTGTGAGGCCTTCTTATCAAAGAACTCTTTGTTTGTTTTTAAAAAAATTTCAGATTCCTCATCAGAAAGTGAACTTGAACTGTTCACAAACACCTTTTTCACAGCAAACTTCTTGTTCTGATCATTCTTTTTCTGATAATTCTTACCACCCTGATATCCTCCCGACCATTTTTTTCGATTGTTGTTTGAAAAGCGTGGTGGAATAACAGGTTTTTTATAGTAAGCTTTATCTTTATCAAAATTCATTTGTCTCTTTGTCTGTTTCAAACCGTCTACTTAAGACAAATCAATTTCAACCAATTTGAAAACATTTTTCAATTTGTTCACATTAACATTCTCCAGAGGAAACTCAAAGTCTGAATACAGCTTATCAGAACCAGACATCTTGTACATCACAAGACCCGGTTCATCATTTAAGTTGTTTTTAGATTTTGGTTTCGGAATGTAATTGTTCAGAAAACATTCTTCATCTTCAGTCGAATCACTATCCAAGACACTTTCATCCATGCCTTTTATGATCTCAGTTTGAACACTGTCATCGGATGATGATGAAGTGAATGTCACATCAATCGTTTCTGGCAGTTTTATCTCATTTGTTTCAACTTCATCATTAACCAACCCTGATTGTTTCTTTGAAAAATTGTTTAGAACAGGTGGCGGAACTTGATGAAACCCTACCCCAGTTCCATCACAGTATACATCTTCGCCAGCTTTGTTTTTCCCAATAGGTTTTGGAACAATGTGTTGCAAAACAAAGCTTGCAGAGTTGTAGCTGTTCAGTTTCAAATTAATACGCTCATTCTCAATTTTAGCTTCTTCAAACTGAAGCTTCAATTTCTCAATTTCAACAAGTTGTTGATTGATTAACTCTTCTTTTACCCTAAGAACCCCTGATAGTTGAAGATTTTCTTTTGTTGTTTTACCATTTCTATCATCAGAATCTTTAACCGTTCGCTTTAGCTTTTCAAAATTTTCAGAAATTTTACGATTTTCAAGAATCAACTTTTCATTTTCTTTTCTTATTCTTTCTATGTCATTTTATCATTTTCAATTTTTTCAGCTAATTCTTTTGATCTATCATTCGAAGCTTTCAGCATTTTGTCACGGTTTAAGATTTGATTTTCAACACTTTTGACTCTACTAGTCAACTCTTCAACCTTCTTACCATTGAGGTAAGTGATTGTACTACAAACTTTGCACTCTTTCATGCAATTTTTGCAGTCATTTTCAGATTTAACTTTCTTACCTGACTCAAGTGTACCATTTGAACTGACCTTGTTTTTGGACTCAGTTCCAGAACTAGAAACTACCTCAAGTTCCTTGGCTGCAAGAACTTTTTCAGCCATCTTCTTCAAGTTTTCAGCAGTTAACTCTTGT